>BRKX01000008.1:57414531-57967031 GCA_026008535.1 Perilla frutescens
GAATCTTTGTCCGAGCACTACATAGATCTATATAGTTTGTGCTCTGCCAAATTACAGCGTCCTTTCTCTCACTACTACTGAATGATATATATTGCTAATGTATATAGTTGTATATATGAGATTTGATTTAACGTGTCTACAATGAATCCTGTTGCTAGTCTTGAATGTTACTTTCTATATAATAGGTGATAATTTAGTTGGTTTCTCTTACTATTGCACGAGTTAAGAAGTCAAATGTATTGAATTAAATGTGAAGATCATTTAATTTGTTTTTTTTATGACGAGATTATGGTCACCAAAACTAACCTTTTTTGTATACATTGTAGTCACAAAAACTAACCTTTTTTGTAGCCATTGTAATCACAGAAAGCAAATTTTTTGGTGACGACTCGTTACAAAAATTAGTCTTTTTTGTGACGAAAAATTGTCATGGCATTGTATTATTTGGGAGGGGCTTTAAGTGATGACATACTTGAGATGATGTGTCGTCACTAAAGAAAGTTTTAAAGAAAGTTTCGTGACGATATTTTATTTTTAGTGATGATCTTTGGTGTTTGGCAAAAATTTGCATGCATCATGATGCAAATAACACTATATGAGACGGGTTGGTCAAACTCGCTCTTTGACCCGGTCAATGCAGGTCAACCCATGTTGACCGGGTCAACCCATAAAAAAAAATCTGTCCAAAGTCAGTACCAACAGTCCTATTAAAATAAAACATTCGAAAAGTATCATCTGTATCATTAAAAAGTAAAGGGTCTGCTAGTTATTTTATACTAGTTTATTTAGTTCAAATTGTGATTTTTTCCATTCAAATTAATGTTTAGAGCTTAGTAGTTTAGAGATTTTTTAGGGTTCATGGTTTTTTAAAGAATTCATGTTTTTTAGGGGTTTTTTTTAGGGTTCATGGTTTTTTAGGGGGGTTTTTTTAGTTTTTTAGGGTTTATTTTGTGTTTTTTAGAGTTTTTTTGGGGTATTTTTAGTGGTTTATTTTGTGTTTTTTAGGATTTTTTAGAGGTGTTTTTAGGGGTTTATTTTGTGTTTTTTACGGCTTTTTGGGGGGTGTTTTTAGGGATTTATTTTGTGTTTTTTAGGATTTATTTATTCTATTTAATACTCATTTCAAACAAATTAAATCAATTTATTTTAAATTTAGGGTTCACTAATATTTTTTTAAGGTATATATTTTTTTGGAACAAATAAAATTGATAAAAAAGACAAAAAAACGTACAAAACCCTGCCAGAAAAATGGAAAAAAAAGAGAAAAAATCGGCCAGAAAAAAAAAAAAAAAAAAAAAAAGACGGGCACGTGGCCTCACGCGGCCGCCTGAAATTGTCTCACATAAGCGTTGCATGCAGCTCTTGGTGTTTTTGTTGTAGTTAACACAACATGCACGCTCAACGGAATTCTAGGAGAACAAGTTCAATTGTGAAGATCGAAACAGAACACATGAGTTCACTTTACCCGAATGACACAACAACATAAATACCAAAGTTCCAAACCGTCATCAATTCATCCCAAACAATTACTTCAAAACAAAGAAGAATAAACAATCTCCAAAATAAAGATGCTTCTGTTTTTTTACCTCAAATAGACCATCTGGTGCAACCTGCATTAACCAAAAACCAAGTAATTATAATTTTATCACTTGGAAAGTTTACAAAGAAAATTCCATTCAAGATCAAATACAAGTATTTTAAGATTAGTATTTGCATTGCTCTCTTTAATGCTAACGAACTATCATTCCTTAACTTACCTTTTGATCCAATGATCCAGCTGCTAATCATCGAATATTCCATGAAGAATTGATCACAACTTGAAGAAGAGAATTCGTTGTGTTCAACTTTATTTGCTGTGCAGAATCCACAACTGAAGGACTGCAGTCATCAACCTTCAACATTTTCAGAATTCGACAAGGTATCTTCTTTAATTTGTAGCAGTGTCGAACACTAAGGTGGTGGAGATTTCGGAAACAGTTATATTCATCTGTCCAATGCACTAGATCAATATCTTCAAGTAGCAGAAATTCGAGACTCAAGAATTGTCCAGCCTCAGTTTCCCACTCTGGCCCTTGAAAGGCAGAGCATCGCAGTTTCAGCACTTGAAGCCATTGCAGTGAACGAATTGCGGTCATGTGCTTCCAAGAATATCCTAAACCATTCAAGCTCAACTTCGTCAGTCCCCTCGGCAAGTTTAAAAGGTGCTCCGGTGGGCAAACAGCTAATTGTGACCTCAGTCGAGGATTCACGACCACACATTTAACTGACTTTAATTCATGGAGAAGCTTAATATGCTCAAAGCATCTTACAGTTTCAGCAGCAGCATCAGGCTCTAACTCAATTGTAATTCCTAATTTATTTAGATTAGGGATGCTTCTAAAAACAGCCTCGGTGCAACTATCAGCATTCACATAAAGTGTTACGAGTCTTGATAGCTTTTCTCCCTTACATGGATCTGGTAAGTTGATTCCCATGATCCGAAGATGCCTCAATTTTTTCATATCCCAAATCTCATTTGGCAAACAACTTGAATCTCTATGCAACAATTTGATGTTATGATGTGGACGGAGAATCAGGCACTCTAGTTGTTGGAGCTTGGAGATGGAAGAAGGGAGTTCCCCATTATGAGTGAGGGCGAGGTACCTTAACTGCAATAGGTTCAACACCTCATTTGGAAACTCATAGAAATGGATGGCAAGAGCATCCAACACCTTCAGCAGCATCATATTAAAACACATCCGCACCGGATATTGATGATCTACACCAGTACATAGGAGAGATCGTGTTGTTGATGTTACCGCAGCCATCGAGTCATACACCTCTTTTAGGCCTAATAAAATGTTGTTTTGGACTGCCAAGCGACGCGGCCTTAATTCAATGGAAACATCGCTAAACTTGTTTAAGACATGGAATAACTTGTTCTTCCTAGCTTCTTTAACACACAAGTACCAATAGGCAGAATGGAGCTTCGAAGATTTGATTTTTCTAACACTCTCGAATCTCCACTTGCAGACGATAGCAAGACTTTTCGAGACCAGATCCTTCATAAAATCCATAGCAGAACCTCCGAAATCTTGAATCCAACTTTGTTCGAGAAAATCCTCAATAGCCCACAAGTTACTAAGCTTGGAGAAGGGAATCTGACAACGCTGAGGGAAAACTCCCATGTACAGAAAACATGGTTTTAAATGTTGAGGTAAGTACTCGTAGCTTGGTAACAGTACCTCATAAATTTGATCATATGCATCTGTAAAGGTAGTAGTTTTATTCTCTGCTACCTTCTCCCAGTACTCTTGGGTCTTGTCGAGCCCACGGAGGATGTTGGCAATTGCGAGGATCAAAAGAGGAAGGCCTTCACAGTTCTCCGCAATCTTCCTTCCTGGTTTCTCGAGTTGACAAGGGAAAGACTTTTCAGCTACAAACACATTCTGCCATAGTAGATTCCAACTTTCTTCATTGTTCAAAAATGGCATCTCGTGTATAAGACTCCCTTTATAATAATAATGAGGTGATATGGCATCCTGTAACCTTGTTGTCAGTAAGACTCGGCTCCTATTTAGGTAGTCTGGAAGAAACTTTTTGAAGTAATCCAAGAATTGTCTGCTCCATATATCATCCAATACAATTAAGTATCTCCCACCTAGCAAACTATTATGTAACAGAAATCTTAATGTATCTTTACTTTTGTTCTTAAATAGTTCTCTAGGCTTACCCTCTATCTGAGAGATAATATCCACAACAATATTTTCTTTTTTTCGATCTTTTGGGCCTACGCTCACCCACACTCTGAAATCGAAATGTTGAAGAATGAGAGGATGATGATAAATTTGTGTAGCAAGATGGGTCTTACCAATGCCCGCCATTCCCACAAGTGAGACAGTTTCCAGATAAGACGTCCCATGTAGAAGCTGATTTCTGATTTTATGAGATAGATCTGATAAGCCGACCGTGGTTGACTTGTTTTCGGGCGGAACTGCACCAGATAATGCCTCTTCTTGTTCTTCTTCTTCTGCAGGCAATGGGTTTTGTAGTAGCGCTCTGTAATACTCCTCTCTTAAAATCTTCACTTTCTTCAAGAACGAATTCATCTCTCGCTCCACGCCCTTCTCATCAAGGCCTCGAGAAGGTGGAATCAGAGAGTAATATGATTCAAGAACATCTTCTACTTTCCAAACTGCCTCTCTTATCTTTGCATCCAATTCATTAATCATACTCCTATCAATGCCTCTTCTGCTTTCATCATCCAATTCTTTCAGCATAGAGCGTAAGGAATCACACTCCTCAGATGCAGGTTTTGTGATTCGTGGTTTATTGATGGAAGTATGGGGGCGCTGAAGTGTATGCTTGAGAGAACTCACAGCAGCATAAGCCATATATGTCTCTTTTTCTCACTCCCGCACAGAAACAATAACAACCACCTTCAAAAGTGAATAGCATAAGCATTCGTTGAAACTAATAGCAGATTGTTACTTCATTGCGTAATGATTTGGTAGATACAACTAAATTTGTTTATTTCAAGTTTATGGAAAGCAGGCATGTGATAAATCAATAAAATTAAATATATCGCCCTATTTCTGAAGTAGCAGGTTTGCACATGATAAAGTCAATGCATGTTTGCCATTTATTTTAAACTTTCCATCTTACCCACCTCGAATATTAAGATGAGGTAAATTTTTAAATTATAGTCATTTTGAGTTAGTAAAAAATGTTTCTAGTCATTATTTAAAAAAATATATATGTTTTTAGTCACTTACACAAAATAATTTTCTGATGTGTACTCTTGTTGTGCACTAATGTAAAATTATAATATTGTACGAATACACTTAGTCGTATAGGAATGTAAATTTAAATTGTTGCACGACTAAGCTCAGTCGTATACCCTCAATTCGTACAATAATATATAAATTTATAATGTTGCACAAATGGACTTAGTCGTGCACCTCCTTCATGTACCAATATTAATTTGTAATGTTATATGACCATATCTCATTCGTGCATCCAAACAGTACACTTTAATCATGAATCCCACAATTTTAGTAAAGGATAATTATGTATTTTCAACAAAAAAAGTGACTATAAATAATTTTATTTTATTTTTTTAAAAATGGCTAAATAGTACTCTCTCCGTCCCAATAGCAAGGTCCCCTTTTTATTATTTACTCTCTCTATTTTAATAAAAGGGGGACCTTGCTATTGGGACAGAGGTAGTACCTTTTTGTCCCCTAGGGGATGGCCTAGTGATGGAGTGGTGTTATCTTGAGGCCAAAGGTCTAAAGTTCGAATCCAACTATCAACACCACTAGGTGTGAGTCTGTCACACCTGACCTGCCAAGTGTGGTTTACCTCCATGTGTGGTTTGCAGGCTATTACGCTGGGACGAGATTTACCTAGTGCGCACCTCGGTACCCTCGACATCAAAAAATAAAAATAAAAAAATAATTGAACGACCAATCAAAAAATTAAATCAACCAAGTATAATCTAAATTATTTGGTAATTACAGATTTAGTTTACTAAGTAATATTATTATGCTGTATAGATTATAAGGTCAATCAAGCACAAAACACCACAAAATCGATGGTGATGTGCATCAGGCATCATTAGTCATTAATTAGCCTCAATCGAGCATTATTAGCAACAAATTTACGTTCATATTTTTTCGTATTTCTATAGAACAACCTTATTCTATTTATCTTATGTATTTCGTGTGTATACGTGGATTATATTACAAACTAAAATTGAGTTTCGAGATTTCCGTAGCGTTTTGACACAGTTGATAAACTAACATTTGTCAGATACAAGAACGATTTAAAATTTTAACAAATGTATCATAATATATTGTGAACATTTTTTAAATGCATTAAATAAAATATATAAAATAAAATAATTGAACAACATTTAGGGTGACTTGAACCCTTATACAGTGGCGGAGGATCCATAAAAAATGTTTAGGGGGGATAAGCTATACTTAGTGATATATTCATCATTTTTCTAAAAATTTATTAATGCCGGTGTAGAGCAGTAACTAATTGCGGGACTAAGAGTCGAGAGACCGGTGTAGAGCAGTAACTATTTGCGGGACTAAGAGCCAAGAGAGATTAGTGAGGGGAGAAGTGGCATCAAAGTTTTAATACACCATAGTTCGTAGCCACGTGCTCTAATCCTCTGAGCTACATGGCCCACCCCGTTTTTTTTTTTCCTTTTTACAATGTCTATTATAGAATCGGCATTAAAATTTCATTTATCATATATGAAGTTATATATACATATAGAATAAATTAGTACATGTAAAAATAATTTACAGCTTAATCTTGATTTGAAAACTCATTTTGTAATAATTAAGTGCCTAAATTACCGATTGTACATCATTAAATAATAAACAAATAAAATTGTATCATAATCTAATATTTAGTTTTACAATAAATTAATATAAATATTTATAATCTTAATAGTCGATTATATAAGTCTTAGGGTCGGAAATGATACATTATAAATATTAGAAAATCATTTTATAAAATTAAGCAACATTAAAGTGTCAAGTGAAATTTTGAGGGACTATTTTGAAATATTTTTAAAAAGTGAATCTCTCCCCCTTCCCATTTTCTCAGCCGTAGCCGCCATACCCATTCATCTTCCATTTTCTGATTTCTTCTTCGAGACTATCGACAACCACAATCTGACCCATCCCAACCCAACCAAGAAATGAGTGGGCTGAATTTCTAACCCATGGGCAGCCGATGAAGCCAGTTGGTTTAAAGTCCAGATCCTCTAATTTAAAAGCCCAAAGTCCAATTTAATTTTATAAAATTTATTGTATCTGAGTAATCTTAATGTAATTGCATCAAATTAACATCTAATAATTACAGAAAAACAGGCGAATTAGAAAACTTAAAAATTCTAACATTTTTCTTAACTAATTAACCAACTAAATAAAAATTATACACAATTTTTATTTTCTGTAAATTCAATATGCAAATTTATAAAGTCCCACCAGACATAAATTAAAAATACAAAGATAAACAACTTATCATTCTTCAATGTCTTAGTCAACTTATATTTTATTTTTGCCCAATAATGTAGGAATGATTTAAAAATATCTAGCTTAATTCAAATGTCCAAAATTAATAGGTTGTAACAATTGGTAACTAATATTTACAAACATTATTATTTTTCTCCTCTTTGATAAATGTCAGTATTTATTTTATTATTTTTCTAATTTTTCAATATGAAACTTCCATATTTTTTTAAGAACATAACTTGAATATAGATTTTGATAATATGTAGATTTAATTGAGCTAGTTAGGCTAGAAACCCAAATGGCCCACAACCCAGTGGGCCAACCCATTTTTTGCCCAATTTTTTGGGCCTTTCATTTTTAAGTCCAATCCAGCCCAACATGTGGATGGGTTGGGCTGGGTCAATTTTGACAGCCTTATTAATAATAACAGAGTTGAAATACCTTTTTTTTCGCGCATTTGGTAAGTAACTTAGTCAATTAATAATATTATATTTTTCTATAATTAACGTTTCACTAATTAAAATAATTTTCCTTGTATATAATTAACACGTTTAATATAAATAAATTATTTAGATTATAATTCAAGTATATATATAGGGATGGGATCTGGTGAGAACCAGTCACCAGGTGGGAACTAGGAACCAATCCCATCTATCCATTCCACAATCTGGACGGCCCAAATTAAACAAATAAAGTGGAGGGGGCAGTGGCAATCTCGTAATTAAAACGAAAACTTTAAATTCACGCGTTTCATTAAGGGTAAAATTGGAACAAAAAAGTGACATCATCATGTTTTGAAAAAATTCTTAAAAACTTTAAATGATCATAATTTATTCGTTTTTAATCGGATTTACGCAATTCTTATATCAAATTAAAGCTCTTTTCATACTCTTTCATTTAAGATCCATATTGCGTATGTTTATTTGAAAAAAATAGATGAAAAATACAAAAAATCATTTTTAGGCTTAATTTTCGCATAGAGCAACCCCAGATTTATATTAGCATGTTGTATACAACATTTTAGCATGACCTATATAACATTTTAGCATATTGTGTAATACATTTTAGCGGGTGATATTATGAATATATTTGTAACAGTTTTATATAAACATCTACACCTATATAGATACTAAAAAATGAAAAACACGAGTTGATGATAAAAAAAAAACAATGAGAAAGTGAAGCAACGAAGGAGATGACTGACAACTAAGAAAGAAAATGTGTAAATATTTTCCGAAACAAATATCAAATTTAGCCTCCTACTTCGCTCATTTTAGCCTCATTCATTTCTCATTTTAGCATTTTCTGATAAATAAAATATGGAACGGTGATTTCATTAGAATGAAACGCAATACACATATTTGGGGACAGTGAACCCTAATGGGAATCTGATAATTGCTAATTGGGATCAGATGAACCCTAATTGGAATCTAATACACCTTAATTATGAACGGTGAACCCTAGTGGAAAATGTCACATCAGATTTAGCTTCCTACTTCACTCATTTTAGCCTCATTCATTTCTCATTTTAGCATGCATGTTTTGATAAACAAATATGGAACGGTGATTTTATTGGAATGAAACGCAATACACCCTATTTGGGGACAATGAATCCTAATGAGAATCTAATAATTACTAATTGGGATCAGATGAGCCCTAATTGGAAAGCAATAAACCCTAATTGGGAACCGTGAACCCTAGCGGAAAATGTCGCATCAAATTTAGCCTCCTACTTTACTTATTTTAGCCTCATTCATTTTTCATTTTAGCATGTTCTGATAAACAAAATATGGAACGGTGAGTTCATTGGAATGAAACACAATACACCCTATTTGGGGACAGTAAACCCTAATGGAAATCTGATAATTACTAATTGGGATCAGATAAGCCCTAATTGGAATGTAATAAACCCTAATTGGGAACGGTGAACCCTAGTGGAAAATGTCACATTAAATTTAGCCTCCTACTTCGTTCATTTTAGCTTCATTCATTTCTTATTTTAGCATGTTCTGATAAACAAAATATGCAATGAAAATCTGACAACGTATTTAACCTCATGCTTTTTCATTATTTTAGCATTATATTCTAAACGATAATTATGGTTAATAAAACTTAATAGTAATATAATTACCATAAAGGAAATGTCATAAACACTTTTATTAAAAATCATATATATTCTTAAAAATGAATGTGTTGAAAACAATTCACAATCATGGTAAAACATGATATTAAACTATGCCCAATCACTATAGTAACATTAAGCTAGACAGTTCCTAGCATCATGATCTGACAACTTGTGGCAATTGTTGCACATTTTGAGCGGTTTGTTCTCCTTTCTCTTCCTTGCCTCCTTCTCAAATTTCAAATGAGTATCGCTACCTTTTGTTTTAACTGGAATAGGTGGATAAATAACAATACGTAAACCGTAAAATTGCTCAAAGATCATCGTCTTGCTATGTGAAGTAGAACCCTCCATATCACTACACTGAAACAATACTTTCAACACTGCGTTTATGAATTTTTAGCATTAAATTACTCTCATATTAGCATAGTGATTAAGATATTTTAGCATGACGTTACATATCAGTATTACGTTTATATGTGGATGAAGTTATTGTTGTTTAATTAAAGACTTTCAATTTATTGTGAAATTTACCTACCATTTAACTCACATCAGCAGCATTTATCACATATCAAAAATAAATTTGAATGATATTATCAATATCAGTATAAGTCATATCATTTTAGCATGGACTATGAACCATTCTGTTAGTGCCACCATCATGCACTAAGTATTTGTGTTCTTGAATTGGCGAGATATGCTCGACAAAGTGTGCCTGGGTATGTCCCATGAAGTTTTGTTTTTCACTATGCAAGAAAAGAAGAACAGTTGGTGAACTGTTCTAGATTATGTCCCAGACAGAACCAGGGACACTCTATTTTTGGCAGTTTCCTTGTTGGAAAGATCTTGCGCCGAACTTGTTTGGAAGGTCAAGATTAATTTGTTTGACTGTCTTATGGTGTAGATCCGGTGCTAAATTAACCCTCCTACACTTGGAAAGTATCTACACACGTTTGGAAGGCCACAAACCACAATCCACTTACCTAGTTGGTGGAAGAAAGAGATCGACGCCAAGCTGAAGTGAAGACTATTTATGAAGGCCGATTTGTGCAGCAATCGGTACCACTTATATTTTGTTTAGATTCTAGTGTTAGAATCAGTTTGTGGTCGTTTGTAACTAGTAGTTGTTCCTTAAACAGTTCAACGTAATAGACTAGTTTTGAGTGTTTACGAGTGAAACACGTGAGGGGATTTTTATTCCGTTTTGTACGCAACCTCGGGAGAGATTGTAAGTTGAAGTCGTGGGTAGCTAGAGGGAGTCTAGTGTCATGGTTGTAAGGGGATCTTACAACTTTCGGCTAGCGAAAGAGTTCGAGGAGAAAAATGGGCGACATAAGGCGGGAGGCTTGTATGTGTAAGATCCTTAATACCCTCTTCGAAGGAGTAACAGTCGGAACTTCAAGTTTGGGAACAATCCCCCCAGAGTAGGTTGGTTGAACCGAACTGGGTTACCATCTCGTGCATTTTTACTGCTTTATTTTTTATGTTATTGCATCTGTTCCACACATATCATAAAACAGTTTTTAAGCAGTTAACTAAAAATCGTATAAGCACGGATTATTGTTTTTCAATTGGCACCAGAGTGGGTTGCCTGTATTCAGGGTTGATCTTAGGGTATTAATCTGTGTTCTTGTGTTGTTTTGTCGAGATGGATTCGATGAAAGAAGGAGCCTCGACGGTGCGACCTCCGCTCCTTGATGGCAATAACTATGCCTATTGGAAAGCTCGAATGACAGCTTTCATTCGCTCAATTGATGAGCGTGCCTGGAAGATGGTGACTGAAGGGTGGAAGCCTCCTATCAAAAGGGATGAGAAAGGCAAAGCGGTGCTGAAGCCAGAAGAAGAGTTTGACGATGCTGATTATCAGATCATGGGGCTAAATGCTAAAGGCATGACCGCCATCTTCTCTGCAGTGGACATGAACATGTTCAAACTCATCTCCACATGTGACAAGGTAAAAGATGCATGGGATATCCTTCAAACTACTTTCGAATCTATATACTATATAAAAACAGAATAGTGAGGGTAGTTTAGACAATTCATTATTAAGTTATTTAAAAAAATCACAATTAAATTAATTTTCTATACATATTTTAAAAAAAAAACATTAATATTGAAAGGGTACGTGTTCGATTACCAAAGCGGTTACTTCTCTAAAAAAAAAATATTTAATTTATGCACACACCAAAGCCATTTTAATATTAATTACTCAATCGGTGCTTCTAAGAATAAGTTACAATATTTCTGAAAAAATATATAATATATTTACTTTTCTAAAAAATTAAAAACATTCTTATTGAAGCACCACCAAAGACTTATAATTTGACTACACAAGTCACAAGCCGTGTTTTCTAAAATAAAAATTACTGACCTAATTTTTATATCGAATCCTCCCTACATAAAATTAATTAATTACCAAAATCTAATTTCATTACTCAATTGGTGCTTAATTAAAAAAAAAAAAAAATCCTTCGTTTTAAATGGTGCTTACCGAACAGATGGAAACGATTTCTCTTTTAATCTCTCCTCAAAAAAATTTATAATTCAATTTCTATCTTCTATAACCTATCCATAAATCCTAACCTTCTGCGTTTTCTTTCTCCATCATGTTGGAAGAGAAAAATCAACTTCATCTTCTCTAATTGACAATCGACAGTTGATGGTTACAACAGGTAATTCATGCACTCTAGATGTTATATCAATTATTTCGGCAAAGTGATAATGTCACAATTTTTTTTTACTTGATTTGAGGGGATAGTTAATTATAACTCTTAATTGTTATGGTCTGTAATTCCGAATATCATTCGTCTTCCTTGCCATTCATCTGTCTTTGAGACGTGAGTGCTCGAGATGCATCATGTAAAAATCATGGAAGCAAGAGTCGATACTAATGATGAGATTTATGTGTTGACATGTACATGTTCTTGTGGTGCATCATGTAGAAGTAATAGAAACAGCCATATCAAACTCACTGTTGGTCGAATCAAAGAAAATATGGAGAGATAAAAGATGAAGTGTAAGCGCCACTGGTGGAATTAAGAACACGATCAGATCGAACAATCTGAAACAATGGATTCCAATGCTTGGTTGCAGAAGGAAGATGGAGTCAGGCGCACCTGGGAATTAGTAAGGAATAATTTTAAATGTTTTTTAGGTTGTGTTCCTTTTCTTTGCTATTTTTTTCTTAATGAATGGAAAATGAAAATTTAATTTGGTCACAATTATTTAATTTGTTTCACCTTGGGGCCTATTTTTTAAATTCTGGAGGACTATAGATTTGGATTGTCGGGGGAGAGAGAGACTATAGATTTTAGAAGTCTTTAGTTGCTTATACTTTTTGTTTTATTTTCTATAAAAATAATTATTAATTAGTAAATTGGTTTAAGAAGGAAAAAATTATGGTGCATAACTATGGTATTATATATAGATAACTAGTATTTCACCCGCGCATTGCGCGGTGGCGGCCGACCTGTATAACATGCTTTAATTTATAATTGATGTCACACCCAATATCTCATCTTATGTTTGAATTTTTTTATTATAATAATTTTATATATAATATTTCTTTCATTGTATTACAATTTTTTTAAACACAAAATTAGATGCAGATTGTGTCAATTCTATCTAATAAAAAAACTCAAATGTTGAGCCTTGAAAAAAAACCCCAAAAAATTAGAGCATAACAAAATTAAAATTACTCACCTCGTCCCAATTATATAGTCGTTATTATTATTCTGGCCCAATTATATAATCGTATTACTATAAGTCGTATTAATTTTCAATGTACAAATATACCATTATTAGGCTTGAAAATTAAATATATAAAAAATAACCACTTCAATTTTGTTAAGTCATAATCTTAAATGAGGATAATATTGGAAGTTTAGCTTTAATATCTTATTTTTATAAATATTTTTAATCTACGTACAGAGAGAAAATGAACTATATAATTGAGATGGGGGAGTATTAAGAAGGTTTGATGAAGATGAACAAAATTAGACATTATATATTTTAATTTTTTTTTTACATCTATATGTGTATAACATTTTTTGGAAATTTAATCATAGTACACCCGTGGTGAATTTTTCAACATTTAATTTTCACTTTTAATATATACATATATGTGTGTTCGTTCCAATTGTATGGTCGAAATAATCTCATTAGGTCAAAAATTGGTGTCTTGTCTTATTTTCTGTTTTTTTTAATAATAACTTATTTAAAATACGGTATATTTTTAATGCTTTGCAAGGTATTCTGAAACACATAATAAGTAATGGAGTGGGACACCAAAATCATATATTGAAAAACTCAATGTTTTATAAAGATGAATATAAAATGAAAATTACATATTAAACAATTTTTTACATCTATACATATAAATCATTTTTTTTTTATCATCATGAAAGATAATACGCCCATATCTGTAGTGGTAATATCAAATTTATTTAATGTAAATAAATTGGGTGATTTTCCTCTTCTTTGTTTATATTGCTAAGCAGTATCGATAATAACTTACATATGAGTCACCGTCTGATTAAAATATAGAACCTGTTTCTTTTCTCACTTAGTCAAAGTTCATTTTCATAATCTAAAATGTAGAACAATTATATTTTTTTTAATAAAATAATTCACACTGTAATTTTTCAAATAGGGATTCAACACATAAAAATCATTTTATTTTTATTTTATATATTGAGAGAAAAATAATTTAATTTGTTATTAGTCTAATACCATTCGCATAAAAATTAATCACATAAAATAATAAGGCTTCAACACATTTGGAGCCCAACATTATAAAAAATGAAGGGAGTGGGCCCGATTTCTACCAAATAAATTAATTTCTTAATATTGATTCACATCATGTGTAAAAATGAATATTGCATGTGATGGGATGTTTTTGGACGGGAATTTAAGCATTTGGGAGGGAAAAATCATGCAAACTACTTTGTTTTAATATATATAATAGATATTGATACACACGATTAATTAATCCATACATATTCAATAATTAACTTACTACTATATTATAATTATTATATAATAAGTATATATTTTTTTGTTGGTTTATAAATGATAACGATAATTCATTTATATCATTACCAATCTTTATAAGTCATTTTTTATTGGGTTAAGGGCCAATTTGGCCCCTGAACTATATTGGGGGGGCCAATTGGGCCCTTAAACTATTTTGGGTCTCAATTGGACCCCTGAATCGTGATTTAAGGCTCAATCAAGCCCCTCCGTCAATCCTCACTTAACGCTCGTTAAGTGATAGCCAAAACGACGTCGTTTTGGCCAAAACGACGTCGTTTTGGCTCTGATCCAAAAAAAATAAAAATTTAAATGAATGAAAATCCGAACCCGCCCCGCCCACCCATGGAGAATCCGACCCGATCCCTTCTAATTTGGGGATCGATTTCATATACTCCCCCAAAACCAAATTCATTTCAAGAACCCTAAAACCCCAAAATTCTCTTGAAGCTCCCCAACTCACCTCCAATCTCTGAAATTGAAGGTAATCTTCAAGCTTCGCACGCAATCATGGAGGCTCAATCGTCATCGAGCTCAACTTCATATAGAAGGAGCCAAAGTTTAAATTTGAGTGGAGGCAGCAGGTTATGCGATTGTGGCATTCCAGAAGTGATGAAGACGTCCTGGACAAATGCAAACCCGGGAAGAAGATTTTATAGTTGTCGAAACTATAATGTAAGTATGAATTGGAGAACTTCATGTCAGATTTTGGATACACTTTTAGGAAAATTTGTTAAACTCTTATAAAATTTGATAATTGCAGTCACCAAATGAGAGGATTTCAAAACGAGGTTGTAATCATTTTAGGTGGTTTGATGTTGAGCCTATGAGTGATAGGGCAAAGGAGGTGATAAACACATTGAAGATGGAGAAGAGGCAACTATTGAAGGAGAATAAGCAATTGAATGAAAAATGCAGTGAAGATGGAAGGTCTGAGGAGATTGAACTTCTTTCTGCCAATATCAGTGAGCTGCAAATGAAAGCTAATGTTGAAGTGAAGATGATGAAGAATAGGCTTAAAATATTGTACTTTGCTTTAGTTGTATCTTGGTTCTTGCTAATCTATGTAAGTTTGAAGTAAAATGCAGCTTTAATCATTTGTAGTGTATGATCTCAGAAGCTGTATTAGTTAGTCCATCATCTGTAAGCTATCATCTTTTATGAGATCAATGTATCTACCACAGTTTATGTGTTTTGATATTAATATGAATTCTTGATTTTTATGACAGTTACTACAACTCTTTTAAAGTGATGATTGGATAAATTTGAACAACTGCACATAACATAAATTATAGTCCATCAAGGCTCTCAAATAATGTTAACAAAAAAGTGAGTCATAGCTCACTTAGAACCCAATGCATTCAATGATCAAGCAACATTTACAAAAGATGAGTCATAGCTCACAAAGAACCCCCATTGCATTCAATGGTCAACCAACATTTACAAAAAAATGAGTCTTAGCTCAGAACCAACCCTTCAACAGCCACTAACATATGCAAAAAATGAGTGACTGCTCACAAACAACACCCACAAAATAAGTGACTACATATCCCAGTCATCAACCTCCCAACATGTACAAAATAAGTGTCTGCCCCATATCAGAATTCATCTCCAAACATTTACAAAAAATTATGCAGTTTCCAGGATGTCACTTCTTCTTTTTATCTCTCATTTCCTTCTGCTTCTTCTCAAGGGCACTCCTTGTTGTGCAGGGTTTCCCTTTCCAGGTTGGCCCGGGTGGTTTGAATGGTAGATTAGTAGCTTGGATTGATTGAATCCCAGTAGCTGCAAATGCAATCCTCCTAGTGGCATTGCTTTTACCACTTGCAGAGGTTTGTCGTTCTCTGCGTAGCTCTCTCTCATTCGGGATTGGATATCTTGTGGTTGGATCCGGATCACAGCTCAAGGGTTGGCTTGCAATGGGATCTCTCTGAGTAATAACTGTCTCAGAGCTCATTCCAGGCTACAAGCAGTGTATTCATTGTTAATTTAGAGAAGGATAGATGCATAGTGAGAATATAACAAAAAAAATAGTACTTCACTTACATTGAATGTTGAGTTTCCAGTGTTTGAATCAGTGTATAACCCCATGCCAACAATGCTTCTGTTTTTCCTTTTGCATTTTGGATTGGTTGATGCACTGCTATCAATCTTCCTTTTACCCTTATCTACAGTGTGTTTTCCCTTTCCCTTCTCATCTTGTTCCTACAAGAAGAAATTATTAGTAAATGATAAACTTAGTGTGAAAAGACTATTCAAATGTGTTTTACCTTAGCCTTCTTCTTTCCGGTTTCACCATGCTCCTGTAAGATGAATCAGTGAGTAAATGTCAACCTTAGACAGTGAGTAAATGACAAGTGTTTTACCTTAGACACTCCCTTTCCAGCCTTAGCCTTTCCCTTTCCCTTTGCAGTCTCAACCTTACTCTTTCCAGCCTCATCTTGCTCCTGTAAGGAAAAGTAAGTAGTAAATGGTAGACTTAAAGAATATTCAGTAGTATAATATTAAGTTTACCTTAGCCTTTTCCTTCTGTGGACATCTTGATGCATTGTGGTCTTCTAGATGACATATGGAACATTTCATGACCAAACCCTTCCTGCCCAATGACCCAGAAGTATGCCCTCTCCTTGACTCTTTTGAGCTCCTGATCCTCTTAACTCTAGGCCTACCAGGCTGCCTAATGATGGGTGGGGGTTCACAGGGCTCAAAACTATTAACATTCATGAATTTCAGATTGGGCAGAGGCTCCATTGGCATCTCATATGTTGCCATATATGCTTCCTTACTGTACCAGGCTGAGATGAAGGATTTAGGATCCTTCTTTGCATGATTGATGGCCACAATAGCATGACTACAAGGGATCCCAGTTAGATCCCATCTTCTGCATGTGCACAATCTTGAATCTACCCTCACAACGTGCCTATCATCACCATCGCCTACTTCATACCCATCATTTCCATTGAACAACACTTTACACCCAAAAGCCCTCTCTAGATTCTCTTGATACATATCCATACATGAGGGACTCCAATTACATGCCCATTTGTGAACAAATTCTTTGTTTGAAGCTAACCTAGTCATAGCTAACTCCCTAATCTCCTCTAACATAGAGACAATGGGCTTAAATCTAGCATTTCTAATGCTAGCATTGAATGATTCACAAAAGTTATTGTCAACACACTCAGTCTTAGACCTTGAGCTAAAGAAAGCTCTACAGAATACATGTGGATTGTAGGACACAAAGTCCTCTGCAGCATCCTTACTCACTGCTCCTAAAAGCTTGAGATTGTCTTCAAATTCTTCTCTAAAACTGCTCCATGCACAACTCCAGAACTTCTTCTTCAATTCTTCACTGTGCCATTTCTTGCTCCAGTTGGCATGCACATGCCTAGCACAATATCTGTGCTCTGCTAATGGCAGCACCTCCCCAACAGCATGTACTAGTCCCTACATACAAACAATAAATCACACAATGAGTTAGTATCTTTTAAAGAAAAAAAACAAACTGAAATAAAGGCCATGTACCTTCTGCATATCTGACATCACTGTAATTGATTTGCCTCTGTCATTGATCTCAAGATCCATCACAAGCAACTCCATGAACCACTTCCAATTCTCATTGTTCTCCTTGTCTGCTACTGCCCAAGCAATAGGGTAAATTTGATCTGCTGCATCTCTCCCCACAGCAACCAACATTATACCCTTCACAGTCCCTTTTAGATGGCAGCCATCTAACCCTATTATAGGCCTACAACCAGCTTTCCAGCCCCTCTTCAAAGCAGCAAAACAAATAAACAACCTCTTGAATACAAGTCTACCCATTCCCATAGCTTGTTCATCTAAATCCAGCTGAGTGGTTGTGTGCTCATTTGTCACCTTCAACAGCCCTAAGTAAGCACCTATATACCCAAACTCCTTAATGTAACTACCTTCTAACTCTTCCCTCACAATTCTCTTAGCCCTCTTAAGCATAGTGCTAGACACATACAGGTGCATTTTCTGCTCAGCAAGTCTTCTTAACTCCTTCACAGTCACAGTAGGTTGATCACATATTAAGGCTCTGAACTCCCTGGCTAGAAACTTGGCAGAAGCTAACTGATTTCTAGAATCTTTTAAACAACTATGCTCACTGTTAAAAGTCTTGACCACAAGCCCTGTATCCTTACCAGTTTTGGACATGAACAAGACAAAAGGACACCCTGCACTCTTGCACTTTGCTCTAATTCTGTGTTTTTCATTAGGATTCAACTTTAAGGGAGTACACTTTGCTATACTGTATTTAGCTATAGCTGCCCTAGCCTCTTCAGCATTACCAAATGTCATCCCCAACAAAAAATGAGGATTCCCATCATCACATTCATATCTAACATGCCTTGAACTCTGAGTGAGTATTTTAAACTCAACTTCACTATCATCCCCACTGCTTTCATCACTAGAATCAGACTCACCTACAGAGTTTTCCTCTCCACTCTCTAAATCAAACTCACTCCCAAACTCTTGCTCACACTCTTCCTCAATGCATATTCTCTTACCCTTGTTATCCATTAACTCTTTACCCTTCCTAACATCTAAGTCTTCAGAGACATTCTGCTCAGCAACTACCCCCCTACTTAGAGACTCATCCATCATATCAAACACAACATCATCTGGGATATACTCTACATTTGCAGAAGACTGTGTGCCTATAACATTCTTCCTCACAACAATATCATCATATGGATAAATGTGAACACTACTATCATCCTTGCAGTCCAAGACACTAGCAACAATATCATTGATACCATCATCATTCTCAAGCAATGACACCCCATCAACTAAGTTTTTCCCAGGCTTGATGTAACAAAGTTTTTTAACTTCTGGCATTCGAAATTGTTGATTATATTTCTTTATCATATGAGTGAATGACAAAAAATCCATATCCCCCTTCTCAACTACCTCCCTGCCCCCTACATATTCTAGTGAATCTTTCAACACCCATCTACCACCCTTGTGATAAACTAAATTTATTATCTCACAATCCATCAAACCAAATGCTATATACAAAAAAAAAGGAACACAAATCAGAGACAGAAGAGGCAGATCAAAAGAAAAAAATCAGAGATTTTTGCAATGGCGCCAAGTTTGGAATGAAATCTTACCTCCGTGTGCTTTATGCGCTCGCCGACGTGGGCACCCAGAATCCGACGTGGCCGGCGACGTGGACTGCCACGTTGCTTCTTCCAATCCTACGTGGCGAACAGACCTGGTGACGTGGATGCCCTAAACCTCCTAAACCCTAATTTTTTTGGTTGAATCTCTCAATACTTACAAGAAATCTGCAAATTTTTTTGGTGTGTTCGGTTGAATCGCTTGAAGGTTGAAGAACCCTAATTTTTGCAAAGTGTCGATTAATTTGGTTTTGGGGGAGTATATGAAATCGATCCCCAAATTAGAAGGGATCGGGTCGGATTCTCCATGGGTGGGCGGGGCGGGTTCGGATTTTCATTCATTTAAATTTTTTTTTTTTGGATCAGAGCCAAAACGACGTTGTTTTGGCCAAAACGACGTCGTTTTGGCTATCACTTAACGGGCGTTAAGTGAGGATTGACGGAGGGGCTTGATTGAGCCTTAAATCACGATTCAGGGGCCCAATTGAGACCCAAAATAGTTTAAGGGCCCAATTGGCCCCCCCAATATAGTTCAGGGGCCAAATTGGCCCTTAACCCTTTTTTATTTATTTTCTTAAAATAGAATGACATTAGTGATAATGGTCCATAGAATACTAATCAAATATTGTTTTATTAATATAAGGGATTTTGTACATAGAGGATTTATTTGAAAAATTAGAGTGTTATCATTTTAATTTTTTTTTTGGGGAACTTTATATATAAGATAAAATAAAATATTGGAGTATTTTCAAGCTAGCCCTCTCAAAACAGTTGAAAAAAAAATTATAACTTGAATAATCATAAAGCAGGCAAAAACAAATAACCATTAAGATACATGAAATATGAAATTTTTATAACATATAAGAAAACGAAATACACACGAGCAACAAAATAAACTAAAACATTGTGCAATTGTTTGATATATATTTAAATATATATAATTTATTTTCTAAGTATTTAATTTTTAATCAAACTATACTATATATATATGTGTATGTATATATATTATCCCTATATTTAAATATAAATGATTCGTGCTCATTAAAAAATACGGCTCATGAAATATACATATTAGTGAAATATACTATGTATATTGAACTTTATAATAGTTTATAATGTGTGAGGGACAACATTGGTTTAGAACTACAACTTGTATGTTGCTATGATGTTCCAAAGTGTAGAAACAAAAATTAAGCTTTTAGTCTTGAATGCATATTTTAATAGAACATGCTCATTTATAATATTATTTCAATTGCTAATTTCAAATCTACAATGTGTTCTTACAAATAGAGGGTGTGATCGAGTACGTACTTCAATTCAATGATTTCTAATTTTCAAATTTAAACCAATATTAGACAAAGAAAAAAATTTACACTACAAAAAAATTCCGATTTAGCGACGGGGGTTTCCCGTCGCTAAAGACGGTGGCTCGCCCGTCTCCAAGGCTTAGCGATGGATATAGCGACGGGAACCGTAGCCTGGGCGACGAGTTTGGCGGATAGCGATGGGGTTTCCGTCACTAGATCCGTCGCTATCTAGCGACGGGGTACCCCGTCGCTATATAGCGATGAGCCCCCAATCCGGGGGCCCGGCCCATTAATGAGCCCTTGACCCGACCCGATGAAAGGCCCGCGCCCAAGCCCTTCCCAAGCCCTTCAAGAATAATTGTGTATAATATGTGACCTCCTAGAAGGAGGGCCAAGCACTTATCCATTGGAGCAAGTTCAATTGATGTTATATTGATAGTTTAAATAATATATATACTTATACGATTTTTTCATAATTTATTTTTATTTATCTTTATAAATTAAAAGTGTTATATTCTTATTAATATATTTATATCTATTTGTGCACAAATATATATATATATATATATATATATAGTATTGATATTATATTGTATTATATATTTGTATATAAGAAATATAATTTAAGGTGATATTTATTAAGTATCCATGCATACAAAAATTATAATAAAGGTGATATTGTATTATATATTTGTATATAGAACTATAATTTATTAATTAAATTATTTTAATATATATATATATATATATATATATATATATATATCATGGTGAAAATGTGGTTAAATAGTCTTACTTTGTGTTTCATGCTAAATATCATAATGAATTAAATTATTTTTACTTACATAATAAATAACTTTAATTTATAATTAAAAATTAAAATCCATTATATACTATATTATGTATATATTTTCATAGTATACTTTAGTTTGTTAATGTATAATTGATTAATCTTGTAGTAGTAACTATAATAAATATTATGTTAAACTTAATACATTTTTTAAATATATAATAATATACTAATTAGTTTATTTATAAAAATACTAATAAAGCTAATTTGTATAAATTTGTATTTAATAAGGAAATAATACAAATTTAAAGATGTGATATTAATAAATGTGTATAATTATGATATTATTTTTTAAAAAATTAAAATAAATGAATAAAAATATAAAAATAATTTTAATAGGGAGAATATTTGTATTAGAATAGATTGAAATCATATTTAATTATTTTAAAAATAATTAAATAAAATTTAAAAAATAAATAAAAAATTAAAAAAAAATTAAAAATTGCTTTAGATTATAATTAAAAATTAAAATCCATTATATACTATATTATGTATATATTTTCATAGTATATTTTAGTTTGTTAATGTATAATTGATTAATCTTGTAGTAGTAACTATAATAAATATTATGTTAAACTTAATACATTTTTTAAATATATAATAATATACTAATTAGTTTATTTATAAGAATACTAATAAATCTAATTTGTATAAATTTTTATTTAATAAGGAAATAATACAAATATAAAGATGTGATATTAATAAATGTGTATAATTACGATATTATTTTTTCAAAAATTAAAATAAATGAATAAAAATATAAAAATGATTTTAATAGGGAGAATATTTGTATTAGAATAGATTGAAATCATACTTAATTATTTTAAAAATAATTAAATAAAATTTAAAAAATAAATAAAAAATTAAAAAAAATTAAAAATTACTTTAGTTTATAATTAAAAATTAAAATCCATTATATACTATATTATGTATATATTTTCATAGTATATTTTAGTTTGTTAATGTATAATTGATTAATCTTGTAGTAGTAACTATAATAAATATTATGTTAAACTTAATACATTTTTTAAATATATAATAATATACTAATTAGTTTATTTATAAGAATATTAATAAAGATAGTTTGTATAAATATGTATTTAATAAGGAGATAATAGAAATTTAAAGATGTGATATTAATAAATGTGTATAATTGCGATATTATTTTTTCAAAAATTAAAATAAATGAATAAAAATATAAAAATGATTTTAATAGGGAGAATATTTGTATTAGAATAGATTGAAATCATATTTAATTATTTTAAAAATAATTAAATAAATTTTAAAAAATAAATAAAAAAATTAAAAAAATTAAAAATTACTTTAGTTTATAATTAAAAATTAAAATCCATTATATACTATATTATGTATGTATATTTTCATAGTATATTTTAGTTTGTTAATGTATAATTGATTAATCTTGTAGTAGTAACTATAATAAATATTATGTTAAACTTAATACATTTTTTAAATATATAATAATATACTAATTAGTTTATTTATAAGAATACTAATAAAGCTAATTTGTATAAATTTGTATTTAATAAGGAAATAATATAAATTTAAAGATGTGATATTAAATATATATATTGCGATATTATTTTTTCAAAAATTAAAATAAATGAATAAAAATACAAAAATTATTTTAATAGGGAAAATATTTGTATTAGAATAGTATGAAATCATATTTAATTATTTTAAAAATAATTAAATAAAATTTAAAAAAATTAAAAAAATTAACAAAATTTAAAACTAAAAAAAAATAGATACGGGGGTTCCCGTCGCTATTTCCGTCGCTATATTTATAAAAATAATGATATTTTAAAATTTTAAAATCTAGCTACGGGATTCCCCGTCGCTAGAATTAGCTACGGGGAACCCCGTCGCAAAATTTTCCGTTCGCTAGTGGCGACCCGTGTCGGCCCCGTCGCTAATTTCCGTCGCTAGAATGGACTTTTTTTGTAGTGTTATAATTATGTTGTTGGTAGCAATAATATGATCAACTCATTACAACAAAATTGATTTTTTGAGACAATAAATATCGTAACTTATAATAGAGTTAAATAACGACACTCTATCTCTAATTACCACATGTAATCTCTAATGACATTACTATCACTTAAAATGATACACTCTATCTCTAATTACCACATGTAATCTCTAATGACATTTTTGTGATGACATTACTATCGCTTAAAATGATGTTTACTTTATTTCAGACGAACTTTAAGCAACGCTATATTTGAGACGACATGATGTCATCATAAAAAATATTTTTATTGTAATGTAAAAAATGTCATGAGTGATGACATATGATCATTAGAGATGACATGTTTCACTTAAGTCTATATATTATAAGTGATGACATTTGTCATTTCTAATAATATTGTCTATGGGTGGCAATTCATGCATGTTGGGTCGTTAACAGGTCGACACAATAATGACATGACACGATAAGCCCAAACACGAACACAACCCATTAAGAACCCGCTCAACACGAACACGAACATGATCCGTTATGTACAAACATGGACATGGCACAAACACGATCCGTTATGTACAAACACGGATACGGCATGAACATGAAAAATACGATTTATTATCGTGTCGACATGACACAATAGAGACACGATAAGAACACGACACGACAATGACACGGTATAAAATAACTATTAGTACATATTAAATTAAAATTATAATTTAAATAATTAAATTTTAATTTAAATATATAAATTTTAAATTAAATAATTGAGTTTTAACTAAAATTTTAGATTAAATAAATATGTGAAATCATTATATATAATTAGTATATTTATTTATGTATTTACATAATATTAACGGGTTACACGAATCCGACATGAAATTTTCGTGTCCTTATCGTGTCAACATGATAAGGACACGAACACGATAAGACTAAACACTAACCCTTTAATTTCGTATGTGTTCGTGTCGTGCTATCGTGTCGTGTCAAAAATTTCCAGCTCTAATATTGTCTCTAAAGATCATTTTTATTGTAGTGACTACGAAACCACAAAATGCATAATTAAGTTATTTTTTTTCAAATAAATCATTTACGAACATTTTCGGTAGTTTACAAGTATAATTTCTAAAGCATTTTCATGCAATTTCCATGATATATCCAAATACTATATGTAGAGAAAATTGCAAAAGTGATCCCATAGGACATGTCCTGCTGCAAAAATGGTCCCAATACTTACAATTGTGGTCCCAAATCAAAATTTATATGCAATATTAGTCCCATAAGACTCAAATATGCAATATTGATCCCATAAGACTTAAATATGCAATATTAGTCCCATAAGACTCAAATATGCAATATTGGTCCCATGCCCTATGGGACCATTTTTACAATTGTAAATGTGACTAGAAAAATCACAAGATAAGAAGCAATAATAAGCAATTTCATCATCCTAAAATAGGAGACCTTCGAATGCAATTTAGTTTTAAGATAAATGAGATTATGAGATCAAAATACAAAATGCAAGAAGAGAAACTGGTTTGTGGTGAAATCTCTAGTAATTATGAACCGGTAAAAAAGCTTCCATTTTAAGCGAATGAGATAAATAAAAAATCACATTTTTCAAGTAAAAAAATCCACATCAAAGATTTTAGAGAAGATAAGACCACAAAATATGTTGAGCAACAATTCAGTCACATCTAATAGAATCTTTCAAATAATCAACTAAATTCAAATAAAAATATTAGCATAAAAGGTAAAAAGAAAGAAAACAAATGATTTCATACTCATGTATATTGATGCCCAAGTCACGGCCTTTTCAACCCATTTGCAAATTAAAAATCAAATTTGAAATCAAAATCAAATTTGAAACCAAAATTAATTTGTAAAAGTGGTCCCACAGGACATGGGGCCAATATTGCATATTTGAGTGTTATGGGACCAATATTGCATATTTGAGTCTTATGAGACCAATATTGCATATAAATTTTGATTTGGGACCACAATTGCAAGTATTGGGACCATTTTTGCAGTAGGACATTTCCTATGGGACCACTTTTGCAATTTTCTCAACACAAAATTCCTTTGATCAATATTAAAGTCATACAAATTTTAAAAATGAATAAAAAAACATAGATTATAAATATGGGTATGTTTATCACTTAAACAAGCAAAAAAAAAAAAACTTAATGATGATATACAACACTTAAATGATGATCATTTCTCGTCAAACAAACTAAGTAAATATATTTAAATTTGTTGGAAAATTGGATTTATTAAATTGAGTTTTGACTCATTTTATTCGATTTTTCGTGACCGGTATATTTAATTTTGGAGAAATTAAATACCGTACGATTGTTCTATGCTGTGAGTAAATAATCGTAGTATTTTTATTTATTCAAATCTGATTTTCGGTGAGTGAGAAATAAGTGGTTGAAATTGGTCACACGATTGAGCATTTATGGTGTGTGGGATAATGTGTTTAAGACACATTAAATGATCCCACATTGATTTTTTAATCAAGTTAAGAAGTCTATTTAAGTGTATTAACATTTAAGTGAAGTAATTAAGTATACAAGGATGTGGGTTATGAGCCCACGTGCGCATACGCGCCCGCCCGCTGGAGCGTTTCAAGTTTATCAGTTCTACTGTCGGAATCTGCCGTGAGCACTAGCTGGGGAGTAATTTATCTTACGGGGAGAGAGGTCCCTCGACTCGACTTGCCGAAATCTACACTTGGGTTCCAGTTTATTTATTTGTTTTAATTCAGTTTATTGTAATCTTTTACCTCTTTTTATTCCTCTTGTACTTCAGTCCTTCTGTTCCTCTTGTACTTCAGTTGTAATCAATTCCAGAAGTGTAACGTGTTTTGTTCCTCTTGTACTTCAGTCCTTCTGTTTATTTATTTGTTTCAATTCAGTTTATTGTAATCTTTTACCTCTTTTTGTTCCTCTTGTACTTCAGTCCTTCTGTTCCTCTTGTACTTCAGTTGTAATCAATTCCAGAAGTGTAACGTGTTTTGTTCCTCTTGTACTTCAGTCCTTCTGTTCCTCTTGTACTTCAGTTGTAATCAATTCCAGAAGTGTAACGTCGTTTCAATAACAATCGCAAGACAAATTAAAAACTAAAAGAAACAACTACCTTTACTGGAATGACGTCATCATCCGCTCCCGTTGCTGCAAGAACTTTTAATTTTACATATTTTAGTAAAAAAATCATATAATTTACGTGCAATGTACGTGATTGCCGCTAGTAATATTAAAAACATGCATCAAAGCTTGCTGCTATCAACAAGTTGTTTACCTGAAATAGACCATCTGGTGCGACCTCTATTAACCAATATCAAAGTAATTATAATTTTATCACTTGGAAAGGATACAAAGAAAATTCCATTCAAGATCAAATACAAGTATTTTAAGATTTAGTATTTCCAATGCTCTCTTTAATGCTAAGGAAATATCATTCCTTAACTTACCTTTTGATCCATTGATCCGGCTGCTTATCGCCGAATATTCATGAAGAATTTGATCACAACATGAAGATGAGAATTTTTTCTCTTCAACTTTATTTGCTGCGCAAAATCCACAACATGAAGTGGTATGGTATTAGCATATTATGATAGGACTAAATTTGTTTCCATCTATTTGTAGGGGCAATTATCCTCCCGTATCATAAGGGTTAATTGCCTTGAAAATCATAAATTTTGATCATAATTGTAAATTTAACACGAATTTTAAAAGTAAGTAATTAAAATATTAATTTTTAATTTGGGTGTATTCAACATCTCTAAAATTTTGTAAAACAAATTGACTTCCAAGTCAATCGTTAACTTACTTGTCTCTCTCTTCAAACCCTTCATGATTTAATCATCATTTTTTGAAGAAAGATGTCGGTGTGATTGAATTTTACAATTCCTAATTTTTTTTATTGTCGAGAGCGTGAAATTTAGCCATTTTGACGTCCTTTTTCAAAAATATTTTGGATGATTATGGTTTATATAAAATATTTTTGGATGAAATTTTATATTTTGGATGGTTGTAGAGGACCTGAAAGATAGGTAATCTATCGATTCAGGACCCGAAAGATGAAAACTCTCAATCCAGGACTCGAAAGATGAAAATTTTCAATTCAGGACCTCAAAAATCATGAATTTTAATTTTTTTTATTTTTTAATTAATCTTATATTAATTTTGAAAAAACCGAACTCTCGGTTTTTTAGAGTTGTGTACAAAGTTGTGTATAAAGTTGAGACAACTTTGCATACGCAGCGGAAATTTAAAACAGAACAACGGATTGAAATTTTCACGAGATTATATTTCTATAATCTCATGAAATGCCTCAGGGCGAAATCTTCACTATATAGTATATGTGAATTACAAAAACACTACTAGAAATATACTTAACTAAAATATTAAGATACTTTATCTCTTCTTTCACAGAAAGTTGAGACTAAAGTTGTCTTAACCAAATCTAGTAGAAACTCTTGAAAATATAAAACTAAATCTATAGAATCGATATATGCTCTCTGGATTTTCGTATATCAAAACTACACAGATGAATCCTATTTATATCAAACTTGAATCTTGACCCCCACTCCAAGATAATACACGATCTCTCCTCAATCTTCACTTGATCACCACTAGATCACAATCCCTTGAAAATCGCCATTAGTTATTCATATCCCACCAAACTAGGAAACCGATTATATCTGCAAGACTTGGTCAGCTCAACATGCATCAATTTTCCATCAACCGACTTATAACCTGCACACAACAACAAAGAAAGACAAAATAACAAAATACAAAGTATCAAACCTCACGGTTCCAACAATCTCCCCCTTTTTGTCTTTCTTTCCAAAAACCAATCATTCTAAGTTAAACAACAAATCTCCCCCAGGTACAAATAAACATAGACACAATGCTCCCCCTGAAACTGCAACAAAAACATATATGGAATAAGTAGCAAAGTTTCTCCCCCTGTCAAACCAACAGAAAAATAACTGATCATAAAAACATAAACCTGCTCAGAGTATCCCATATAGTACTAACAAAAGTAGGATCATTAGAAACAAAACAAAAATAAAATGCAAATAAAAGGTTAGGTTGTTTCAGAATATCATCCAGCAAACAAAAAGATTTAACTGCAACAGACTGCAGCCTTCAGCCTTTCCCTTCAGCCTTCAAGTGCTTCATTCCTCGTCCTCATCCTCAGCTTGGCCTGCTCCCCCTTGTCTACTTGGTCCTCCTTCATCTCCCCCTTTTTGGGAAGAAAGAAACCGTTGTAGCATCTGACGTTGTCTCCCAATGATGGTGATTATTTCAGACAAAAAATGTATTTGTTCCTGTAAAAGAAACACAGGAACAGAACAAAATGTTTCTTCGTTTGAAGTATCTCTGGCAGAACCGTCAATCCAAGGCAGATCCCGAGTGCGGGTGTCAGCAAGGAACGCCTGCTGGACAATCTGAAGAGGCAGCCGATCAGTGAGGGCATCTCTCTTGGTAAGCTTGAGGCCTTGATCAAGTAGCATGTTGAAAATGAGGGAAGGCATGATAAGCTTCTTGTTTGACTTGGTCATGGCAACCTCTGATATAGCATTGAAAATCCTTTGCCTAAGATTAACCTTCTCCCCTTTGAATATTTTATACAGCAAACATACATGATCAAATGGCACAGTTGTTGTATTGGAGGTGGGCAGCCAATTTGAAGCACAAATTTTGTGAAGAACTGAAAACATCGAGGTGAGAACAGAAGCAAGTCTGTTTGGCTTCTTGTTTGCAACCCACTGTTCTGCCCTTCCACCAGTCAAAACCTCAGCCATTTTGCCTTCAAGCTCATCATCAACTTCATCATCACTCTCAGTTACATTCGGCACCTCCAAGAATTTATTTATGCGAGAAGGAGATATAATGAAAATCTTTCCACGAACATATACCTTCCCATACAACTTAGAAGTGGGATTACCAAATTCATGAGTTAAATTTGCATAGAACTGACGAACTATCTCAGCCACGAATGGTTTAACATAAGACACAGATCCAAGCACTTTCCTTTTCTCCAAAAACACAACCAAATTATAAGATGCAAAGTCTTTCAAATCAACAGACCTATCATTCAAGATTTTCCGATTTTTAAAATTATCCCAATTCCTCTTACCAACATCAGAATAAAAAAGTGGGGATAAAGCCTTCGATACCTCAATATCGGACTCAGAGTCATCTGCCGGCTCAGAACGGGCAGCACTCCGCTTGATCTTCTTGGTAGCTTTGATCCGCGACTTAGATGGTGGTGAGGGAGCAAGTTTTCGTTTGCCTTTTCTGGAGACTGCTACTTCTTCCTCCTCGGAATTAATCTCTTGTGTAGAGGGAGTGTGCTCATCGGATTCGTCTTGTGGCTCCGCTTCACTTTTCTCGGCTTCGGGTTCACTGTCGAGATGGATGGGCTCCGATTGGGGCTTCGAAGAGCTACCGGAGGTGAAGAGTCATTTAGAGCGTCTCTTCATTGGAGCTCTCTTAGATTCTACGGAACCCGAGACTATCTTCTTCTTACGAGACACGACCGGTGATTTGGGAGGCACACTGGTAGGAATTTCTTCTCTGACCTCGGAGAACGGAACCTCGATTGGACCGCCATTATGAGTCTCTGGTTGAATATATTGAAAGAGAGGCTCGAGTGGGTCTTCTTCCGCAGAGGCAAGAACCGGCGTGTCAAGTGGTGGCATGACCACTCCATCTGGGGCAAGAATGATGGCCTGAGAACCCTCTGTCTGGGAGAAGGAGATCTCTGTCGTGGTTGATGCTGGAGCAGGAAGCGGAAGGGGGGTTGATTGAACCTCTGTGCAGCTTCCCATCTCAGGAGATATCTCCATCGGAGTGTTTCCTCTTGACGACGATAGGAGAACAGATGGCCGGAGTAGGGGAGTGGTTTCTGGATACAGTAACCGAAAGGGATTCGGCATGAAAGGGTTTGGTGGTGGAGTAAGGGCTGGCTGAGGGGGAAAAGATGAAAGATGACGGATGTACGCGGAAACTTCTGGGTCGCTTACAAGTTCTTGAATCTGCTTGATTTTTTCAGGAGTCATGGCGATGGTGAAAGTGTTGAAAGTTTGAAGGAGATGAGTTAGGAAGTCGAAAGGTTTTGGGAAAGGCTCTGTTGGAGAGAAGAGAGATATGACTGAAATTTGGCAGAGAAGGGATTTATACTATGAAATAAAGAGGAACTCAAGGATGGGATTTTTAAACATGACGGACAGATTCGTCCCGCTAGAAAAATAGGAGTCAATATTATTAAAGATATAGTCAAACTGAGATATTAAAGGAGGAGTAAGATATACTTCCAGATGCATCCAACTGAATTTCAATTTTTTTTTATTATTATTATTTATCTATTTGAACAACCGTTGTCTAGAAAACAACTGAACTTTTAATACATCATTGAAGACTTTCGAAGAAGAAAAAAACAGATGATGAATAGATGTATAACCAAGAGAATCTCATAAAAACCATTTATCAAAGGTCTTTGACCTAGTTATATGGTTTTTTAAGAACGATCATGATTTCACCGTTTACAGGCTTTTACATCATCAAATCTGCTCAACTTCACAGTCAACAATGATGAATTAAAAGTGAGACAACAGTTGAACCAACTTTCAATCATCAAAAAGAACACAAACCGAGAGATTTTCTCAAAATTGAGAACCTCTCATAGCTTAATGCTTTTGTAAACATGTCAGCTAGTTGAACATCTGTATTAACATACTCCAACTTTAATAACTTCTTTTCTACTAAATTTCTAATAAAATGATACCTTAAATGGATGTGTTTGGACTTTGAATGATGGACAGGATTCTTAGCAAGGTTGATTGCGCTTGTATTGTCACACATCATTACCAAGGGGTTGCTTTCTAGACCATAGTCATCCAACATTGACTTCAACCACACCAATTGTGTGGTACAACTCCCGGCAGCTACATATTCCGACTCGGCTGTAGATAGTTAAATGCAGTTTTGTTTCTTACTATGCCATGAAATGAGGTTGTTACCCAAATAGCAGCATCCACCACTTGTGCTCCTTCTGTCGTCAATCTCTCCAGCCCAGTCGGCATCACTGTACCCGACTAGGTCTGTAGAAGTGTCTTTTGTGAACCAAAGTCCAAGTTCACAAGTACCAGCGACATAACGTATGATTCTTTTCACTGCTTTCAAGTGCTCCTCTCTTGGACATGATTGAAATCGAGCACATGCACACACACTGTACATGATATCTGGCCGACTTGCAGTCAGATATAGGAGGCTGCCTATCATTGATCTGTACAGAGTTGGGTCAACTTCAGCCCCAACTGCATTCTTTGACAGTTTCTCCGTTGTGCTCATAAGGGTTCTCATGTGTTTTGCATTCTCCAGACCGAATTTCTTCACAAGGTTCTTTGCATATTTCGTCTGAGAGACAAAAACTCCGTTCTCCTTTTGCTTGACTTGGAGTCCGAGAAAGTTACTAAGTTCCCCAACCATACTCATCTCAAAAGAGGTAGACATGGCTTCCACAAATTCTTTCAGGGCCTTCTCACTTGTTGACCCAAATACTATGTCATCGACATAGATTTGGGCTATCGTTAGAAAGTTGTTCTCCCTTTTTAGAAAGAGAGTCCTATCCGCATGTCCCCTGTAAAAACCAAAATCAAGCAAAAATTCGGTTAACCGACTATACCAAGCTCTAGGAGCTTGCTTTAGTCCATAAAGGGCCTTGTGCAGCTTGTACACATGATCGGGCTTTGTTGGATCTTCGAATCTTTTGGGCTGTTCCACATACGCCTCCTCTTCGAAAACTCCATTGAGAAAAGCTGCCTTAACATCCATCTGGTGAAGAGTGATGTTGAGATAACATGCAATAGCAAATAATAGCCTAATCGACTCTATTCGTGCAACCGGAGCAAAGGTTTCATCATAGTCTATGCCTTCAACCTGAGTATATCCTTGGGCAACTAAGCGAGCCTTATTTCTAATGATATTCTCAAACTCATCAGTTTTATTTTTGAATATCCACTTAGTTTCAATAACATTTACTCCAGAAGGTCTGGGCACAAGTGTCCAGACTTTGTTCCTCACGAACTCAAGTAACTCGGCTTGCATTGCACTAATCCAAAATTCATCCTTCAAGGCTTCAGCAACATTCTTAGGTTCAATCATGGACAAGAACACGATTGTGCCAACTTCATGTATGACACATGATAAACATACCATCCTTACCATCTCCTTATAGTTGGCAACAGTTTTCCCTCTTGTTTGGACCCCTACGTTAACATCTCCAATGACTCGGTCTATTGGATGATCTTTGTGAATTCTTTTAGGTGGGTCTCTTCTTGCACTGCCTTGTACAGGGATATCTGGACCTTCTTGCTTATGATCAGATTCAGGTTCATTGGCTGGTGTATCCTCGGTTGTCGGTGAAGAGGGCTCAACTTCAGGGTCAACTTGTGCTGCATCGGTGTTTCCTATATTTCCTTGAATCTCAATTACACCGTTAGTATCATCAGTAGGAGTATACAAACTAGCCAAATCATCGAATCTTATATTTACACTCTCCATTATAGTTTTGGTCCTGAGGTTATAAACACGGTAGGCATGACTGTTAAGTGAGTAACCAATGAACACACCTTTGTCACTTTTAGAGTCAAATTTGTAAAGATAGTCCCTATCATTCAAAATATAACAAACACAACCAAATACATGTAAATATTTCAGGTTGGGTTTTTTACCATTTAGAATCTCGTATGCTGTCATGGTGGTTCCGGTTCTTAGGTTTACTCGATTACTTACATGACATGCGGTGTTTAACGCTTCAGCCCAAAACCATTTAGCCAACTTCTTTGAGTGCAGCATTACAGTGGCCATCTCTTGTAAAGTTCTATTCTTTCGCTCGACCACACCATTTTGCTGAGGTGTCTTTGGGGATGAGTATTCATGATGAATACCTTCTTTTGTACAAAAGTTAAGGAGTTGTATATTCTCAAACTCCCTTCCATGATCGGATCTTAACCTCTTAACACAAGCGCGATAAAAGTTTTTGATCATAGCATACAATTCTAAGAAGGTATCATACGTTTCACCCTTATTTCTTAAGAATTTCACCCAAGTATACCTTGAAAGATCATCTACAATGACAAAAGAATACCTCTTACCTCCAAGGCTTTCAACTTCAGCTGGTCCCATAAGGTCCATATGAAGTAGTTCGAAGCAGCTTTGAGTTGTGAAGGGTCTCTCAGAGGTTGTTACAACAGGGTGCGAAGATTTGACTTGTTTTCCCTTTTGACAGTCTCCACAGAGGCTAGGACTCGCAATATTTAACTTGGGAACTCCTAGAACAGCATTTAGTCTTTGGAGATTCTTCATGTTATGAAAATTTATGTGTCCTAATTTTTGATGCCAAAGCTGCACCTCATTCACCTGCGCACTTAGACAACTGTTTCTGTTAGTCTCATAGATATTATTGGAAGATCTTACCCCTGTGATCACATGGTTACCGTTGTTGTCCATCACAGTGCAACTTTCTTTATCAAAGATGACGCTGAAGTTGTCATCACATAGTTGACTGATGCTAATAAGATTGGCCGTCAGTCCTTCAACATGTGACACATTAGACAACTTTGGGAGTCCAGGACTATCCAAAATTCCACGTCCAACTATCTTGCCATTTGATCCTCCTCCAAATTTTACTTCACTACCGTTGATTTTTTGATAGTTTGATAGGTAACATCTGGAACCTGTCATGTGACGTGAACATCCACTATCAAAGTACCAGGTGGTTGAGTCATTATCTGTTGATGCAGTGAAGACCACTTGGCAGGTAACTGTGGCAGTAACTTTGGGTCTCCATACTAGTTTCTTGGATTTGTCACCCTTTCTTGTGAGGATACGATTTGAAACTTGTTTCCTCAGACGCATCTCCTTTTGGTGTTCTTGTATGAGCCTATGACAAAAGGGTTTAATGTGTCCAGGGAGAAAACAGTAGTGACAAATGTACTTCCTGCGTTTCCGTTTTACTGATGAAGTGGAGGGAACTTCCTTTGCCTTGACAAATGGTTTTCCATGGGTAGACATGATTTGTGTAAAGGCGGGCTTCACACTTTTATCATAGCCTATCCCATGTGAAGTTACCTGAGTTTGGGCAAGAACCTCATCTAGCTTGGAAGTACCGGTGTTGAGCCTTTTGAATGTCTCATTTGCATGGTTGAGTTTAATCCTCATGTTGTCCAATTCAGCATCCTTCTTTGTCAGCATGACTTCAAGTTTTTGTAGTGAAGATTTTTGCACAGAAACTTCCTCATTCAGTGACTCTACCACCTTACACTGTTTATACCACTTGACGTACAGTGTCTTGTATTTTTCTTGCATCTTTATTAGTAGTTCTAGAGTATCTTCATCCGAAGCTTCTTCCTCTTCCTCTGCAGTGGTCACAACAGTGTTGAAACAGAAAAGTGTTTTATAATAAGATTCATCATACCTGTCTGAAGTTATCACAACTTCAGTAAGATTTGACTCATCCTCTTCAACACACACTGCAGTTAAGGCGGCATGCTCAGTTGGTGGGTCATTAGGAATCTCTTCTACATAAATTCCAGAGGTGTCCAGCTCACTGTCACTAAAGGATAAGAAATTGACATGTTTCCCAAGTTTACGAAACGTATTGGGACACTCATTTGCAAAGTGCCCAAAACCCTTGCATTCATAACACTGGACTGTAGAGAAATCTGTCACTTCTTTTGGTTTGAAGTGTTCTGATGCGGCACGCCTAATGATTTTTGGTTCCTTTCCGGGTGTAGTAAGTCTGTCATAGAGAACCAAGGATCCAGAGGCGTCAGTTCGAGGCTTTCGCTGTTCTCTACCTCCCATTTGTTGTTTCCCTTTGTTGGCTCGAATGAGAGAGTTAACTCTTCGAGTAAGGAGAGCATAATCTGGATCTTTCTCAGTGATTTCTTCAAGGTCTTCATCTTCTTCTTCAACATAAGCCGAAGTTGTCTTTGAAGTTGCCTCGACAGTCAGGGCAATTCCCTTTTTCTTCTGTCCACTCTTTTCAATTAATTCCATCTCAAATGTCTTCAGATCATTCATCAGCTTGGTGAAATCCAGGGCTCCAGTAATTATAGCAGTATCAATTGCAACCACTTTCATGTCAAAACGAGAAGTTAGAGTCCTCAAGGTTTTTGACACTAACCTCTTATTGGTGATTGGATCGCCCAAATCGTTGCACTCATTGGCAATCTCCAGTAGTTTGTTGCAATAGTCTCCTACGGACTCATCATCCTCCATCTTCATGTTTTCAAACTTTGTGGTGAGAATCCGATGCCTTGATTCTTTAATTCCAACATCACCTTCGCAATGCTGCTGGAGTATATCCCAAGCTTCCTTAGCCGTCTCACAATTCTTAATAAGTTTGAACATCTGAATGTCCAGGGAGGATTGAATCGCGTTGAGCGCCTTGTCATTAAAGGTGGCTTCTTCATTTTGCTCTCTGGTCCATTCCGACTGTGGTGTGCGGCATGTATCTCCTTCAGTATCTACGGTCTTGGGGTGTGACCATCATTTATGAACCGCATTCCACGCCCTTGCATCAATTGACTTGATGCACGATCTCATCCGAACTTTCCAAAAGGAATAGTTCATGCCATCTAGAACAGGAGGTTTGTTGAACAACGGGTTCGTGCAATCCATTGTGCTTACGACAAGAGGATCACCACTTAGTGTATCAAGTGTCTGCTCTCGATGCCAATTGAAAAAACCAAACTCTCGGTTTTTTAGAGTTGTGTACAAAGTTGTGTATAAAGTTGAGACAACTTTGCATACGCAGCGGAAATTTAAAACAGAACAACGGATTGAAATTTTCACGAGATTATATTTCTATAATCTCATGAAATGCCTCAGGGCGAAATCTTCACTATATAGTATATGTGAATTACAAAAACACTACTAGAAATATACTTAACTAAAATATTAAGATACTTTATCTCTTCTTTCACAGAAAGTTGAGACTAAAGTTGTCTTAACCAAATCTAGTAGAAACTCTTGAAAATATAAAACTAAATCTATAGAATCGATATATGCTCTCTAGATTTTCATATATCAAAACTACACAGATGAATCCTATTTATACCAAACTTGAATCTTGACCCCCACTCCAAGATATACACGATCTCTCCTCAATCTTCACTTGATCACCACTAGATCACAATCCCTTGAAAATCGCCATTAGTTATTCATATCCCACCAAACTAGGAAACCGATTATATCTGCAAGACTTGGTCAGCTCGACATGCATCAATTTTCCATCAACCGACTTATAACCTGCACACAACAACAAAGAAAGACAAAATAACAAAATACAAAGTATCGAACCTCACGGTTCCAACAAATTTTCAATGAAAATTCCTTCATTAATTATCTATTAAATCTAATAAATAAAATTTTAAAATTAATTTAAAAAAAATCAAAATTCGTGATTTTTGAGGTCCTGGATTGAGAGTTTTCATCTTTCGGGTCCTGAATTGAGATTTTTCATCTTTCGGGTCCTGAATTGATAGATTACCCATCTTTCAGGTTTTGATTCGGCAATTCTCCTTGTAGTTATACATTCTAAATAATGATCAATTGGGGTAAAAAAAAAGTGGCATAGACCACACCTAAAAACCATAGTGTATGAGTGCGTTTTTAATAGTGAAAATAGAAATAGATATCATCAAATAACAATTAATATTACATAATATATGTGTTTAGTATTGTGACATATATAACATAACTAATATTAAATTTTTATTTTATATATAGATAAAACCCTAACAAATAACAACTGTACCCTTGGATGGCCTAGTGGTAGAGTGAGGTTGCTTGGAGACCAAAGGTCATGAGTTCGAATCTGCTCAAGACCACAGGTCGGGTGTGTGAGTAAAAAAAATAATCCAAATCCGCCACCAACCCGTCATTTGTCATTCCACCCCTTTCATATCTCTCTATTACTATAAAATGTAGTTCCCTTATTAGTTTCCCGCCTAACACTATTCTCATATCGAAGTAACTCATCAAGTAATTTAATTATAAAAAAAAATAAAACTACTTTTAATTCACTTTTAAAGACATTTCGCCTGCCTTATGATTAGAATTTAGAGCCCAAAGCAATTTCAAAATTTAAAATTTAGAGCACTTTTTCAGATTTCAAGAAGAAGCATCATCTTCTTTATTACATTTATTTATAATCATCGTTTTATTCATAACAATAACAATATCGCTTCGGCTCCAAAATTACAAATTCGCTTCAGCAAGAGGTATAAATTTGAAAATTAAATATTCACGTATGTTCAAAAATTATTTGTTGTAAACGTCAAACATTCACTTTTGTTTGTTGCTGTGAATGCTTATTATTGCGAGGTTTGTTGCTGTAATTATTGCTACAAATCCAGAAGTCCAATGTCAATAAAGTGGTCGGTTTTCAATAATTGTGATCCAACTAATGTCTCACCAAATATTAGAAAGAGCGATTAGTTGGAGCGAGATGTGTTCATTGCTATGGTGTACCTTTACCAAACAATAAACAAGAGTTAAGCAATTTCATATGTGTATTCCATGATGAAGAGCTAGTGTTGAAATCAACATTTTACCCATTGATTTCTAGTAAGTAAGCATTGAAATCTTATATTAATTGCATACGATTTCCAATTAAAAAATTCAAGTCTTTATTTCAAGAGGGCATTACCTATGGTTCAAAGAAAATCACAATACCATGAAATATAGAACAACATTACACCCAATTACAAAGTTTCAATCACAGTCAAAACAGAAGTGCAAGAGGTGGTCGATATTGATTTTCCTAAATTCATTTATTCATTTAAGATATTTGAGGAGGTTCTTACTTTGAAAGATATAGTTAAATTAAAATTGAGGTCTTCTTCGTAAATGTTCAGAAATTAAATAAATACATAAGGCGTTAAGTTGTGACATGGAGATTTCCATAGCGAGTGAGTGAAGTTATATATATATAAGGTTAAACCATCATTTATATCCTAAACTGTTTCAATTTTCTCAAATTTATCCCGAACTAACACTTTTATCAATTAAATACATAAACTATTAAAAACTAATCAAATATACTCCCGAATACTTTTTGGGCCAAAAACAGATCTTAAAAAGAGTTTAAAAAAATTAGAATAAAGATATTATGTCATAGATATAATCAATTTGATCACAGCATAAGAAGAAGACCCAAATATTTAGCCGAAGCGTTAGGTAATTTTTTACCTAAAAATGTATCTCAGGATAAATTTGATTATGTTTTTAATAGTTTAGGTATTTAATTGGTAAATATATTAGTTTGGGATAGATTTGAAAAAATGAAAATAGTTCGGGATATAACTGATGGTTTAATCTATATAATGATGGATTAATTATATATTAATTTGGATTTGATTTAAATTATTACCATAATATATTTTTGGTGGTGATGATGATGTAAAGTTGATGAGGTAAACAATTAGATGCAATACCATTATATCAATGCATGTTGTTTGGGTATAGGCATGGCGATATTCTTTAGTGGTGTAGCGGTGTGGGCAGCGCTGAGTTAGTAAAATGTGCAATCCCTCGTGCCACGTGTTTTATTTGTGCCCTTTTTTCTTGAATAGTCTTATTTTCTTCAAAAGATGAAATCCTCTATTTCATTTTTCTATATTTCATTTGTTGTTCCATTTTGAGTTTTATTCGATTTTCATCAGTTTTTTTTTTAATTTTAATTTGTTATAACTTAGTTTAATTTTATAATTATTATTTAGGATTCATTCCATCCAATTAGGGTTTATATTTTTTAATATTTATTTCTTATTTTTTAGTTAATATAATTGATTAATAATGTTGATTATTCCAAAAGTATGGAATAAAATTTTTAAAAATTTTAATTTTTAACAATAAATGTTGATTATGATTTGTAATACTATAATAAAATTTATTTTTATAATAAATATTTTTAAAATATTAAATTTCATAGTGGGACACAATAGTGAGACATGAAAAGTGAATTAGAGGATTTTATCCCTATTTTATTGGCCCTAAATTGGTACATTGACATTCTTCTCGATACCAGTCGTGCAGATGCCGCTCGTCGCTCACATAAGTGGATTAGGCGGTTGTGTAGATGCCATTCATCGCTTATATAAGATGATTATGTTGTCCCCTTGGGGAAGGCCTAGTGGTGGAGTGGTGTTTCTTGAGGCCAAATGTCTCAAGTTCGACCCACCATCAACACCTCTAGGTGTGAGCCTGTCACATGGCGTGCCAAGTGTGGTTTACCTTCCCTGTGTAAGTTTGCAGGCCATTACACAGGGGTGGGGTTTATCCAGTGCTCACCACGGTAGCAGCTGCGGGTTACCCTCGACATAAAAAAAAGAGAATTATGTTGTAGCTACATAATTTTATTTTAATGTATATATATATATATATATATATATATATATTGATTTCACGTTCAATTCATGGTTCCAATCATCCCAATATGTGAAATCATCTATTGCGCACTATAGTAATATTTTTCCCATTTTTTTTTGGTGATTAATAATATTCAGTTTATTTGATCTATTGCGCACTATAGTACTTGTTACATCTTTTCTCCACGGGTCGATGTGTGTTGTCATATAGTTATTGGTAGGCGGGAGCATTACATGATCTATTATAATCTACTATCTACTAGTGTAATAAAAGTGTGATGTTTTACAAATTTTGATTTAGCTATCATATCTCTATTACAACTTTAATTTAAGGGTAATTGTGTAATTTAATATATAGTAATATACTATATTAGTTTCCATGCATATGAATCTACTACTATGTATAAAAAAAGCCTTATTTTACAAAATTAAATTTACCTAATATATCCTTATAATATATTTAAATTGAGGATAATAAGGTAATATAATAAATCTATATGCACTTTTAATTATCATATAATAATAGATATAAAATTTATTGCATGATTTTTATGCTAATGGTCATTCATTTGATATGCACATACATGGTAACAATTAAGAAATATTATTATTGGCTTCTATCATATTATATTAAAATAGATATATAATTTTGATTTGTGCCTAAATTTGATATGTGCTGAGTCTATAAATTTCTAATTTCAACTACAATATTCTTTTTTAATTAACCAAATTCTAGGAGAACAATCATGAAAAAACGAACATACATTAGTTCACTTTACTTGAATGCCACAACAACATAAATTCCAAAGTTTCAAACCATCATCAATTCATCTGAAAGAATTAATTCAAAACAAAGTAGAATGCACAATCTCCAAATTAAAACAAAAATGCTTCTGCTGTTTACTTCAAATTCACCATCTGGTTCGTTCGACCTGCATTAACCAAAATCCAAGTAATTATAATTTTATCATTCCTTGACTTACCTTTTGATCCAATGATCCGGCTGCTAATCATCGAAGATTCCATGAAGAATTGATCACAACTTGAAGATCAGAATATTGTTTGTTCAACTTTATTTGCTGCGCAGAAGCCACAACTGAAGGACTGCAATCGTCTACCTCCATCATTTCCAGCCTTTTGATATCTCCCATTTCCGAAGGTATCTTCTTTAATTTGTAGCAGTGTCGAACACTTAGGTGGTCTAGATTTCGGAAACTGTTATCTTCAGTTGTCCAGTGCACCAGATCAATATCTTCAAGTAGCAGACATTCGAGACTCTGGAATTGCCATGCATGTACTTCCCATTCTGGCCCTTGAAAGGCAGAGCATCGCAGCTTCAGCACTTTAAGGCCTGGCAGTGAAGCAATTGCAGTCATGTCCTTCCATGAATATCCTAACCCATTCAAGCTCAACTTCCTCAGAGTCCCCGACAGATTTGAAAGGTGGTCTGGTGGGGCAGCACCTAATTGAGACGACTTCAGTCGAGGATTCACGACCACACATTTAACTGACTCTAATCCACAGAGAAGCTTAATATGCTCCAAGCATCTTACGGTTTCAGCAGCAACGTCAGGCTCTAACTCGATTGTAATACCTAATTTCTTCACCTTTGGAATGCTACTGAAAACACCCTCGGTGCAACTATCAGCGTTCACATGAAGTGTTGAGAGGTTTGGTAGCTCTTTACCCTTATATGGGTCTGGTATGTTGCTTCCCATGATCCGAAGATGTCTCAGTTCTTGCATATCCCAAATCTTATCTGGCAAATAAGTTGTTGGAGCTGTCGGGAATTTGACGTTATGATGTTGACGGAGGATCAGGCACCACAGTTGTTGGAGGTTGGAGATGGAAGAAGGGAGTTCCCCATTGTGAGTGAGGGAGAGGTACCTTAACTGTAATAGCTTCACTACCTCTTCTGGGAACTCATAGAAACGGATTGCAAGAGCATCCAACACCCTCATTAGTAACATCATATTAAAACATATCCGTACTGGATACTGATGATCTACACCGGTACATAGAAGAGAACGAGTTGTTGAATATGTGACTGCAGCCATTGAGTCATGCACCTCTTTTAGGCCTAATAAAATGTTGTTTTGGACCGCCAAGCGACGTGGCCTTTCAATGTAAACATTGGTTAACTTGTTTAAAACATGAAACAACTTGTTCTCCCCAGCTTCTTTCACGCACAAGTACCAATAGGCAGAATGGAGCTTCGATGATTTCGTTCTTCTACATTTCTCAAAGCTCTGCTTAATAATGATAGCAAGACTATTCGAGACAAGATCATTCACACGGCGCACAGCATACTCTTCCAAATCTAGATGCCATGGTTCAAGAATATCCTCAACAGCCCACAAGTTACTCAGCTTGGAGGAGGGAATCTCACAACTCTGAGGGAAAACTCCCATATACAGAAAACATGCTTTCAGATATTGAGGTAAGTACTCGTAGCTTGATAACAGTACCTCATAAATGTTTTCATACGCATCTGGAAAGGTAGTAGTTTTATTCTCTGCTACCATCTCCCAGTACTCTTGGGTCTTGTCGAGACCACGGAGGATGTTGGCAACTGCAAGGATCAAAAGAGGAAGACCTTCACACTTCTCGGCAATCTTCCTTCCTGGTTTCTCGAGTTGAGGAGGGAAAGACTCTTCAGCAAACACATTTTGCCATAGTAGATTCCAACTGTCTATTTTGTTCAAAAATGGCATCTGCTGAGTTGTTTTATGAGAGATCCAATGTTGAGCTACTTCTTGTAACCTTGTTGTGATTAAGAATCGACTCTTGTTTCCTTCGTATGGCAGGTGCAGTAGTCTTAAGTTATCGATGCCTTTTGGAGTCCATAAATCATCTACTACAATTAAGTATCTCCGTCTACCCAAATCGCTTTTTATATGCTCTCTTAATGAAAAATCATCAAGTTTCTTAAGTCCATCTCTAGGCTGGTGCCATAATTGAGCAAGAATATCCGCTAAGATATCTTTTGCTAAAATTTTTGGGCCTGCTGTCACCCACAGTCTTACAGGGAAATGTTTAACAATGTTTGGGTGGTCATAAATTTGTCTAGCAAGATGGGTCTTACCAATGCCGGCCATTCCCACGAGTGAGAAGATGAAACCTGGAACGAATCATAGAAGATGAATAAGGATTATTTTATTAGATAGATCTCATATATTTGTGTAGCAACATGGCTCTTACTAAATTTTAATGGATCCGATAAAAGCTGATTTCTGATTTTATAGGCTCTGAGTTCGCAATCATTGACTAAAATGTGCTCTATGTTCATAATTAAGAAACCAATAGTCGATGAAAGGGGAAATCTAAATATTATAGTCAATGTAATCAAAGGATACAACCAGTCGCCAAATGAATGCAAAAAATAAAAATAAAAATTCACTATGTGATTTTGTTGAAAACTTAAAGTTAAATCACAAAGAACAAATGAAAGCTTCAATTCAAAGGCCCAAGCAAATTAAGGTGGGAAAAAAGAAAACATCGGTCATGGAATTGTACTCTAGTCGGGTGCAAGAAAATAAAAGAAATAGAATCACAAAGAACAAAATTGAAGAATGCATTGAGATTCTTATCTCTGAAACAAAAGGAATATATATTTACATTTAAAATAAAGTAGACATCCTTTATCAATAGTACTATTTAAATATTCTTCTTAAATTTATTACACACTTCCGCAAATTTATATGTAACTAATATAGATAACGTGCATTGTACACAATTTGTATGATTATAATAATTAATCCTATAATATGTATAACTATCAGTTATAAGGTATATTATAATTATAAAATATCAAATTTAGAATAAGATTAGGGTAAATTTCACTTTTGATCCAATTAGAATATGGTCAAAACACTTTTATCTTATTGGTCCCAAATGATATGTTATCTTGTTGGTCCCTAGAGAATTTTTCTAGACATTTTTTTGTCCAAAATAATATGCTTTTACGTTTTTAGTCCCAAAACTAACCTGACACTTAACTTCCGTTAACTTTTGGGACCAAAATAGTCGAAACATATCATTTTGGACCAAAAACGTAAAAAAGATTTAAACTTGGGACCAAAATTTCTGATCGGGACAAAAAAGTATACACATCAATTATTTTTTTTAGTTTATTTTTCATTTTTTTATCCAATTTCAATTTCTTGTACTTTAGTTTAATTTTATATTTGTTATTTATAGTTCATCTTTACCCAATTAGAATTTATTATAATTTTTTTAGCATTTAATTTTTAAATAATCAATTAAGTTTTTTGTTGTTTTCTTTATTTTTTACTTTTTCAAAATATACCAAATAAAATATTTTAAAATAATAATTGAAGGGTATTTTAGTAAGGGTGGTTAAAATAATTGTTTGATAATAATAAAATGTGTAATTTGAATTATATTACTTGAGTTTGATAATAATATGGGATAATTGTCGTAAAATACATAAATTTTGGGGTGTTTTTGGTTTTTCAAACATTTTTAAAAACATAGATTTAATAATATAGACTTAGCCCTTGTTTGAGTTTCACATGATTTTCAAATTCTAACCAATTGAATCTAACGTGAATGATTTGTTATAATTTTTTAGAATTTAATATTAGCTTTTAATTATTAATTGATGATTTGAAAAGTTAATTTTGTCACTCTATTAAAATTCTCCTCAATTTTTATTTTGAAATATTTTATTTGGTATATTTTGAAAATAATAGCTGATTATTTGATAAAAAATCATAATGAATCATAATTGGGTAGGATGAATCCTAAATAACATGTATAAATTAAAATAAAAACAAGAAATTTAATCCGAAGAAAAAATGAAGAAAAAATAAAAAGATTAATATGTACATTTTTAGTTCCAACCTTAAGTTCTTAATCCCGAGTTTAATTTTCCCGACAATTTTGGTCCCAAGTGACATGTTTGGACATTTTTAGTCGCAAAATTTAATGGTAGTTAAGTGTCTGGTTAGTTTTAATTGGGATAAAAAAATGTTGAAACATATCATTTAAGATAAAAAAATGTCAGGAATAATATTTAAATAAATATTTTTCATCACCGATCTATATTTATTTGAATATTAATCTCTATGTTGTTAAAATTATATCAAACACAAAATTATCTAATGTTGAGTTAATAAATTTAAGTATCATGAACTATGTATGAATACCCCTAAAATAAAGAATTATCTTATGACAGTCACTCTAGACTTGATTACACCCAATTTCAAATGGATGTCATAATTACAAAAAAATGTAAGTGTGTTATAGCCCGGGTATATCATTTTAAAATTCGTGTATTGTTAATAATATTTAAACCAATTAACCCTAAGTATAATGAGTTGTGAAGCATATTTTGACAAAACAAGTAAAATTTTCATAATAATAGTTTTATGATTTGAACCGCGTGACATTAAATTGCAACATAATTTTACAAACTAATAAATTTTAAAAAATAGCTTTAATACAAACAAATAATTTGCTAAAATAATATTTCATTAAATGAATTGTTGTTAATACAAACATATAAGAGAAATTTTTTGTACACTTAATGAAATCATTACTATTTGTAAATGCATACTGTATTTTGTTATTTTTTATATCTATTTTAGTTCATCAATATTCACATTAAATTTTTTGCGTTGGAGGATGAGGGGTTTGTACTCAAGTCTCACACCCTTACAAATAAGAAGAATATATATCAACTGAACTAAATGCTAGTGGTATCAATATTCACATTATTGATATCAGATGATGTGAATTAGTAATTTATATGTAGAAGTTAAGATTGAAGTATATTGAATAAATTATGGGAATATATAATTTCCAAATAAATTACTATATTTGACTTATTTTGCAATTGGACATGAATTTTCAAATGTTTCATTAATATAACCAATTTTTATTTGTATGTTCAACATCCACAGTATGAAAATTCAACATTCGCAAATTGATCTTAAAAACACATTTAGTTTCTCAAATAAAAAACAAAGTTTTATTTTTTACATGAATACATAGGCAATGTATTCATGGTTAATCCCTAAATCTTATAAAATCAATATATAATGAATTAGGGACATTATGTATTGCCTAGGGTTCTATATTAAATTTATTTTATGTAACTGAAAGAAATACAAATATACATATACATATATGTGACATAATTTGAAATTAAATTCAATTAACTTTAACTCGCTTTTTTTAGAGTGGATACTCTTTTTTCTATCAGAGGTTCTCCTATTAGGGTTTTACTCTGCTAGGTTTTAATGAGACATGTCCTTAATGTCGTGTTTTGAGCATTTGGTGTTATTTTTTGGTTTAATGGTTTGTTCTTTATTAATTTTTATCAATAAAACACAACTAATCTGGACATCATTCGAAATTGAATATATACTTTAATATAATGGAGCCAATAATAATGTCTTAATGACTTCCATATATCATATTCAATGAAATCACCAATATACGATTAAAATCTCACAAATGATTTTTTTTTTTTTGTCAATAAAATGTACATGATTTTTCTTAATAAAACGTACATGTAAATATATTCTATTATTCTAAATAAAATGTTTTATAGGGATATAATAGAAAAACTAAAATTTGCAAAAGTCTTTTTATAGTAGATTATATATATTTATCAATAGTAAATTTTATTTTTACCAATATCAATTGGGATTATATTTTGATATTACTAAAAAATTAATAAATGATGTAAATAAAGTACAAGCTTCTTATCTTATGATGTCTATCAAAATGTGCATTTAATGTCTTGGTTGTTAAATTTTAAGAATATTATATCACTTTTTATGAATTCTATTTAATGAATAACTTATTTTATTAATTAAGAATATGAAATATTTTATATAAAAAATAGTAACAAATTATAAATATATTGATTTTTCCCTTTTAATTTGATAGATGATTAATCATGCCTTTAAAGTAAAATGGAATTTTTATTAGGATTTTTTTTTATTGACGTGTGGTTTCCAATGTTTAGTATTCATATGAGTTTGCTCTTAATTTATATAAATAAATTGAACTTCATAGATTTTGGGGTTGTTTCGAAATCGTTAAGTGATGTGATCCTGAAAGTTTATTTAGCCTTTTTTTTATCTTAAACGTATATAAAATTATGAATTTTAATAATATATGTTAATTTAAATTAATTATTTTAATGATTATGCTATCTTCATATGTTTTTAACGAATTAGAACTTTTAGGGTTAGAATATGTAACACCCCGAAAAAATATAGTATTATTTTATAGCTAGAAATTCTATGAAATTAGAACCCAATCATTATGGCTAGTTAATTATGGGCTTAGTGGCACAATAAGACTAAGAAAAGTATCGACCTTAGTTGAGCATCTAAGTTAAAATTAGAATTTATATTATAAAAGTAGACGTTATTGGGATCGTTTTGATATTAAGATCATCTAAATCGGACTTCATTTGAGTTTCCGATGAAATTTAATTCATGTAATAATTTGAGCCAAATTTATTATACCATGACCACTATTATAAATTCAAGCTCAAATAATCAATTCACTCCCAACCCAATTTAAGCTTATCATCGACCCATTTAGATTAAACCCATTCTAATTGTTAAATTTTGATGTATGGTTATTTATTTGTAAGACTAGTAATTTGGATAAATATTACAAACTTTCACCAACTAATTGTTACCATTTGAAATTGGCTTGGTAAGATTAGTGTAATTAGGCTATGATATACATGTGAATGTGTGTGTAAATGTGAGGTTGCTTAAGTAAGAAGAAAATAATAATAATAATAATAATAATAATAATAATAATAATAATAATAATAATAATAATAATAATAATAGATAAAATAGAATAAAATTTTAAACTAACTAAAATGGAACACTTGGCAATCTATTTAAAAGGATTAGTGTGCATAGTAGGAAACGTGTACTATATGTTGAGTATATATATATGTGTGTGTAGTTGGGGGTTATAGCCATGATAAATCAAAAGAAAAAAAAAACTGGAAAAAAAAGACAAAAACGATCAAGTTTAAAAGAAAAAATTGAAAGAAGAAAATTGGAAGGGAAAAAAAATAAGAAGAAAGAAAAGAAAGGTGAGTTTTTTACTTTTCAATATTTTTTTAATTTTAATCCAATGTTATTTGATCTATTTAATCTTGGATTTGGCCGTAAAATATTAAATGAATCTAATTTTAAATTTATATTATTCGAGTCTTAGTTTAGTATTTGGGAGTTAAATTGGGATTTTTAGAAAATGTTATTTAGTTCTATAATTTTCAAACGTTATATTTTGTCTCAAAAGGAATTCTAAATATTATAATTCACTTTTAAATGTTAAACCAAACTCCTTAGTCATTGAATTCAATTCACCATCCATATCTCTTCATTTGGTCTAGGAAGTCCGATAAATTTTTCAATTGGGGTCACTCAGTTGAACTATTCTGTCAAATGCGCATTGTTCGCCCGTTTGACTCCATTTCTATTACAAACGATCCCAAGTTATAGGAAATTCTTATTTAAGCTATTTATGACCTAAGTTATTATATTTTTGGCCTATATTAGGATTCTAAGTTAGAATTCTAATTTTGTAGGTCGAGACGAGCTGAAAGCATAGTACCATCTCACGCATATATTGCATTATTTATTGAGATCATCCAAGTGAGTTTTTCTATAACTTACAACTATATTTTTAAATTCGTCCATGAAAAGCATGTTAAATGTTTTAATAACATTGTTTACGCAATGATTGGATGCTATGAGACTTCATGCACAGAGGAATTCCGACTTACAAGTATAGACGGTTTACTTTGTGACTAAATGTCTAGATAAGTAACCGTAAAGTATTCATGTGATCACATTAGGTCTCTCATCCAATGAAGAAGAGTAAACTATGTTATAAAGAATGTTTATAATTGATTTTAAAGCATGAAAGTATATTTTGGACGAATAATAATGCCCACTGAGTGTTTTCTGGCACTCAACCCAAATATTTTCAAATATTTCCAGGTCTTGGAGATCGAGCTGGTTAATGATGAGCTGTTGGATTGGGTTTTGATTTTTGACCCTTGTACAGTTTTTGCTCAAAGCCATCTTTAAATTTATGTTTATATGTTAAATATTATATGCTTTCGTTAATCTCTGCAAAACTTATAAGTTTGAAAGTTGTTAACCCTAGTGGCCAATTTTCGATTGTATATACAAATATTTTGAATGTATATAAGGGTTCGCCGTGTTGTTTTTAAATGTGTGGCCTGATTGGCTATGCATATTGCTTGTTGACAGGTCATAATTTGGTTATGTGTGAGTTAATGATTTCGAAAAGCCTTGTTGAAAGTTGACTTTGAAAGCACCTAAGTGTGTCGTTTGAACATTTTTAAGGTGAGGTGCTACCCGTAGACAAATTATTTATAAAGTTAATTTAATTTCTTGAAAAATATTTATCACGTAAGCATGTACGTATGTTTTGGTGACGTTTTGGTCCTAGTGGGACTGGGACGTTACAGAATATCAGAATGATAATCATAGATTAGTTATTAGAATACAAAGAATAATAAAATCTTAAATATTACAAGATTATTTAGATCAAATTGAAAATAAGGCTATAATATGTAAACTCAAAATTATAAAATAATTATAATATAAATAATAATAAAATATTAAATAATATTAGATGATTACAATATTTCCCTTAAATAAAATATAAAATAAAGATATCTATACATATATTAAAGCAAAATCGTGTGTGATAGACAATTGTTCTAGTATAAACCGTTGTCTATCACACGATTTGACAATTGTATCTTAGACAACAACAAATTTTGTATAATAGACAATATTTTTTAGTTAATAGGCAACTGTAGTGACATTTAATATTGTAAATTTTATCTTAGACAACATATTTTGTATAATAGACAACAATTTTGAGTTAATAGACAACAGTAATGACATTTACTATTGTAAATTCTCCTCCTCTTCTTCTTCTTCTTCTTCTTCTTTTGTTTTTTTCATGTCAATTTAGATTACAACCGTTTTTTTTTTAATAAATTTTTGAAGTTATTACTTTTTTACTTGGAAATTTGAGATTTGTAACATTTTTATTTTATTTTTTTTTATGCCCAGATTTGTAATACTCTACATTTGTATAACAACAACAGCAGCAGCAACAACAGCAACACAATTTGCAATAATTTATTATTTTCTATTTCAATTTCATCATTTAAAATAATTAAATAATTATATTTTTTATACATATTATATATTCAAAGAAATCAAATATGTTCTCTAATCATGGACAATTATAAATTCCTATTTATAAAATTGGGATGTTCAAAATATTCTGATTCGATCTTTCTAATTAACATGGATTTTCATTTAGTTCCTAAAATTTAATTTTCTTTTTGTTTGTCGTAACTACACAAAATTGATCTTTTTACCTAATCAATTAATGTATGCGCATATCATATTATTAATTTTACGAATTAAACACAACATATAGAATTCAAAAATAATCATACACAGTATATAGAATTAAAAAATAATCATAATGTTACAAATCTAAAAAATGATAATCATTTATGCATCGCACTGGAGAAATACTAGCAATAATAGGTAAATTTAAAATTGTAAGATAACACGCTTTAATTTTTATATTAGTGTATATAGATGACTTTTTATGTATATAATATTGTGCATTTTACTATATCTTACTTTATATTTTTCAGAAAAATGCAAGGGAGTAATATGAAATTTGCGCTTTAATTAGATAGATCTGATAAATTTGTGTAGCAAGATGGTTCTTACCAACGTATGTAATTTCCCCAGGTGAGACAAAGCGCTGAGTGACCGGATCTGGAAGGAATCGTAGAAGATAAATAAGGATTATTTAATTAGATAGATCTCATAAATTTGTGTAGCAGGAATGGGTCTTACCGAACGTCTGATAATTTATTTCCGATCGAAGATCATTTATGATTTTATGAGATAGATCTGATAAGCCCACCGTGGTTGACTCGTTTACTGGCTCTTGAACTGCACCGGATAATGCCTCATCTTCTTCTTCTGCAGGCAATGGGTTTTGTAGTAGCGCTCTGTAATACTCCTCTCTCAAAATCTTCACTTTCTTCAAGAATGAATTCATCTCTTCCTCCACGCCCTTCTCATCAAGGCCTCGAGAAGGTGGAATCAGAGAGTAATATGATTCAAGAACATCTTCTACTTTCCAAACAGCCTCTCTTATTTTTTCGTCCAATTCATTAATCATACTCCTATCAATGCCTCTTCTGCTTTCATCATCCAATTCTTTCAGCATAGAGCGTAAGGAATTACACTCCTCAGATGCAGGCTCTGTGATTCGTGGTTTATTGATGGAATTTTCGAGGCGCTGAATGGTACGCTTCAGAGAAATCACAGCAGCATAAGCCATAATGTTTCTTTTTTTTTTTTTTCTCACTCACGCACAGAAACAATAACAGTGTTCAAAAGCAAATAACATAAGCATTCGTTGAACTCAATTGCAGATTATTACTTGATTTCGTAGTGATTGGTAGATACAACTAATTAATTTGTTTATTTCAAGTTTATGGAAATTAGCAGACATGTGATAAACCATTAAAATTAAATATATCGCCCTATTTCTGAAGTAGCAGGTTTGCACATGATAAAGTCAATGCATGTTTTCAATTTATTTTAAACTTTCCATCTTATCCACGTGGAATATTAAGATGAGGTAAAATTTTAAATTAATAGTCATTTTCACTTAGTAAAAAATGTTTCTAATCATTATTTAAAAAAATACTACCTCCGTTTCATAATGTTTGTTGTTTTGTTTTTTTTATCTGGAATTAAGAATTAATTTCGTGGACAAATATACCCATCCCTTATATATGCCATAAAATCTAATTCATCTATATTTTCCTAAAAAATAACAATATTTTCTTTCTCCATATATTTTTCTCTCTTCATATATTATAGGTAAGTTAGAATAAAAAAATCTTGTAGGATTTGAGAGGGTTAAAATTGGGAGAGAGGATGTCAAATTATATAAAACAACAAACATTTTGAAACTAAAAAAAAAACCTTAAACAACAAACATTATGAAACGGAGGTAGTATATATATGTTTCTAGCCAGTTAGACAAAATAATTTTCTAATATGTACTCTTGTCGTGCAACAATGTAAAATTGTAATACTGTACGAATACACTTAGTCGTGTAATAGTGCAAATTTGAATTGTTGCACAACTAAGCCCAATTGTATACCCTCAATTCGTACAATAATATATAAATTTATAATGTTGCATAAATGGACTTAGTCGTGCACCTCCTTCATGTATCAATATTAATTTGTACTGTTATATGACCATATCTCATTCGTGCATCCAAATAGTACACTTTAATCATGCATCTCACAATTTTAGTGAATGATAATTATGTATTTTCAACGAAAAAGTGACTATAAATAATTTTTTTTTTTAAATGGCTAAGTAGTACCTTTTTGTCCATGGCCTAGTGGTGGAGTAGTGTTATCTTGAGACCAAAGGTCTCAAGTTCGAATCCAACTACCAACACCAGACTCACACCTGACCTGCCAAGTGTGGTTTACCTCACACCTGATCTGCCAAGTGTGGTTTAGACTCACACCTGACCTGCCAAGTGCGGTTTACCTCACACCTGATCTGCCAAGTGTGGTTTACCTCCCTTGTGTAGTTTGCAGACTATTACACAGGGGCGAGATTTACCCAGTGCCCTGCCAATGCCAAGTGTGGTTTACCTCCCCTGTGTAGTTTGCAGGTTATTACACAGGGGCGAGATTTACCCAGTGTCCTGCCAAGTGTGGTAGTTTGCAGGCTATTACACAGGGGCGAGATTTACCCAGTGCACACATCGGTAGCGGTTGCGGGTTACCATCGACATCAAAAAATAAAAATAAAAAAAATAATTGAACGACCAATCAAAAAATTAAATCAACCAAGCATAATCTAAATTATTTGGTAATTACAGATTTAGTTTACTACGTAATATTATTATGCTGTATAGATTATAAGGTCAATCAACTAATCAAGCACAAAACACCACAAAATCGATGGTGATAACTGATATGCATCAAGCATCATTAGTCATTAATTAGCCTCAATCGAGCATTATTAGCAACAAATTTACGTTCATAGTTTTTCGTATTTCTATAGAACAACCTTATTCTATTTATCTTATGTATTTCGTGTGTATACGTGTGTTCCAGAAAAGAAAAAAAAAAGACAGAAGAAAATTAAAATTGATTTTCGCTGATAAAGGGTTTTGTGACACATGGATTATATTACAAACTAAAATTGAGTTTCGAGATTTCCGTAGCGTTTTGACACAGTTGATAAACTAACATTTGTCAGATACAAGAACGATTTAAAATTTTAACAAATGTATCATAATATATTGTGAACATTTTTTAAATGCATTAAATAAAATATATAAAATAAAATAATTGAACAACATTTAGGGTGACTTGCACCCTTATACAGCGGCGGAGGATCCATAAAAAATGTTTAGGGGGGCTAAGCTATACTTAGTGATATATTCATCATTTTTCTAAAAATTTATTGATGCCGGTGTAGAGCAGTAACTAATTGCGGGACTAAGATTCGAGAGAGATTAGTGAGGGGAGAAGCGGCATCAAAGTTTTAATACACCATGGTTCGTAGCCACGTGCTCTAATCCTCTGAGCTACATGGCCCACCCCATTTTTTTTTCCTTTTTACAATTTCTGTTATAGAATCGGCATTAAAATTTCATTTATCATATATGAAATTATATATACATATAGAATAAATTAGTACATGTAAAAATAATTTACACCTTAATCTTGATTTGAAAACTCATTTTGTAATAATTGAGTGCCTAAATTAACGATTGTACATCATTAAATAATAAACAAATAAAATTGTATCATAATCTAATATTTAGTTTTACAATAAATTAATATAAATATTTATGATCTTAATAGTCGATTATATAAGTCTTAGAATCGGAAATGATACATTCTAAATATTAGAAAATCATTTTATAAAATTAAGGAACTTTAAAGTGTCAAGTGAAATTTTGAGGGACTATTTTAAAATATTTTTAAAAAGTGAATCTCTCTCCCCTCCCATTTTCTCAGCCGCAGCTGCCATACCCATTCATCTTCCATTTTCTGATTTCTTCTTCAAGACTATCGACAACCACAATCTGACCCAGTTCAATCCAACCAAGAAATGAGTGGGCTGAATATCTAGCCCATGGGCAGCCGACGAAGCCAGTTGGCCTAAAGTCCAGATCCTCTAATTTAAAAACCCAAAGTCCAATTTAATTTTATAAAATTTATTGTATCTGAGTAATCTTAATGTAATTGCATCAAATTAACATCTAATAATTACAACAAAACAAGCGAATTAGAAAACTTAAAAATTCTAACATTTTTCTTAACTAATTAACCAACTAAATAAAAATTATACACAATTTTTTTTTCTTTAAATTCAATATGCAAATTTATAAAGTCCTACTAGACATAAATTAAAAATACAAAGATAAACAACTCATCATTCTTCAATGTCTTAGTCAACTTATATTTTATTTTTGCCCAATAATGTAGGAATGATTTAAAAATATCTAGCTTAATTCAAACGTCCAAAATAGGTTGTAACAATTGGTAACTAATATTTACAAACATTATTATTTTTCTCGTCTTTGATAAATGTCAGCATTTATTTTATTATTTTTCTAGTTTTTCAATATGAAACTTCCATATTTTTTTAAGAACATAACTTGAATATAGATTTTGATAATATGTAGATTTAATTGAGCTAGTTAGGCTAGAAACCCAAATGGCCCACAACCCAGTGGGCCAACCCATTTTTTGCCCAACTTTTCGGACCTTTCATTTTTAAGCCCAATCCAGCCCAACATGTGGATGGGTTGGGCTGGGTCAATTTTGACAGCCTTATTAATAATAGAGTAGAAATAACTTCTTTTTTTTTTTCGCGCATTTGATAAGTAACTTAGTCAATTAATAATATTATATTTTTCTATAATTAACATTTCACTAATTAAAATAATTTTCCTTGTATATAATTAACACGTTTAATATAAATAAATTATTTAGATTATAATTCAAGTATATATATATATATATATATAGAGAGAGAGAGAGGGAGAGATGGGATCATGTGAGAACCACACCCCCCTGTGAGAACTGAGAACCAATCAGATTTGTTGATTTTCCTTTTTTGAACGGCCAAGATATGTATCCAAGATTCAAATTTTCGGTGGCATTATTGTAATATTAGTAAACTGGGGTTATTTTTATAATTTATGAATTGTATTCTATTTACGTTCAATTTCTTCACCCGATCTTTCTTTCCTTTGCAATCTCTTTCATTTACTTCATCTCTTTCCTTCTTGATATCTATGTGGTGCTTATACCAGGCAATACGATTGCTGTGCAAGCAGATATACCGTTCAGTGGCCTGACGATATTCTGGACTGCATTTTTGTCGAAATTCGAGTGCTCGCAACTGCCAAATCCAGTGAGTTTATACTTTATATTAATTAATTGTTGATCGATGAGAGATGAATTTATTTATATGTGTGAACTTTATATATATATAATTAAAGCTGCTGGAGCAAATTAAGTTCGTGGACACCCCTGGAGTTCTATCAGGCGAGAAGCAACGCATGCGAAGAAGCTATGATTTCACTGGAGTAATTTCTTGGTTCGCCATGAAATGCGATCTCATCTTGCTTCTCTTCGATCCTCACAAACTTGATATAAGCGATGAATTCAAACGAGTCATTGAATCTCTCCGTGGCCATGATGATAAAATTCGTGTAGTTCTTAACAAGGCAGATCAAGTTGATACACAGCAAGTGCATATATATGATCTCTCTCTCTCTCTCTCTTATGCCTCATCTTATCTCTCCTCAACTCCTGGTTGCAAAATAATCGTGTAAAAATGATTGAGTATCATAAGAATATCTCGGTAATAGAGTATTTGACACGATGAATGCAGCATTTGCAATAACAAATGAGTATTATAAAAAATATTTTGTTAACATGTACTTTAGCACCACAGTGATCTATTTTAGCACTGTTGTAACCTATTTTAGCACTACTGTGAACTGTTTCAGCACTGCCATGTACTTTAGCACTATTGTGATCTATTTTAGCATTGTTGTAACTTATTTTAGCACAACTGTGAACTATTTTAGCACTTAGGTTGATGAAGCTGATTAAGCTGTTATTTTGAATTTTTCACTATCAGTACTTTAGCACTACTGTGAACTATTTTAGCACTGTTGTAACTTAGTTTAGCACTATTGTGAACTATTTTAGCACTGTTATATACTTTAGCACTACTATGATATATTTTAAATGAATATTCATTACAAGCATTGCAAGGGATTTTGATTTGCTCCTCTGAATCTAAATTAGGGTCAAGAAAATAGTAGCAAGTGCAGAGCTAATAAGCAAAACAAATGCGCATGGGAGAATGATGAGAGGAGTAAATCATCTGCAAATTGAATGGATCATCAGTAGTTGGATATAAGTTTCCTGCAGGAGTCCCGTTCACATAAATGAACCTCGGTGGAGGCGGAGGTGGTGGTGGTGGAGGACTGCAGTAGTACTGCACCGGGAGTGGTGGTTGAGGTGGTGGCTGTTGGCTGCATGGATTAACACATGGGCATTTCCCACACTTTATGGTCGGATCATCAACCTTAGTAGAAAATGTTACGTTCGTAGCAATCGTCGAGAAGGCAAGAAGCATTATCAGAAATATTAACTTAATCCCAATTCTCTCTGGTGAAATAACAAGAAAATATAAAAACTTCCGCAAACACCAAATAAGGGTTACTGCTCAGGGGTCTTTTTCTATCTTTTAAAAAATACTAATGAGTGTAATTATTTAATTTTTTTAGCAAGAGAATTAATACTCATTATGATGCCAAATATATTGTTTCATGATCCAAAGAAGGGAAGTAGTAATCTACCAATAATGGAGTAAGCAATTACTGATTATTGTGCAAGCTTAATTTCATATTATCTATCAGTGCTTGGAAATAAAAATAATCTCAATCAACCAACAAAAGAATGTCAGGATGTCCGTTTGTATTTTAGGTACAAAATTCCAAGCTAATAACAGAGGGACTGAAGAGACGTCATGTGCACAAGTCAAGCAAAACTTCTAAATTGTCTTCTACAACAACACGCGAAGATGTGCATTAATTCTTAAACAGACAAAAAAGAGGTAACTTAAAATAAAAGGCATGTTTTGCTCATTTTGGGCAACAAGGATATAAGGATATCTACATTTCTTTTCTGGAAAAGCTTACTTTATAAATATGCAAGCATAAAAGATTTAGCATATTTCATTGAACAAGGAAAAGGAAAACTTGGAAATAAAAAACCAAAGAACATGATATGCTCTGAACACATTTTCCAGTTAGGCAACTGGTTACACTGATTATTGAAATTCTTTACAAGTTAAAATGATGGAAATCATATCAGAACCTATTTTAGCACCGTTGTAACCTATTTTAGCACTACTGTGAATTATTTTAGCACTGACATGTACTTTAGCACTACTGTGATATATTTTAGCACTGTTGTAACCTATTTTAGCACTACTGTGAACTATTTTAGCACTTAGGTTGACGAAGCTGATTAAGCTGTTATTTTTAATTTTTCACTATCAGTACTTTAGCACTACTGTGAACTAAAATAAGTCATGACAGTGCTAAAATTAGTCATGACAGTGCTAAAAAAGACCATAACAGTGCTAAAATAAGTCATGACAACGTTAGTGCTAAAATAAGTCATGACAGTGCTAAAAAACGCATGACAATGCTAAAATAGGAATCCAAATATAATTAATTTGTTTGATGGCAATGTTAAAAGGCGATGACAATGCTAAAAAAAATGATAAATAAGGTTCATGTTAGTGCTAAAATAAGTTATAACAGTGCTAAAATCAATCATGACAGTGCTAAAATAGGCCATGGCAGTGCTAAAAAAGACCATGACAGTGCTAAAATAGGAATCCAATCATTGTATTTTATATTCCTGTCATGTTTTCCATTTGATATGCGCTTGTGTATTGTACTAAATGTCGAATGCGTGTTTATATCTTATTAGTTCTGTTTTTGCGGAGAAATATATTTCACTTTTGTGATAATTAACTATTGTGTCTTTCACTACTACTTTTCATTTAATCTTCTTAATTCCTATATATACCAACAAATACCTAATTAAATAGGGTTGGCATGGGTAAAATCACGTCCAACTTAAAAATATTCCATTTGTATTGATATATAGAAAATAATAATACCGATGCATTACATATCCATGATGCTACTTTCCACTTAATTTTGTCATCTTTAAAGAAGATTTTCAGTTTATTAGTTTTAATTGTATGAAGAATTGCTCAAAATGTCTATGAGATGTCCAAATATGAAACCAAATATACTCTTATATCTATACTTACAAATTGTTGTGATGAAATATTAAAATTTAAGACAAAATTTTGTGACATGGTTTCGTGGGTCAATATCTGTAGGATATATGGTTGGTTGCATGTCTTCATGATGATGATATATGTATAACGACGACAGAGGATGGTTAGACACGAAGGGGAGTTGACGGCGAAATTGTACTTCGCAAAAGGAAAGTTGGTTTGGGAGTTTCTTGTCATGCTAAGCAAGGGTCATGTTAGTGCTAAAATAAGTCATGACAGTGCTAAAATAAGTCACGACAATGCTAAAATAGGGAATGACAATGCTAAAACCCTAAATTGAAAAATACACGCGTGAATCACATATACATTGAAATTTTCGATTTTACCCTTACTAAGATTCAGGGGCAGCGAAGTTGGACGTTATTACAATTATGCCACCACTTTTTTTTTTTTAATTTTGGAATAGATCTTGGCCGTCCAAATAGGCAAAATTGTGGCTGAGATTGGTTCTCGATTCTCACATGGGGTATGGTTCCTTCTGGAACCCTATATATATATATATATATATATATATATATATATTTCTATGCATAATAATTGAGTCATGCATGCATGCAATTAACACATTACCACATGATAATTCAAATGAGTAAATAAATTGATGGAATTAAGCTCATAATTAGGCAGATTGTAGTTGAATAATCATTATGGTGGTCGTTTGCATAGGGCTCTTCGATATTTTTCCGTGGTGAGAAAACCGACTAAAGACGAATTTGTCACATGATTTCATAGAATATTCCCGTAACTAAGTAGAATTGAAGATGCATAGACATATGTAGTATTATATTTTTACTATAATTATTTTATTGCAGTTTTCTTACTTGTTCACTCTTTATTCAATTAACAAGGAATCCGTGTTGAATCTAAATATTGTTGTTCAATATTTTTATTTTATTTTAAAAATGTTCACATTTATGTATGTCCAACCCGATTTTGGGTTCGGATTGGCCGGCCAACACCCGAGCACAAAATCAATGCACGAGTCCTCAGCCGGTTTGGAAAAGACCGGTGTTTAGACTAAGATGACAAAAGCGTGGGCCAAAATAAAATTCACTTACAATAAAGATTCATCTAATTTATTAAAAAATAACAATTAATTTGTTTCTATTAATTATATGTGTATGTTATGTGTAAGTTGTAGATGAATCGTATTCATTAATTTTTTAAGAAATAATATTATTTTTCAGTGTACATGTACTTAAGGGCAAATATGAATTAAACCCTTTTTTATTTTTTTTAAGAGCATTTTTAATGTGAAAAGAAAACATTAAGAAATAACAAACTGAACATTCTGAAATGTAAAAATAGCATAGTAATTAATATATTATGTGATCTTTCTCCTCAATTTTAAAATTGTACACCATTAAACTACACATTTTTTCGAAATTTTCCATTTTTACAAGTATGTTATCGTATTTTTATTTTCCATGTCATCAAAATATGTGGACCAAATTGATTCTTAGATTCTTACATACATGAGATTAGTTCCTATTTGAGCTCACACTCACACTCACGGATGTAGTTGAAACTTGTAATTTATTGTTAACTTTTAATTGTTCATAATTATAAAGCCACGTGCTTGGTAGTAACTAGTAAGAGAAATCTTTTAGTCCAAGTTTTTTTTTATTTTTTTATTTTTGAATTTTAATTTTTAGTGCCATTTAGTTTAATTTTACTATAATCAATTATATCCAATCAAGATTTATCATAATTTTTAGTATCCAATTTTTTAGTTAATTTTTTATTATTATTCCACAATTAGGGTACACACCTTTTTTGAATCATAGATTTTAGTAATAAATATTAATTGTCATTGATTATATTATATGACTTTTATTTCTAAAATAAATACATTAAAATTAAAAAGAAAATGCTTTTGGCATGGTCTCGACTGGGACATCACAGAACTTTCAAGGTAAATACCTTAAAATAACCCAATGTTTCGAAATTTTAACCGAAATAATTCAACCTTCGAAATTTTAACCGAAATAATTCAACCTATCAACAGTTACTGTAAAATATATATTGTTACATTTTTTTAACATAGTTGTTCTACATTCCAAAATCTGGTGACTAGAGTATGACCAGACTCACGGAAATCATATGTGAATATTTTAAAACATAAAAAATAAAAGATATGACACATTACAAATTAATTACTTGTCTCTAATAATGTTATTTTTCTTCTTTGATTAAAATATAAATGTTTATTGATAACATGGTTTTTGTATGCATTTGTGTTTATTGGAATAGTATTTAATGATTAATGCATGCATAAATTGATATTTGGTCATACTTTCGTATTTTCTTGTGCAATTTCATGTTTTTGCTCTTTTTGAGGGAATGAGCTTTAAACGGACTATTAAGTGAAAATGGATTCTAAAAAGGACTAAAGAAGAAGTCTATGATGCACAACGATCGAAGAAAAGTCACGAAATCGAGCTGAAGAAGTCTGTACAAAATTCGCGGTCGAAATTTGCGTCGTTGCATAATTAGCGGTAAAAAATAGCGGGTGCTTCAGGAGTCTGTTTTCAGTGCAAAATTAGCAGTCTCCGTTAGCGGTCAAGTTAAGACCACTAAAAAAATTAGCAGTCAAGTTGAGACCGCTACAAAATTAGCGGTCTGTGTTAGCGGTCAAATCTGGACTGCTAATTTGGGGCGACCTCCTTTGGACCAAGCTTTCCTTTCTTTTGTGGCCTTCCACTCCCTCTACTATTTAAGGATTTTTTTGGACGAAAATTATAACACGTTTTACTCTATACTAGAGCAAAGAAAAGAGAAGGTGGTGGAAGAAAACTGTGATTGAAGATTCAACATCCGGCATAAGTTGTTTTACAAGTTTTAGTTTAATTTCACCATGTCATCTGTGATTCATACAGTAAAACCTCAGTAAATTGATACTCATTAAATTAATAAACTCTTTAAGATAATATTTTTCTCTAGTCCCGACTTGGGTCAGTTAAAAATATCATAAATATCGATAAGATAATAAGATAATATAATTTTGGAAATCCCCTGTAGAAAATATATGGTCCTTCAATATCATAAATTAATAATTCTTTAAAATTACAGACATAGTTAATTTATTTTTGTGAAATATAATTGTAGTGTTTTATTTTTCTTAAAAGTACTACAGTATTAACTGTTCCAAAGGTACTACCGTATTAACTTTCAAATGTAAATATTTTTGAGTGCATGTGGAATGATATATTTGTACTCACATAATGTTTTACACATTTCATCTGTCAATGTTGATTTTGAGACACCTTTTAAATGATAAGTCATTGTTGGATACAATTTTAATAAATTTGTTATGTTGTTTATGTAGTGTAATCTATTGCTATCACACAATGAATGCTTTTAGTAAAAATATAATGAATAATATTAAATTATTAAGAAAAAATGAGCATTACTTATTAATTTTCATTAATAACATGTGAAATGAATTTTTTTAATATTAGTTTAATAACATGATACATAAATTAGTAAGATACAATGATTTTTTATATAATCAAAATTCAAGTTCTTTGAATCATGAAAACACTTTTAATTAATAAATATTAATTTATGGATTAATTAATATTACTATAAAATAATAAATTTGCATAAAATCTCATAGTTCCAACCATATTAATTTATAGAGATTTTATTGTACTTTATTTTTCTTAGATTGTAACTTTACAATGAGTGATTGGACTTTTATTAATTCTAGGATTTGCAAACATGATTGAAGTTATGGATTAATTTAATTCTTTTACAATTTCCCTTCCAACTATTGTGTTCAACTGTTCAAGTGTTGATTTCTCATGCATAGATTAGTAGCCATAATTGATGTATGGTAGCTAGTTAATTTGAGACCTGGTGGAGATAATTAATTAGTGGCATTAATTGAACAATTTCATACGCGTTATTTGCAATCTATAGGAGGTTTAAATCTGATACTTTAGAGAGTTAACAAATCAATCTAGAGACAAGAGTAATAGACAATTTGTTAATCCACGACTACCTTGAGACCTGGCGGAGATAAGTAGCAACATTTCTGATCCTCCACCAATAATTGGATTAAAATTGGGAATGATTAGATTTTTTTTTACTGCAAGAACACAACTAAACAGTATTTGAGTAAGAGCATCTATCATAACAAAATAACAAACATAATAAGAGTGCCTGCAAAATACTAGTTCATTACAAAATAACAAACATAATAAGAGTGCCTACATATTACTAGTTTCTAGAAAAAGGGCGCTCAATAACGCCGTGCAAATAATCTCGATCTTTTGTACTTACATTGTCACCCTTCTGTGCCCTCTGGACTATGAACATATCGTGCTCAAATATCTTCAAGCGAGATCTAGCGTTCGCAGCATCCTCCAAACTGGCGCGTGCCTGAGCCTTCTCCAAAGCCTCCTTCAACCTGGCGTGTGCAATTCTCAAGCAGTCGACATTTGTTGTGTCCAAAACAAGCAAGAGATGCCTAGCACGTACAATATTTAACCCGCGCGCGACGTATCTCTTGTGGTCGGGTAGTATCGTAGAAGTGAACATTTTAACCCGCCCAGGGGCTACAAATTTCTCCAAGGAATCCCGCCAGGTCCTCGACACGAGCTGACAGTGGGCAGCTACATCAGGGGTCATTTTGCTGAAGAGATCACGTAGTACTTGATTCTTGGTCTCATGTGATAACTTCCCCAATTCCTCTCCCTGCGGCGAGTCCGGGAGTTCGCCCTTGTACAATGCGTCCATCTTGAAAATGGAAAGATTGAGCAGAATCCACGCACAATGGGTGAATGCCGTCGAAAATGTACCCACGACCTCTGAGAAATAGGACTGTCGGATTGGAATGATTAGAATTGGATTAGTACATAACGGATTCATACGTATGCACTCCCTGGATTAATCATTTAATCGATTGCTTGATTTTTCTTGGTATTTTAGTTAATTCAGTATTATTAATCTCATTCTTAATTGATTGCATTAGTTAACTTTAATTTTTGCCTAGGATTAATTCAACCAGAAATTAGGTAGCATGAATTGTAACGCCCCAGTCCCGGAATAATAGTGACAAGGGACCGGTGCGTTACTAGGGGAAAGGGGGAAGGGATTGTTGCATAAAGATAATTAAATGAAATAGCTTTGGAACAAGAATAGGTTATATTTTCCAGAAAGTTGGGCAGCAGCCACACGTTCACTACAAAGGGACTTACAATCGGTCAGAAGGAGTCGGAGACAAATTCCGATGACCCTGGCCTGAAATCGGTCGAAAAGAAAACTGTAATTGTTCACCCGAACAAGAGAACAAATTAATCAACAAAAAGTTTGGGTCTCGATCAAGCTCGATACTCAACGGATTTCCGATCAAAAGTATAATTTTTCAGAGTATGGAAGATAAGGATTTTGATGAAACAAATGGTTCAATAATACAAGAGCTACAACAACTGGAAATGATAAAGTAATATATATTATTTTCAATATAGATGAAATATGCCAGAAAATAGTGCGGTTTTGGGAAAAATTATAGCTCGGATTCGAAGGATCAAACGATATTTGATCTTAGATCAGACACAATGGATTGAAAGAATGCAAAGAAGAGTTGCTATAGACCAAAAATCAAGTCCATACCACGGAGGAAATGAAGAAAATAACCTCTGAAATTGCACTCGCAGCACAATGATTTATGTGGCAGATTTGACGCGTCGATTTGTGACGTGCCTTTGATAGACCGAATGATATCATATTGATGATCCAAGAATTGTTATGAAAAGCTTGGAGTGCTAGGTTTACAATGACGTAAATCGGGAGAAGAAATGGCTAGATTAATGAAGAAAAAAAAATGTCGTAATGGGACTGCAACACAACTCGGTGACCGGCAACACCACTGAGGTTCTAGGCCCATTTTCTCAACTTTTTGGGCAGCGGTTGAAAACAACATCAAAACAAATTTTGTTCTATTATGACAAAGAAATGTGTGTATAAAGTTTCAAATTTTTTTTTTCAACTGATTTAATTCCCAAAATATTGAAAGAAAATTGGTTTCTTGGGGAGGAGAGGGCTGAGATAATAGAGAGAGAAGATAAATGAGTGATGCTTCAATATGCTTGCTCATTATTTTCATGGTTGAGGATGTTCAGCTGCCTCCACCTTTAACATGTGTGGTGACACATGGAGCAAGATAAGGATGAGTGGTGGCAATCACGTTGTGATGTATTTTAATACATGGTATTGGGTTGAAATAAAGAACAAATAAAATTCCGTTGGAAGGTCAAGCGAACTCTGTTTTTAATGAAATTAGTGACCGCATGATAATGAAAAGATTTGTGACTCCTAGTAAAAAAAATTAAAAAGATAATGATAGAATTTTAAGGATAAGAAGATGGTCTTTCAATAACTAGGACGCACAAGATTCAATAAACATCCAAATGATGAATAGAAAAGATTCATAGAAATGTCTAGTCACAAGATAGGTGATCGAGAGAGATTTAGAAGACGGCATGATTTTAAGAGTAGAATTAAGCCTATATCGGGAGTCATTGTCAACTTCTTCTTACACTCTTGAAATCTCTGTTTACTAGCTTATGTACACTTAAAGACTGCGTCTTCCTAAATAGTGTATCATAGGAGAGGCTATCTTTGAGAATTCTTCGACAAATCTATGATAGTCTCATGTAAGATCGAGAAAACTATGTACTTCTAAAGGATTTGTTGGTTCAGACCAATTATTAATGGCTTTGACTTTGTTTGGTGTAATGACCTGATCCCGAAAAAAAAAGGCAATAAACGAGGGATGGGGTGTTAATTAAAAAGAAAAATGAATTCAGGGACATAAATCAATGGAAAGGCATCAAGAATAGTATGATAGAAAGTCTATAGATCCAAGAGTAAGTTATGCCTTTCGGAAAATCAAGCAGCATAAATTCTGTAGCTAGAGCAAATCTCCATCTAATAATGGCTTATAAGAAGGAAATGGAACCTAGAAGGAATCAAGATTCTCATTCATAGACAAAGAAATAAGTAAACTGATATCAACAAGAAAATGGACCTCTTCATAGGCCAAAAGAAAACCAACTAAGTCCTCTTCATTGGACGGAACAAACAAATAACAACTAGACTCCTTCATAGGATGATTGAAAGTTATAGAAATGAACAGATAAACAAATAAGACCCATCCATAGATCACGACTTAAGCTAATGAGAAATAGCTCAAAAGAAGCGGGGATTCATCCCTTTAACTAGTAAAGGAACAAAGATCAATCAAAATGCCCGATCGAAGTGTGTGCAGAGTTGCACAGAAGCTAGCTAAACAAGATAAAAAAAATAAAAATAAAATAATAAACTTAGAGCACCTATCAGAATGACTTATATCGTGAAAGTCTTACGTCAACCCATAGCATCAACATGTCATCACACCTTGTTTCCACTGTGCTTTTCTCATTATCGATAGATAATTGTAGAACATTTTTCCAACTTGTGTTCTCATCTAAGAAGACTCCTTGAAGCCTGTATCCCTTATTTTCTATTGCTTATTCAATTTAGTCATTCGTTTGCGTGTGAAGTTTAATTTCATATCCATAGCTTCTTCACTGAATGTTAATGTGAATCAGGTTTATCGATCATAGCACCTGCTACCTCGTTAGCTCCCTAGGATGGTAGATTCTGATTTATTCTTGCACATGACATCAAAATAGACTTATCAAAGAAAGAAAACACCAGATCTACAAAAACTACCAAGTTAACCTAATAAAAAATTGTCAAACTTCATCCAACAATATCGCACAATCGCCTATATCCATCGTACGTTCATCACCGTCCATGTGCTCATTGCCCAGGCGTCCAACAATAAAGTTTGAACACAACGCATATAAAATACATCAGCAACAACTTCAAATGATGGTGCCAAAGTCTTCTATGAACTCGTTATCGCTTATTGAGTAAACTTTATAATCGCATCTCCACAGGTTGTGATAAAAGGTGGTGATCGGTTTATCTCGATATCTCGCTCAAGTGACAATTCTGATGTTGAACCTTGTTTGTAGTAGCCATCATCGTCTAACATATCTACCCATAAAAATTCACAGTCTCCACATAGATCGTTGACTTATGTTTTTGTTTTCAAAATATTTTATTCCTTAATGTGTCCATCTTCCTAGTAACAACGCAAATTCTTGGTCAACTTTAACACAACTCAATCTGAAAGACTTGTTCTAACCGGATGTAGACCCCCATGGAGTAGGTTATTTCCCCAATGAACTCGAACATCGAATTGATATTTTTTTGTTGTATACGTGAGAAATCTCATAATCCGCTCATTAATCGTGGTATACATGTGGCAGTTTTTCTGAACCATAAGTTTATGTTCAGTCGTCAAAATGAAATGTTTCCTTAGTTAAACTATGTTCATAGCAATCTCATAAATGTTTACAAGTTCAGCCTAAGTTCAACAACTATAGGCTAAGTTAAACTTACGTTATCGAGCTTTCAAGTTCTCGTACTTATTCTAGAGTATATACAATAAACACTTGCGGGCTATCATGGTTTACAGTATGCATTCCGCACGTTCCCAACATCACAAGTATGCACAAGGCATATATAAACAAGTTCATACATATATGTAATCAACATAGTTTTTCGACAGAAACCAGTATGCTCACAGATATATTTCAAAACCAGTATGCTATCACCATAGCAACAGAGTATGCAATCAGCGTAGTTAATCTCAGTATGCAATCAGCATAGAAATCAATCTTTTGAGGAATTACCATCAACATGGCGAATCCTAATCTTTTGATTTCAGAGAAACATATCATTCAACATTGATGTAAACTTTTAAAACTAATATCCGCATAAAAATATGCGTACCTTTTAGGCTGTTGCGTGAGTGACAAGCTGAGGGCTTATATAATATCTCACACGGGAATTTAATAAAAATGAATTAAGTTGACCCAGCAGGCCTGTAGAGTTGCAGAACCTGCTCTGATACCACTTTGTAGCGCCCTGATCCCGAAAGATCGTGAAAATGGATGCCACGGGGGTGGAAATTAAGAAGCGAGAAAGAAATGGGGTAATTAAATTAATGACGGGGTGTTAATCCAAAAGGATTAATATTTGGAATAAAATTTAACAACCGAGTATGCCAAAGATAGGTTATGCGTTCCGGAAAATTAGACAGCATAACCTCTGTAACTAGAGCGAATCCCCGTTTATAACGGCTTATAAGAGAAGAATGGAGGTTGTAACAATTCAATAAGCCCTTTCATAGGTCAAACGAAAACAAATAAACAGATACCAACAATCAATAGAGCCATTCATAGGCCGACAAAAGAAACAGACACCAATATACTGAACAAATTATGCCCTTCCATAGGCCAAAATGAATGATTAAATAGACATAACGAAAGATGGGCTTCCTCCCCTTGGAATAATTATATAGCTAAGCATATGATACATGTTAACTAGGAAGTCAACAGATGTTCAGAATCAGAGAAGCAGAATCATATCAACAAAATACCAAGATCAGAGTTCTTAGCATTTAGCAAAAGAATATCATATGTGGGGAAGCTCAATTCTTAACAGAATACTAATAAAAAGAGACAGTGAAAAAAAACTATGTAAATCATAATAGCCCATATCTCAGCCTCGTCACCTCCACGCTCCAGCCTACTGACCTGAAAATATTTGGAAATATTTGGGCTGAGTACTAATGCACTCAGTGGGCAAGTTTTGACAATTCAAGTTATGCAAATCATTTTGTTAAAGTAATCTATCTGTGTTCATGCAAGTAGTGAAGCTTAGGAGGTTTAAAAGTTGGAAGCAACCTAAGTTCACCAAAACATTTTATCGTGAAGCGCTTAAGATTATAACCCGTCACTGCCCGCAACCCAAACTACATCACTAGTATAACGTTGAGTATGGCCATAGTATACCCAAAGAGTATAACCAATAAGTGTTTCATTTTAGTCTCACCGACAAGGAGTAGGGCAGGATAAATAATGCATGCATACTGTAGCTACTCACATTGACACAGCGCTGGTGTATGAGACTCCGAGAACATACAGTAGCACGTAAATATTTAACACAGATAGTCACATATGCAATTTTAGCAAAGCAGAGCTTAATAACTCGAAAGATACAATTTGCAAAGATATAGTAGCCCACCTGGATATATAGTAGATAAGGTCTCAAATTCCGGACTGATTCTACTTGATTTCCGTTACTTCTTCTGAGCCTACAACAACCAACATTAGCTTAGTTTAACTAAAGGACCCCTATCAAAATTCAATCCCTAAGCTTTCTTTTAATTTAGTTTTTCCATTATAATTTGACCACTCTCAATATTTTATAATTTACACTATATATCCTAGCTTAGTGATATTATATAATTAATGCCCTGCACATATAGAACTAGGTGAGTTGATGTCTTCTAAATTGAAATAGAGTGACGTGTAATAGCTAGACTAGCTAATAGATGATGACTAATAAACCAAAGTAGATTACGTGTCTTGAGGGGAGATTAGTCGAGAGGTGACTATTGTTTGAAGAACGATTCAATTGAATTAATAATTATTAAAACAATAGAGAAGAAAGCAAATCATTTGTTTCCTCATCAATTAATTAAGATTTGACGAAAGAAGGGATTGTAATAACAACAACTTTCTGGAGCTATTCATCTTTGAGGTAAGCTCTTATATATAATATCATTTAATTTTAAGAAATTATAAGTGATTATTGTTTATGAAAATATTCTACCAGTTTGTGTTTATATAAAATTATGTACCAATGAAATATGTGTCACCTAGGACAACAATATTAAATGGCTATATTGGAATTAATTTAGTGGTTATGAATATTGGTTAGATTTTATGATTTACAGATGAGAATCACTATTAAATTTATATGTGCAGGGCATTAATTATATAATATCACTAAGCTAGGATATATAGTGTAAATTATAAAATATTGAGGGTGGTCAAATTATAATGGAAAAACTAAATTAAAAGAAAGCTTAGGGATTGAATTTTGATAGGGGTCCTTTAGTTAAACTAAGCTAATGTTGGTTGTTGTAGGCTCAGAAGAAGTAACGGAAATCAAGTAGAATCAGTCCGGAATTTGAGACCTTATCTACTATATATCCAGGTGGGCTACTATATCTTTGCAAATTGTATCTTTCGAGTTATTAAGCTCTGCTTTGCTAAAATTGCATATGTGACTATCTGTGTTAAATATTTACGTGCTACTGTATGTTCTCGGAGTCTCATACACCAGCGCTGTGTCAATGTGAGTAGCTACAGTATGCATGCATTATTTGTCCTGCCCTACTCCTTGTCGGTGAGACTAAAATGAAACACTTATTGGTTATACTCTTTGGGTATACTATGGCCATACTCAACGTTATGCGCTGGTGATGTAGTTTGGGTTGCGGGCAGTGACGGGTTATAATCTTAAGCGCTTCACGATAAAATATTTTGGTGAACTTAGGTTGCTTCCAACTTTTAAACCTCCTAAGCTTCACTACCTGCATGAACACAGATAGATTACTTTAACAAAATGATTTGCATAACTTGAATTGTCAAAACTTGCCCACTGAGTGCATTAGTACTCAGCCCAAATATTTTCAAATATTTTCAGGTCAGTAGGCTGGAGCGTGGAGGTGATGAGGCTGAGATATGGGCTATTATGATTTACATAGTTTTTTTTCATTGTCTCTTTTTATTAGTATTCTGTTAAGAATTGAGGTTCCGCACATATGATATTCTTTTGCTAAATGCTAAGAACTCTGATCTTGGTATTTTGTTGATATGATTCTGCTTCTCTGATTCTGAACATTTGTTGACTTCCTAGTTAACATGTATCATATGCTTAGCTATATAATTATTCCAAGGGGAGGAAGCCCATCTTTCGTTATGTCTATTTAATCATTCATTTTGGCCTATGGAGGGCATAATTTGTTCAGTATATTGGTGTCTGTTTCTTTTGTCGGCCTATGAATGGGTCTATTGATTGTTGGTATCTGTTTATTTGTTTTCGTTTGACCTATGAAAGGGCTTATTGAATTGTTACAACCTCCATTCTTCTCTTATACGCCGTTACAAACGGGGATTCGCTCTAGTTACAGAGGTTATGCTGTCTAATTTTCCGGAACGCATAACCTATCTTTGGCATACTCGGTTGTTAAATTTTATTCCAAACATTAATCCTTTTGGATTAACACCCCGTCATTAATTTAATTACCCCATTTCTTTCCCGCTTCTTAATTTCCACCCCCGTGGCGTCCATTTTCACGATCGTTCGGGATCGGGGCGCTACATGAATAATAGAAACATGTTAGCTTAGTACTTAGTACAACCAATTTTTATTCAAACCCAAACACGTAAGTATGTATATGTACCTTTGCAATTCTTGAGCAATGCTAATATTGATGTTTCCCATCCTTGTTTCTTAGATTTCACTGTTATGATACAAGTCTGAAACCAATTAAACGAGTCAGATATTATATATATTAAAATTAATATAATATAATTATGATTAATGAGTTAGTTTTCACCATGAAAGCTACGTCATCGTGTCTTTGCACTGCTGGTGCTGGTGCTGATGATGAAAACATTCTACCAACACTTCCAAATGCTTTCTTCATTAATTTGGTTGCAGGTTTTTTTACTTTTTTGTACAACTTCTTCCCAATCTTAACTTTCCTCCCAACTGCTCTCCAATATTCTTCGTAATTATTTCTCCCAATATCCATATTATTCCTACGTACGTACCTAATAACTTCAAACAAACACAAAAGCTCCATTATTTTATTTTAATGTTTACATCAAAACTGTAATACCCTAAATTCATTAATTTAAAACGCTACTCTTTCTTCTCTTTAATTCGAAAAAAATAACATTTCAAGTAATATATATTCTAAAATAATCATATTCGAAATTCTAAGTAGAAATATAAAGTATATTATAATGAGTCAAATATGTTCTCAGATCAAAATATGAACAATTATCAAATAAATAAATTCTAAGTTTCAAACATATTATATCGTATATATACTTTCAAAAAGACAATAATTTCACCAATCACCTGCAAAGAATAAGGAGCGCTTAAAATCAAACTGAGAATCACACGTCAGTCATCTCTGAGATGACGATGGTTCTAATTGCGCCGCAACCTAATAACACTATAATAATCTCAAGTAAATCACATCCTTGTTTCTTAGATTAATTCAACAAGAAATTAGGTAGCATGAATAATAGAAACCTGTTAGCTTAGTACTTAGTACAACCAATTTTTATTCAAACCCAAACACGTACGTATGTATATATACCTTTGCAATTCTTGAGCAGTGCTAATATTGATGTTTCTCATCCTTGTTTCTTAGATTTCACATGTGGATACGATACTCGATTCGCTTTTTTTATTGCATATTGACCTTTGATTGCAAACAATTGCATAAAAAAATAGTGCACCATCTACCAACCTAAAGATTGTTTCTATAATTATTTTGAGCTCCTTTATATACAGAACCCTCAAAACCTCAAAAAATAAAATCTGATTTGAAATGAAGTATGTAAAATCTTATATCTTGTAGTACTATTTTTGTTGAGTTCATTAATTAACCGGAAAAAAACAATCCCACAATTCAAACCGGCTAAATACAATGTTCTGCTTTAATTTTTCTACCGTATGTCATGTGGTGTACCACAAATTCTAAATTTAATCTTCCTACCGAATCGAAGTTATTTTTTTTATAGAGATCTACTAAAATTAATTTTCATTTGGGATGTCATATGGTTTACATCAGAGCTTAATTATACATTGTAAAATAATTTTTTCTACCTAACTACTTGATTCGCACTGGTTCGCTAAATACAATGTTCTGCTTTAATTTTTCTACCATATGTCATGTGGTGTAACACAAATTCTAAATTTAATTTTCCTACCGAATCAAAGATAATTATTTTTTATATACATCTACTAAAATTAATTTTCATTTAGGATGTCATATGGTTTACATCAGAGCTTAATTATACATTGTAAAACTAATTTTTTTCTACCTAGTTACTTGATTCGCACTGGTTCGGTAAATACAGTGTCCTGCTTTAATTTTTCTACCGTATGTCATGTGGTGTACCACAAATTCTAAATTTAATTTTCCTACCGAATCGAAGTTAATTTTTTTTATATAGATCTACTAAAATTAATTTCATTTGGGATGTCATATGGTTTACATCAGAGCTTAATTATACATTGTAAACTAATTTTTTTCTACCTAGCTACTTGATTCACACTGGTTCGCTAAATGCAATGTTCTGCTTTAATTTTTCTACCGTATGTCATGTGGTGTACCACAAATTCTAAATTTAATTTTCCTACCGAATCGAAGTTAATTTTTTTTTATATAGATCTACTAAAATTAATTTCATTTGGGATGTCATATGGTTTACATAAGAGCTTAATTATACATTGTAAACTAAATTTTTTTTCTACCTAGCTACTTGATTCACACTGGTTCGCTAAATACAATGTTCTGCTTTAATTTTTCTACCGTATATCATGTGGTGTACCACAAATTCTAAATTTAATTTTCCTACCGAATCGAAGTTAATTTTTTTTATATAGATCTACTAAAATTAATTTTCATTTGGGATGTCATATGGTTTACATCAGTGGACACATGTCTTTAGATGATCCTCCTCATAACATCTCACCTGGACTATAATCCGGATCATCATCAAGCATGTTTGCATGATCATCATCGGGATCACCCGCATCAACATCAGTCTTAATCCCTATACCACGACACCTAATATCATGTGACTTATCATCAATCATAATCCTTACACCATCATGCGCAAAATCCTCCATCATGTGAACTAGTGAGACTACCGTACTCCACCCATCTAATATATATCCGACAATGTATGACAATATGTCCCAATGCACCGGAATATATTAGGATTTATTCTATTTAGCACATTTACATTTTTTATTTTATTTATTTCTTTTGCATTCTCTATATGTATCAACTTTAGAGATTCTTATCCCATATTGAAGGTCTATAGCTTATTTGTGGTCTTTATTCCGTGTTTCCTTCTTTGCCTTAATGTAAATCCTAACTATTGTCCACTTGAAAATTATATTTCAACTATTTTATGACTTCTCCAATTACGGAAAGAAAATGCATATAGGATTAAGAAAACCTTTAAAAATTCATGATGTTAAAATTAAATCGTTGTATTTTTATTTGAAATGAAATAGATTTGTGCATAAATCAGATATATGAAATTGGCCTACAATTATAATCTATAGTAAGGTCCTAATTTAAATGAACTTTTTATTTACATATTAAATCCCACCTTCTTTGATATTTGAACTTAGATCTATAAAAAGCTTAGATAAATTTTAGATTTCAAGAATTTTAGAATTTGTGGTATTACCTTAACTAAAGTAAAAGTAGTGATTTATTTTTGAAAAAAATATGATTGAAATATAATATCGATCTAATCTAGATTATATATTATATAAATACGTTTTTATTATACTAGAAAGATTCAAATCCTTTGCACATTTTCAAAATACATCTACTAATGTTTTTAAATAATTTATTAAAGTGAAATGTTGTGATATCATTAATAGTATATATTTCAAATATAACTAAGAAAATGTAATGAATTGTAAAATACACCTATTAAAATTTATATATATATATATAATTGGAGTGTACATTATTAATATATTTTTATTATACTAAAAAGATGCACGTGCTTTGCACGTGTTTAAAATAATTATACTAAAAATACATTTAATAATTCTAGTAAATAAAAATATTTTAGTATCATTATTAGTAGACATTTCAAAAATATATAATTTGTGTAAAAATAATAAACATTACTATATAAATGAAATGGAATGTAAAATCCACATATTTAAAATTTATGTTTATTAAAGTATATATTAAAATAATATCACTTTCTTAAACCCTAAATAATAATTCAAAATTAAAAATAAACCTAAATAAATTGAAATTTAAGAAAAAATGGATGAAAATCTAATAAAAATTCAAATGTGACACCATAGAGAAAGTGAGATAAAAAATTTCATTTGCCATTAAACATTGGTGTTTTAATTGAATATATGGAATGGTATATACACGTCGTATATAAATATATGTTATTTAATCTTATACCAGTTTAAATTTATCATAAAAGTAAGTTATGTTAAATTGTAAAAGTGTGTAAAAATGTGTTGTTATAATTAATTAAGATTTTAAAGTCATGCTTAAAATAAAAAAATAGTGAAAAGTTGTTAAATCCATTAAAAAAAAAAAACTTATTAAGGCGAAGCACTCAACAATTTATAATCCCTAAATTTTGAATCTTCAGGCATAATATTATTGTTCTTGAAAAAAAAATGATGTGAAAAGTAAAAGGAGGAAAATATAAAATAGAGAAGAAAAAGGAAGCTGTGCTGATGCCACCATAAAAGCAGGAAAATAAAAAGAGAAAAAAAAAGGGGAGAAATTCAAGAACTCGTGAATATATACTAAAACTATATTTTACTTTCCCTATCTATGATTAATGATCTTTCGTAGAATAGATCGAGCCAAAAACCCCAGTAGAGATTTCGATTCAAGATAGTGCAAAATGAAGAAGAATAGAGTTAACGGCAACAAGAATCTTTAAATCCAAACCTTCTGTTTGAAGATGTCAATTCCAGTTCCGATGCGAATTCTGCGGCAGAGCCATTGCACGAAGGAAAATTTCTCGGAAACGACGGACTATCTGACAAGAAAACCACGATTAATGATGAAGGAGGGGAGCAAAGGAGGAATCCTGCTGGAGAGTTTGAAGCTCAAGGAAATAAACTTGCTGAGGTAACTTTTTTGGGGATGAGGGAATTGTTTTGTTGTCTGTGCAGAAGGGTTTTGTGGTTTTGTCTCTATACGGTATACGTTGCTTGTGTTATGTTAGGATTGTTGAATTTTCAGTTGATTGATGTGTGAGATGATGAGAAAATTGAAAAATGAGGGTGATTGAGGTGATGCTTCGTATAAGATTCTTCTGTGAGGTTAGGTTTGTTGAATTCAGTTGATTGATGCTTGGGATGATTAGAAAATTGAATTTTTTGGGGTGATTTGAGGCGGTGCCTCATTTAGATATACAATTTATTGATGCTGATGTATGAAAAGTCAAATGGCTTATGTATGAAATTGGAATGATTAATAATCTGAGAACTTACTATAATAAATGAGTGTTCTGTCGATGGCCGGTGTCCGATTTGTTTTCACAAGAAAGAGTTGAGGTCGTCCTCTAGACCTTGCAGACGGCGGATATGGAGTGAAAAGCCCAGTTTTGCTGTTCTGTTGCTTAGCCCTTGTTGGCGGCACTATGAAAAGGGAAAAACCTATTCGTTGTCTGGCCTCTTGAACCCTACTGAAGTCGAGGTCTTTATATAGAACAATCTACGTCAGCATCCGATTTTATTGTGATTTTCCATCAATTTGCGCCTTGTAGGACACACATTGCATTTTAATAGTGCCAAGTGTTTATTTGTACATAGAAGAATGAAACACTCATTGGTCGTCTAGAATTGTATGAATGAGTAGATAGGCGAGGCATTATGATAGAATCTTGTGATTTCTCATTCGGATCCCTGGCTTCTTCTACATTTTCTCTCGCGTAATGCGTATGGATCCAACAGGATTTGGTGCCTTGATTGACATAGAGAGCGAACAATTTCTGATAATTTCCACACGGTTGCCTTTTCCGCTCCTAATATCATTGAAATAGCTGGGGGCGATAAGAAGATGAATTGAAATAGCCCCCAATAGAATTTCATGTATGGACTAGAGCCCATACATGACTACACTATTATTGATAGAAGATCACTAGAAAGTGCTTATCGCCCCAGGGGAAAAAAGTGCGTATTGTGACTGAACTCACTAGTTGGATATTTCTTTTTGGTACTTGGAAGAGGTATTAATCCCTTGGGTGGAATGAGAAATTTTGAGGATGTGTCAGTTTTTTATTGCTTGAATGGGTTGATTCTATCAACCTTTTCATTGTTTTTTTTGCATGATGCTTCATTCATTTCTTATTTTCCATAGATGCTATGTTCTAAGAACTAGTCAAATTGGTTGTTACTCCAATGATTGCACACCAAGAGGAAGAAAGCTTTGCAAATTTAGACAATTGTTCCTGTTTATAGTATGCCTGTCTTTCATACATCATGATTGTCTTTGCAAATTTAGACAATCATGTTGTTATTTGAAAAATTTGCTCACTGGATTCCATTTACTCACTTTCCTTTCTTGAAATCTGGAGTCCTCCTTTTACTTACAATAATCTTGTACCAAATCCTTTTCATGTCTACGCATTTTGACTTTTGCTTTGCCCATGGTTTAAGGAGCTACGGAATTGGACCCAAGATGATCTGAGGTGAAGCTGCTCTATGGATCTGCGTTTGCACATATTTTTTCTGTGATTGGTCTCACCAAGACAATAGGTACCATATTATGTAACAACTTGTCAGACATATGTGAGTAACTTAGCTTTTTCAATGATGAAGGGAACAAAATAATCTCTTGATACAATTATTTGTGGAGTTATTGAAGTATATTGAGATATGGCTAAAGAGTACTTGCCTGTGTTGCTGCCAGGCGTGTTAATTTGAACTAGTTTCACTTAAAATTCTTTATGGCCATATATCATTTCTAATAATACATAAAGCATTGCATTTTAGAAGGACAGAGTTTGAAGAAAGGTTCGGAAAATCTTTGTTTAACTAGCTGATGGAAAATTATTCATTTTGTGGGATGATGAAGTCGTGTTACACTGTTACATATGTATATGTTGGTATTTGCTATGGATAACTATTTGAGTTATGGAGCCTTTTAAGGCATAAGCTTATGCAGAGTGCAGACAAGTTGCACTTACTTGAACTTGGTAGTTGGTACGGCTCCTTTTCTATACTAAAACAATTTACTGAAGAGTTTTTGTTTTATATTTTTCTTGTTTCTGTCTATTCATGATAGGCATGGAGTAGTCTCGGAAGAGCCCAGTGAAACTTTGGAGAGCCTGATTACGCCATTGAATTCTTTGACAAAGCTCTGGCAATTAAGGTACAACTCAAAAACATTTTTGTGGGCTTTGTGCAGGATTTTCTTCCCATCTTTCTCTTATTCAGTGTCTTAGTCTCAATAAAACGAACCTTTTGTTGAATACTTGTTTCCCTAGTAAAGTTAAAACATGAAGACCCAAAACCATTCTCTGAAATGCAGCCTGATTCTGTGGAAGCCAAAGATGTTTGCCTAGTAAAGTTAAAATGTAAAGACCAAAATTTAGTGTCTTAGTGACTTAATCTGTATCTATTATAACACCCAAGTTTTTGTTTGCAATGCAGCCCGAGTTTGTGGAGGCAAGTGATCAAATCTATCACTGTACAATACAGTGATCATTCTCCAGAATTGCAATTCAATGTCTTGATATTCTTGTCAGCACTCATGAATTTTCCTTTTCTCATTTAGGCTGCTCAGATATTCTCAGTGAGGAAGATAGAGGGGTGTCGTGGAGATAACACCACTCCACCACTAGGCCATCCCCTAGGGAACAACTTTGATGCATTCTTGTACTTTAATTTAGATGGTTGAAGCCAATTTTTCACTTGTCTCACTTGTCTTATCCTTGCTTGTGCAAACATACATGTGTTTGTTTGTACTAACTTTGATGCATTCTTACAAATATCCATGAGTTTGGACTCAATCTCCTCTATACACAAAATGATGTATAATTTCTTTTTTCAGCTAACAATAATTATAATTTTTTTCCCCACAAAATGATTTCGGTCTATGGCTTGATGGCATGCTTTCGTCATTGCTGGTGAGAGTGAAAGTGGTTTTGTGTTGGATGGACATATTTCCAAGCATTAGAAGTGCAAAGAACAGAGTCTATAGCATTAGGAATAAACTTAATGAAAGAGAACTCTCAATTTAATTTGGATGAAGCAGTTCATCCCTTTTGTGCACAAGGGCCTCCCCATGTAAGTATTTGCTAGTTCATTTCAAATTCTAATAATTGATCCCTCATATTGGCCATTGATTATTTTTATATTACATTTGATTGGATAATTGTAGATTAGTCTTCAATTTTTTGAGGCTGATTTTCTTTTGATTTAAAGAGCCCTCGAGATGTTTGGAACATAATAGTTTAGTTGATCATGTATTAATTGTGGCTATTCTACTTTTAGATATAGTAGGGGATAGGATGTGAAGATTGTTTAATTTTAATTTTTTTTATGACAACACCGTGGCCACAAAAACTAACCTTTTTTGCAGAAATTGTAGTCACAAGAAAGATTTTTCTTTTTTTTTTTTTTTTGTGACGACATTTACGTAATTAGTCTTCTTTGTAACGGAAAATTGTCATCACATTTGAATGATTTAGGATGGGTTTTAAGCGATGGCATAGTTGAGACAATATGTCATCACTAAAAAATGTTTTGTGACGATATTTTATGTTTAGTGAGGACAAAATATCTTCACTAAAAGGTGTTTTTGCTGTAGTTAACCCAACACACTGTACCGAATTCTAAGAGAACAAGTTCAAATGTATCGATCAAAACAGTTGATCCCAAACAATTAATCCAGAACAAAATAGAATAAACAATCTCCAAAATAAAGATGCATATGTTGTTTACGTACCTCAAATATGGACCATCATCAATTCCATGAAGAATTGATCACAACTTGAAGTTGAGATTTTTTTGTCTTCAGCTTTATTTGCTGTGCAGAATCCACAACTGAAGGACTGCAGTCGTCAATCTCCAGCATTTTCAGAAATCGACAAGGTATCTTCTTTAATTTGTAGCAGTGTCGAACACTTAGGTGGCGGAGATTTCGGAAACAGATACCTTCAGCTGTCCAGTGCACCAGATCAACATCTTCAAGTAGCAGAAATTCAAGCCTCCTGAATTGTCCGGCCTCAGTTTCCCACTCTGGCCCTTGAAAGGCAGAGCATCGCAGCTTCAACACTTTTAGGTATTTCAGCGAACCAATTGCAGTCATGTGCTTCCAAGAATATCCTAAACCATTCAAGCTCAACTTCGTTAGTCCCCTCGGAAAATATAGAAGGTGGTCTGGTGGGGCAACACCTAATTGTGACCTCAGTCGAGGATTCACAACCACACATTTAATTGACTTTAATCCATGGAGAACCTTAATATGCTCGAAGCATCTTACGGTTTCAGCAGCAGTGTCAGGCTCTAACTCAATTGTAATCCCTAACTTCTTCAGTTTTGGGATGCTTCTGAAAACAGCTTCGGTGCAACTCTGGGCATTCACATAAAGCGTTAAGAGTTTTCGTAGCTCTTCTCCCTTACTTGGATCCGGTAGGCTGCTTCCCATGATCCGAACATGCCTCAGTACTGGCATTTTCCAAATCTCCTTTGGCAAACAAATTGAATCTCTCTGCATCAGTTTGATGATGATATGATATTGACGTAGAATCAGGCACTGCAGCTGTTGGAGGTTGGAGATGGAAGAAGGGAGTTCCCCATTATGAGTGAGGGAGAGGTACCTTAACTGTAGTAGTTTCAATACCTCATTAGGAAACTCGTAGAAACGGATTGCAAGAGCATCCAAAACCCTTATCAGCAACATAAAATCAAAGCATATCCGTACCGGATATTGATGATCTTCACCAGTACATAGAAGAGAACGTGTTGTTGATGCGGCTGCAGCCATTGAGTCATACACCTCTTTTAGGCCTAACAAAATGTTGTGTTGGACCGACAAGCGGCGTGGACTTTCAATGGAAATTACATCGTTTAACTTGTTTAAGACATGAAACAACTTGTTCTTCCTAGCTTCTGTAACGCACAAGTACCAATAGGCAGAATGGAGCTTCGAAGATTTGATTCTTCTAACTGTCTCAAAGCTCCACTTGCAGATGATTGCAAGACTTTTCGAGACAAGATCCTGCAGATATTCCATACCAAGACCTTTCAACTTTTGTCGCCAACCTGGTTCTAGAAAATCCTCAACATCCCACAAGTTAATGAGCTTGGAGGCGGGAATCTGATACGTCTGAGGGAAAACTCCCATGTACAAAAAACATGCTTTTAAACGTTGAGGTAAGTAATCGTAGCTTGTTAGTAGTACCTCATAAATTTGATCATACGCATCTGTAAAAGTAGTAGTTTTTTTCTCTGCTACCTTCTTCCAGTACTCTTCGGTCTTTTCAAGCCCACGGAGGATGTTGGCAACTGTGAGGATCAAAAGTGGAAGGCCTTCACAGTTCTCCGCAATCTTCCTTCCTGGTTTCTCGAGTTGAGGAGGGAAAGACTTTTCGGCAACAAACACATTCTGCCATAGTAGATTCCAACTTTCTTCATTGTTCAGAAATGACATCTCGTTATGACTCCGATTCCAATACTTATTCCAATCATCACGAGTTGCTTCTTGTATCCTTGTTGTCATTAAGACTCGGCTCCCATTTTCTAATTCTGGAAACAAACCCATGACAGAATAGAAGGCTTCACTGCTCCATAGATCATCTAACACGATTAAGATTCTCCGACCATGCAATTTGCTTTCTATAAGATTACTTAATATAACCACGTGTTCCTTCTTAAATAGATCTCTAGGCTTACCCACTATCTGAGCTACAATATCCACTCTGATATTGTCGCTTCGATATTTTGGGCCTACGTTCACCCACAGTCTTGACTCGAAATGTTGAACAATGAGTGGATGATGATAAATATCTGTAGCAAGATGTGTCTTGCCAATGCCCGCCATTCCCACAAGTGAGACAATTTTGAGTTCATTATATCCATGTAGAAGCTCATTTCTGATTTTATCAGGTAGATCTGATGAGCCGACCGTGGTTGACTTGTTTACTGGCTGAACTGCCTCATCTTCTCCTTCTGCGGGCAATGTGTTTTGCCATAGCACTACGTAATACTCCCTTACCAATATCTTCAATTTCTTCGAGAATAGATCCATCTCCATCTCCATCTCGATCTCATCTACGAGGGGTATCGCCGAGTAGCTCCTTTCGCCATCGCCTTGAGAAGATGAAATATTTAGAGAGTGAAATGATTCAAGAACATCTTCTACTTTACAAACTGCCTCTCTTATTTTTGTATCCAATTCATCAATCACTCTCCTATCAACCATTCTGCTTCTTTCATCATCCAATTCTTCCAGCCTAGATCGTAAGGAATCCAGCTCCTGACATGCAGATTTTGTGATTTGTGGTTTATTGATGGAATTTTCGAGGCGGTAAATGGTATGCTTCAGAGAAATCACTGCTGCATAAGCCATAAATGTTTCTTTTTTTTTTCTCACTCACGCACACAAAAATAACAACCACCTTCAAAAGTGAATAACATAAGCATTCGTTGAACTCAATAGCAGATTACAACTAATTAATTTGTTGATTTCAAGTTTATGGAAAGCAGACATGTGATAAACCATTAAAATATGTCGCCCCATTCCTGAAGTAGCAGGTTTGCACATGACATGATAAAGTCAATGCATGTTTGCCATTTATTTTAAACTTTCAATCTTAATTATCCACCTACATTATTGAGATCCTCCAGTTCTCTTTTTACGTTTCACCTTTATCTGTCAAATTCAATATTTCAATAATGTTTCACTACAATAAAAACTGCAAATTTATTGACCGACTCTAACTACCCATGCAGAATAATATAGACCTAGCTAAATTCAATGATAAATCCAACGGAGTGACCTAATTGGAAAAGTGAGGATCTTATGAATTAAAGGTAATAATTATGTTTGAATTTCACTGGCATTTATCTCCAATAAAAACAAAATTTAATAGTAAATCGTTAATTACTCAACAAATTAATGGCGACATCCACTTACTAACACATAATTAATTAAGAAGAAGTATTAACTTAGTTTTCATTTAAAATAGTTTATTTGTTTTATTTTTTATTTATTACTAGCGTACACTACGTGCGTTGCACGTGTATCCTATTGTTTAGTACTTTCAAATATTTTAAGTTGTAATACTATTAAATATACAATGTAGACATATAATATGTTAAAACTAACGCAATAAAAGCAATTAAAATTGACTTAGAATATTGAAGAAGAAGAAGAAGAAAATTATTATTAAGAAGAAATTAACAAAATTTGAAGAGCCAATAAATGAATTTAAATGTTTAAGAACACAATAAAATAAAATGACAAATTTTTCTGTACAACGATTGTATAGAACCTTATATTAAATGAATATTTTTCAGTGTTAGAATATTAATAGTTTTAAGTATTAAAAGTGATACTTTTTTCAATTCGAAAAATGTAGTAATAATTATATAAATGTCATTGTTTTTTTTAATTAGCAGTATTTTCTAGTCAAATAAACATGTACAAAATTTGAAATAGTTGTATTGGTGGAGGATATCTAAATTCTTTGAAATGTTAATCTATATTAAGACAAAATTTTCTCTAGCTTGATCTTTATGGTGGGCGCAATCTTCTCTGCTTCTTCTTTATTGCTCTCAAGCTCAACTTCGTCAGTCCCCTCGAAAAATTTAGAAGGTGGTCTGGTGGGGCAACACCTAATTGTGACCTCAGCCGAGGATTTACAACCACACATTTAACTGACTTTAATTCATGGAGAAGCTTAATATGCTCGAAGCATCTTACGGTTTCAGCAGCAGTATCAGGCTCTAACTCAATTGTAATCCCTAACTTCTTCAGTTTCGGGATGCTTCTGAAAACATGCTGGGTGCAACTATGAGCATTCACATAAAGCGTTAAGAGTTTTCGTAGCTCTTCTCCCTTACTTGGATCCGATAGGTTGCTTCCCATGATCCGAACGTGCCTCAGTACTGGCATTTTCCAAATCTCCTCTGGCAAACAAATTGAATCTGTGTGCACCAATTTGATGATGTTATGATGTCGACGGAGAATCAGGCACTGCAGCCATTGGAGGTTGGAGATGGAAGAAGGGAGTTCCCCGTTATGAGTGAGGGAGAGGTACCTTAACTGTAGTAGTTTCAATACCTCATTCGGAAACTCGTAGAAACGGATTGCAAGAGCATCCAACACCCTCATCAGTAACATCATATTAAAACATATACGTACTGGATATTGATGATCTTCACCAGTACATAGGAGAGAACGTGTTGTTGATGTGATTGCCGCCATTGAGTCATACACCTCTTTTAGGCCTAATAAAATGTTGTTTTGGACCGCCAAGCGACGCGGCCTTCCAATGTAAACATCGGTTAACTTGTTTAAGACATGAAACAACTTGTTCTTCCTAGCTTCTTTAACGCACAAGTTCCAATAGACAGAATGGAGCTTCGAAGATTTGATTCTTCTAACTGTCTCAAAGCTCCACTTGCAGATGATAGCAAGACTTTTCGAGACAAGATCCTCCATAGGTTTCATAGCAGACCTTTCCAACTTTCTATACCGACTAGGTTCAAGAAAATCCTCAACAATCCACAAGTTAATGAGCTTGCAGAGGTGAATCTGATACCTCTGAGGGAAAACTCCCATGTACAGAAAACATGCTTTCAAATATTGAGGTAAGTACTCGTAGCTTGATAACAGTAGCTCATAAATGTTTTTATATGCATCTTCAAAGGTAGTAGTTTTATTCTCTGCTACCTTCTCCCAGTACTCTTGGGTCTTGTCGAGCCCACGGAGGATGTTGGCAATTGCGAGGATCAAAAGAGGAAGGCCTTCACAGTTCTCCGCAATCTTCCTTCCTGGTTTCTCGAGTTGAGGAGGGAAAGACTTTTCAGCAACAAACACATTCTGCCATAGTAGATTCCAACTTTCTTCATTGTTCAGAAATGGCATCTCGTTTTGACTCCCACTCCCATACTTATTCCAATCATCACGAGTTGCTTCTTGTGTCCTTGTCGTCAGTAAGACTCGGCTCCCATTTTTTTTGAATTTTGGAAACAAACTCATGACAGAAGAGAAGGCTCCACTGCTCCATAAATCATCCAACACAATTAAGATTCTCTGACCACGCAAATTTGTTTCTATAAGATCACTTAATATATTCACATGTTCTTCCTTAAATAGATCTCTCGGCTTACCAACTATCTGAGCAACAATATCCACTCTGATATTTTCTCTTCGATATTTTGGGCCCACGTTCACCCACAGTCTTGACTCGAAATGTTGAACAATGAGTGGATGATGATAAATATATGTAGCAAGATGGGTCTTACCAATGCCCGCCATTCCCACCAGTGAGACGGCAATTTTGAGATTAGAGTTGATCCCATGTAGATCTAGAAGCTGATTTCTGATTTTATGAGATAGATCTGATAACCCGACGGTGGTTGACTTGTTTACTGGCGGAATTGCACCAGATAATGCCTCATATTCTTCTTCTGCAGGCAACGGGTTTTGTAGTAGAGCTCTGTTATACTCCTCTTTCAAAATCTTCACTTTCTTCAAGAACGAATTCATGTCTTCCTCCACGCCCTTCTCATCAAGGCCGCCTTGAGAAGGTGGAATCAGAGAGTAATATGATTCGAGAACATCTTCTACTTTCCAAACTTCTTCTCTTATTTTTGCATCCAATTCATTAACCACTCTCCTATCAATGCTTCTGCAGCTTTCGTCATCCAATCTTTTCAGCATAGATCGTAAGGAATTCAGCTCTTCATAGGCAGATTTTGTGATTCGTGGTTTATTGATGGGATTTTCGAGGCGCTGAATTGTATACTTGAGAGAAATCACTGCTGCATAAGCCATGTATATATGTCTCGTTTATTCACTCACGCACAGAAACGATAACCACCACCTTCAAAAGTGAATAACATAAGCATTCGCTGAAATCAATAGCCGCAGTTTATTCCTTGATTTCATAGTGATTGGTAGATACAACTAATTAATTTGTTTATTTCAACAAGTTTATGGAAAGCAGACGTGTGATAAACCATTAAAATATATATGTCGCCCTATTTCTGACGTAGCGCAGGTTTGCACATGATAAAGTCAATGCATGTTTGCCATTTATTTTAAACTTCCATCTTAATTATCCGCCAATTAAGATTATTGAGATCATCTAGTTTCTACCAATATAAAAAGTGTGGATGATTTCTTATAAAATATGATTTATCTATTATATTCATAATCTACATTTAATTTAAGGGTAAAGTAATAATATAATATATTATATTTATTTCAATAGTTTTGTCATAATTGAACTCTACTATATAAAATTATCTCTAATATAAAATATTATAAATAATTATTTGTAAATATAATATATTATATTTATTTAATTTCTTACAAAATATAATTTATCTATTATATCCATAATCTACACTTCATTTAAGGGTAAAATAGTAATATGCTATATTATATAATTAATTATTCACACATAATCTATTATATTTATTTCAATAGTATTATACTATTCCAATTCTTCATCCACATCATATTAATTTTCCACCAATTATTTCTCTATCATATCAACCATAGCAAATAAAAAAAAAGTAAAAAATATAATCCCACAATAATATAATATATTGTATAATTAATTCGACACATATAATATATTATATTTAATTTTATAATTTAAATATTAAGTCAATAGAATTGAACTATTATAATTTTTCATTCATCCATATGAATTAATTCACCATCAATTACATCGTCTATATAAATTATATCCGAATGAAGAGATTGAAAAATAAATGCTTGAATTTATAGAAAGATTATAAACTAACCTGATGATACTTAAGAAGTTCTCTATCAAAAATCAAGAATTTCTTCTCCATCAATTATTATATAATCAATTATTCACGTGTAATATATTACATTTATTTCAACAGTATTGTACTATTACAATTCTTCATTCACATCAATTAATTATTCACCAATTATTTATCCATCATATCGACCATAGCAAACAAGAAAAATAAAATAAAAAACATAATCCCACAGTAATATAATATATTATATAATTAATTATCCACATATAATATATTATATTTTATAATTTAAATATTATTTCAATAGAATTGTACTATTACATAGTTTATAAAGATTATGTTGGAAAAATAATCGGTCAAATATTTTGATGAAATGTCAAAGAACTTAAAATAATCAGTCGTGACAAACTCGACTGAATGAATATAAAATTATCACAAAGACGAGTTGATAATCTACTAAGATGCCACATCATCAGTTGTCTATAGCACAACTGATCTATACAAGTCAGTCGTTTGGACAACTGAATGTAAACAACTGATGACTCAAAGCATGCCAACAACTGAAGACGACTGCCACTCATAAAGACCAAGTAAAACCGAAACAGGTGGACAAAAAGGAATGGACCTAACATTCCTACTTATAACAAACGGTCACATTTCAATTGGCAATCAAAGAGCTTTTCATCTATCTATAACTAGAGAAGACATTCACTCGTTCAAATAAGAGTGCGAGTAAGCAAAGTTGAACACTTGAGAAACTAAGCAAAGCAAAAATTAGGCAATCAACACGAGCAAGAGAGAAAATATATATTAGATTCTATTGTATTCATTGTAGTGCTAAGAAAAGCCAAAATTCTCTTGTAAGAGTACAACATTCACTATTAATTTGTATTTTAGTCAACACATGCTTATCTAAAAGCAACTTCGGTTGATAGTTCAAGAAAACCCTCTTGAAGATAGAAAAAGATCTAAAATCTTGTAAAGATTTCAAAAGCACCTAACTTTTTGTCAAATTGTGAGCCACTGCTAAAGAAACTGCTACCGCAATAGCTAACCGCCGGAAACTGTAAGTCTAAGAAATCAATCTAGCTGAGGTAACGGTGACTAATGAAAGCCATCATTACTTGATTCAACTACTCCCTGCTATATAATCTGTAATAGTGCTATCTCAAATTTTATAGTGAAATTACCCTTCGTAAGAAGGTAGAGAGGACGTAGAAGTTTTAGTTTCGAACCTCTATAAATCCTGAGTGTTTTACCTTACTTTATTTTGATTGACATATCTTAATTGCAACACGTTCATTTAAATCAGCTGTCCAGAGTCATATTCACGCATAGCCGATTACCGCTATTTTATCTTGTTCATTAGATATTACATCATTTGAAATTATAATTCCAGACTATCTCAATGATAGTTAGTACAAATCAAGTAACGAGTCAGAGCCCTTATATTTCCGCAGTTTAAATTGAATTTTGAAAGAGTTTATTCAACCCCTCTTCTAAACTTCATTTGACTAGTCCGGGACCAACATATTACATCCCAATGAAGAGATTGAAAAATAAGAACTTGAATTTATGGAAATATTATAAACTAACCTCATTGTTCTTAAAAAATTATATGTCAATAATCAAGAATTACATCTTCATCAATCATTATGATGGATGATGAGTGTCTAATTTACACTCTTTTTATTGCATTTATTTATAAATGCAATAGGTTTTCTATGTATATATTGATGTAAATATTGTAAATATGGTTCAAATCCTTATTTTTAATAAAAGTGGTCAATACAGGAGTTTTAGTCTAAAGCAATGCAAATTAAAGATAATTTGGAGATTTGACCAACTAAGACCGCACGAGATGAGAAAAAGGAAGAAAACAGAAGATTGAGCTTAGACGCAACCCCAGAACACGAGTTTCTTGGGTCGCACCTTAAAGCAAGACCAAACTCAGTCTACAAACTTGACCTAAAGCTCGCGGTGTAGAGCCTTCAGGGACGTGAATTCCTTCGGATGAAATGAGACCTAAGCACGCGACCTTCTCAAGTCGCGCCTCAAGCCTTTGACGCACGCGACTTGCAAATGCGACCCACCTTGGGTCGCGCCTCACAATGCAGTACAACGCGGCCGGGAAGCGCGACCAAAAGCCCAAGTTTGAGCCCCTTCAGAGACAGGATTTTCTTTGTTCAAAACTCGACCCTCAAGCGCGACCTACTGGGGTCGCGCCTCAATGCATGGCGGAACTCAAGCATCAAACGCGACCTCCTGTGGTCACGTTCCGGGCGAACGAATCCACTTTTTGATCCAAGTTGACTTAATTAATGGCACTTAATTATTGGCCCTTCATATATCCGTCTTTGGAGGATATTTTCCCACTACTCATTTCTCAATATACCTCTTATCTCTCACTTGACTTCTCACCCACCACTTCACAAGAAAATATACACAACACTTAGAAGAAATTTTGGAGAAGAAGAAGAAGAAGAAGCATCCATCCATCTTGAAGAATCAAGCCAAGGGATTGAAGAGGAGTTATCTTCATTGGGTTTTATCTTCTCTTTCACTCTCTTACACTTTTGTATTTAGGATGGATTTTGTTGCTTTCTCCTTTGTTCTTGCTTTGGATGTAAATATGGTTGGCTAGAGTCCTAGGGCTCTAGGATGTGGAAGAGATTGTGAATCTTGTTCTCATCTAGGGTTTAATCTATAATTATATTTTGTCAAGATTTTGATTCCTACTCGTTCATATATGATGTTGTTTGAGTGGCCTTCATTCACCATCAAATGTATGATTCACATTATTTGATAGATTCTGTGATCATGAAGCATGTATGGATTGAATCTATGTAATTGAGTTCTTGATTGAATATTGATTAATCTACAAGGAAATTAGACCCTTTGTGCTTTTGGTAGGTGTGATCTTGGAATGTATTAGTGATAATCATCCTTATCACATCCGAACATAGGAGATATTTGAGAGATACTCTTATGAACCTCGTGGTTTTCCTATTGTTGAACGAAGCATGTTTGTAGAGATAACCCTAGTTGTGTTCAAAAGGAGTATTATTTATCTATGTCCTAGAGTCTTGTCTTTTATTTATCATTTTAACCATTTCTTTAAGTTCTTGATATCTTGCACTGGTGTAGAATTTGGATTCCTTGTTTAAATTAGTTTATGTTATTGTGTTTGATTTTTTAGTTTGTGTCTTTAGGATATTTGGATTGAAATCACCCTTACTTATTTGAAGTCTAGATAATCCGATCATCTTTAGGTATGGTACTTGTTATTGTCTATTTTTACATATCTCATTCCTTGTGGATCGACCTCGTTTCATCATATCTAAAATATTCTTATACACTTGTGGGCATGACTCGAGTATAAATGTAAAACAAAAGAAAGCAGGAGGGTAAACTTCACATCAAGTTTTTAGTGCCGTTGCCGGGGAACTAGATAATTGAATTGATAATATAATATTTTAATGACGATTGTGTGGATTAATATAGACATTTTATTTTTGTTTTGTTAAAACTTGCACTAATTTGTTTGTCCTTTTCATAGGTAGTGTATGCACACTCGTTCTCAAGGAGAGCCACCTATCAGTTTGGACTTAGAGATTGAAGCAACGGTTCGTCACAACAACGCACGTAGAAGGAGGAGAATGGCGAATAATCTTCCACCTATTCAATATCCTCTAATTGCCCAACTTCAAATGTAATTAGAGGTGATGCAAGGGCAATTGAGAGCCCAAGAGGAGGCAAGGAATAGACAAGAAGAGGCTCTCATTCGGAACCTTTTTCAGCCCATTGTGAATTAAGAGATGGTAAATGGCCCACACATTCAAGCCAACAACTTCGAGCTCAAGACATCTCTCATACTCATGGTCAACAACACCCATTTAGAGGGACGGCTATGGAGGATCCAAATGAGCATATACGCAAATTTCTAGAATATAGTGGGACTTTGAAGATGAATGGAGTCCCGGATGACGCAATTCGACTCCGCCTCTTTCCATTCTTTTTTAGCGACAAGGAGGAGACTTGGTGGTTAAGCCAACCTCCCGGATCTCTCCTTACTTGGGATTTATTGGTAGCAAAATTTCTCCACAAGTTTTTCTTGCCCGGAAAAACTCTCAAACTCAAGGGAGAAATAACACAATTCAAGCAATGGGAAGATGAGAGTATGTACGAGGGGTGGGAACGGCTAAGAGAGATGTTAAGGAAGTGTCCGGGATATGGATTTGGAACTGATCACCAAGTGTGTCTCTTTTATGTCGGGTGTCACCCCGAGGTGAGAACGCTTATGGATCCTGCAGCAGGAGGTTCATTGCTGGCAAGAGGTCCCAAAGAGGCCATGAGAATTATTGATGAAATGGCCTCCAATTCATTTCAATGGCCAAGTGCAATGAAAAATGTGCAGATAATAAAGAAGGTAGCTTTTACTTCTAGTTCGGATGCACTCTCATTATTGGTGGCATAGATGTCTACCCTTAATTCGAAGATTGGGGTGTTTACCACTCCAAAGCCCGAGACTTCCCAAGGCCAATTTGAGGAAGTAAACTATGTGAATCAAGGAGGTTATGTAAATCAGCAAAGGCCATACAATCAAGGGAACAAGCCATACTACGGAGGCCAATATGGTGGCAATCAGAATTTCCAAAATAGGGCACAACATCCTAATTTATCCTATGTAAATCTGAAAAATGCCATTCAACCACCTCCCGATTTCTCAGTTACCAATGGTGTAATTGATGAAGAGAAGAAATCAAAAATGAAAGAACTCTTGATGGCATTCATGGGGAAGATGGAGAAGTACATGAGTGAATCACAAGCTGATGAGACTGTGCATAGCAATGATGAGCCAAATCCGGAGTTGCAAATCAAAGGTCCAGTTACGAGGTTTCGAGCTAAGAGATTACAAGAATATTTTCAAGCAATGATTCGCAAGAAGCTCGAGGAAGAACCAAGTCAAGATAGCTCGAGATTGATGTTCGTTTTGATGCTCGAAGATGAAGGACACAGTCCAAGACTCTGCACGGACTGTGCAGAGGTCTGAGCAAGGGACACGGCCCATACAGCCATGAAGAATCCAAGACCAGATTGTCCCGTACGGACCGTGCGGAACCACCGACTAGGCACACGGACTGTGCGGCCTTGTCATTTTCAAGACCCGTCTTGTTTCGATCGGGATTTTCGTACCTATGCTATAGTATTATTTTATACTATAGTATGTAATTATTTTTAGTCCTTTTTATTATTTAATTCATGTAATTTTTGGATTTAATTAAGTCATAGGTTGACTAGGTTTTATTTAAGGTAATTTCCTACCTTAATTAGAATTCTAGTTTAGGTAATTTTCTAGTCTAGTTAAGGATCTATTTGGATCAGATTTTTAAGCCCATTAGGCTTATAATTTAGTGCCCCTTAGTCTTATAAATAGGGGATCATTATGAACATTAAACTTTAGACATTATTGAAGATTTTTGCCTTTGCATCCAATTGTATCTCAAACAAACTTAAATCTTTTGGTTGTTTTGATTCAAAAACATTCATTCTTAGAACTAGCAAATCTAAATCTTATTCAAGGGTACTCCTTAATCTACTTGAGGGATTAATAGGTATTCGCTATTCGAAGATCAACTTAGAGATTTTAGTTTTGAGTACGTTCGAGATTCAAAGAGACTATCGGATTGTGATTCACATCGACATATCCATCCTCCATACTCCATACACGACGCCAATCATCAAGACATCAACATCTGCCGCCTTTTCCTCCATTGAATTCGAATTCAACATCAATTTCTTCAATACCATAAGTTCTTTCGTACCTTAACATATCCTATCTACTCCAAGACATTCTTCACCCATCCGATTAGAACTCCTACGCCATATCACCATCCAAACCTTCATCCTTTTATCCTTGGTATTTGGTATTTGTTCATAGTTTATGTCATAATTTAAGTGTCGTAATTATCTAGATTAGTTCGTTTTATTTGATTACAGTTGTTTGTCGGATTGAGTCCTTCTTAAGCTGATGTGTTGCGATTCTAAAGTCTTCCGCGCATTCTCTAGATTCAGCTAGGATTTGTCCGGATCGCATAATAAATTTGGCATTAGAGCCACGTCAGCTCTGCTGGTCGTGGTTCAATCCGACGTGTCATATTTTATCCTACGTGTCATCTTACGTGTCTATCCAGTTGTAATAGCTATAGTGCATTAAAAAAAGAGTTCGGATAAAATAAAGAGAAATCCGAAAATTCAAAAAAAATAAGAAAGAAGATCCGAAAATTCAAAAAAAATTGAGGTATATCCATTGTTTCCTTTTTTAGTCTTGTTTTATTTTGGTACTTTCCTTCTAGTATTATTTCATAGTTGGTAGTTTCCAATTGAATTGTATTTTAATTTTGGTCCTTTCTTTCTAGAGTCTAGTTCAATTAGGATATTTAGATTGTGTCACAATTGTGTAACACATTCCAAATTACCTAATTCCCTTTTTTCTTTTCCTTCCTACTTCTTTCCTTCTATCCATTGGGGATCTATTCAACCCTAATCCACCTCACCCCACACACCACCTACCCTAGCCGTGCCACATCATCTACTCGACCACACCTACACCCAAAAATCCATACTTGATCCAAGATAGCAATTCCAGTCGATTCTTCATGCAATTAAGTTGTACCCTCGACATTCGACCACAAGTGCTAATTCCACACCACATATACACGACATACACACTACACACTACATATTTGAGTACAAACACGAGAGGTAAAATCAAGAGTGAAAACAAAAGAGCGAACGTGAGATTGTGAGGATCATACCTTGTTTTTCTTTACATTTGTTCATTTTGTAGGTATAATGAAGAAAGGTACCAACCTAGAATCATCTACACCACCACTAAAGGAGCCAAAATCGCCAAATACTCCAGAAGAGCTGTCTTATTCATCCACTCCAGTATGGGATGCCAAGTATCACTTTGATACTATGGCTCAATATTTTGAGCGACAGAATCGCCAATTGAAGGATGAACTTGGTAGCCAACTAACCAAGTTGACGGAGCAGCTTACATAGCTTAATACTCGGTCGACCGAGCCACAAGTTGTTCAAGGAGCTGCAGAGAAGCCAGTCGAGCCTCAAAGAGGCGCACCCCAACAAGAGCCACTTCAAGGAAACACAGCGAGGCAACCCGAGCCTCAAGGAGCCGTAGCAGGCCAACGTCAAAGGGCTACACCGACGTAACCCAACCAACTGGCTGAACTAGAAGAAGGCGCCGAACTCGAGTTCGATGAAGCTAGTGAGTACGAATCCAATTTCGTACTATGGAGAATGGACAATCACCGTGATCGACCCCTAAGCACCTTATAGGTGCGCATTCTGCGTCGAAAGACCCCAATTCGAGGAAGACAACTCCATGGTGAACAACATCAAAACCACCATTCCAAAGTTCGAAGGACACCATGATCCAGACATGCACCTCGATTGGGAAAGGAAGGTCGATAAGATCTTCGAGTGTTATGATTTTCCCGAGTTGAAGAAGGTGCAACTTTTATCACTTGAGTTTAGAGGATACGCAGCAGATTGGTGGGAAAATCAACAAAAAAGGCGACGCCGTGATCGATATCCAGTTATCGATACATGACAAGAGATGAAAGACGTCATGCGAGGACATTTTATTCCAGTGCACTATGAACGGGAGTTAGAAAAGAAGCTAAATCACATCAAGCAAGGAACCCGATCAATTGAGAAATATCATAAGGAGTTAGAGATAATGCTCAACCGAGTTGGAAAAGAAAAGTCCCTCGACGCCACCATAATTCAGTATATTGAAGGTATGAACCCGAATATTGCTTGTGAAGTCGAACTGAAGGACTTTTCGAGCGTAGAAGAGATGGTGCATGATGAGATCGAGACAAGCATTGAGGATTTGAATTCGGAGTTGTAGCTGAGAGGTCCAGTGACGAGATTAAGAACCAAGAAGCTGCAAGGTTACTTCCAGTGCTATGTTGGAAAGAAGTTGAAAGATGATGGAACTGATTTCAAGCAGTCCAAGTTGGTGACTTTATTAAGCATCGAGGAGCTCGATTGAAGTCATTGAAAATTTGTTCCTTGCTATTTATTTTAGTTATTTTATTTATTTTGGGCTATTATTTTTAGTTGTGGATTTATTTAATTAGCAGTCTAATTTATCACAACCTGTTTAGGTGATATTGGACCCAGTAGCAGTTTAATTAGCCCAGTTCGAATTCTAGGCCCAAGACACTTTAATTTTCTTTCCCTAGGTTAATTATTTAGGGAATTTTCGTTCTTGATGTTTCTCAGACTGGATTTGAATGAAAAACAGCTTTACACTTTTCTCCCGTCTCACAAACAAACATCGGTTCTTTGGTAGAGTTTGATTCTGGCGATTCCAAGCTTGAAATCTATTGTCTCATTTGTGATATCTCGTAGTATCTGGGTTAGACAGCCATTGAAGGTTGCTCCATAGGCGCGTTCCGAGTTCTCGTCGATTCGGGGTTCGTTTCGGGTAAGTTTCACATATCCTTTTCATTTTTCTTCATCATCGATCCTTCCACCATCACCACAGCCACCACCCACGTCCATAACATTCCCATATCATCATCAACACCCTCAAAATCGTCCCACTTCAGATCGAAACCCAGATTCACCGATTTAGGTCTAAAAATCCTAAGTCGGGTCAGAAACTTCCAACCATTCGATCTCTTAAACCACTTGTGCAAATTAGCTGAATTTTGGATATGTTTTTCACAAATACAGATTGTACTTTTTCCTAAAATTTGAGCTCAATCCGAGGTCGTTTGCATAGGTTTCTGTTCGTGTCTTTAATTTAGGGTTTTATGGGTTATTTGGGTTGTTTTGTGTTTAATTCTTGTTAAGTTCGAATTCCTTGATTTAGTACAGTGTATTGAGGTTATTAATTTATTATTGTTTAGTTGTATTTTGATTGAATCCTTCCTTTAGTTGACATGTGTTCGATTGTAAGCTTCCGCATCGTATTGGTTACATCAGTGCATTACACATCAATTGTGGAGAGACAACTTCGAGAAGGCTGACGACTATCCCATTACTCATCCGTGCTGTCTCGACCTTCATGGAATAAAGGTACACCTCCAACATCATCTTCTACCCCTTCTACTGAGTCCGCACGACCCCGAGGTCAACCCGGACAACCCGAACGGTGTTTCGACCGTTCCACACCACAGCCGAGTCGTAAGACCGATCCTATACCCACCGCTACCCCCGTTAAGCTAAGTTTCACATGGCTAAATGCACCAAAGCCGGCACCCAATGCAGCCCCCAGTCGAGCCCATGACGTTCAATGTCACAAGTGTCAAGGTTGGGGCCATTTTCAAAACCAGTGTCCGAACCGGCATGTTTTAGATCAAAACAGACTTGAATCCACCAGTGAAGATGAAGAACAGCCCCAAGGCATGTCCACAGCTGTAGTAGACATCACCCAAGCCGAGTTTGAAGAACAAAAACCCGAGATTCCCCATGTTAGTTTGGTTTCTATCCGCAGTCTCAGCATAAATCGAGAAGAAGAGCAACAATCGCAGCGAGAGAATATTTTCTACACAAGAGTTGCCATTCAAGACAAGACTTGTGCGATGATTATTGATAGCGGCAGTGTGATCAGTGCAATTAGCCAATATGTCATTGACAAGTTGAATCTCACCACAGTGAAGCATCCAAAGCCATACCAATTGCAGTGGCTTATGGATCGAGGTACAGTTCGAGTAACCGGCCAGGTACACATTTCTTTTTCCATTGGTCATTATTCTGACACTGTATTCTGCGATGTTATTACCTATGGATGCATCACACATACTGTTAGAATTTGTTACCTGAAACAATATGAATTTCAGATGTAAATAGCAAAGTTAAATGAAATGTTGAAGCCAGTGTTGTAACATTGCCTTCAACATGCAGTGGAAACGTAAATAAAACTTTGCACAAAATGAATTTTAAATCACACTCCTTACGGTGTATGATTGCCTCAAGGTGAAATTCACTATCACAAGTGATACACAAAAACAATGCTGATGTTGTCTCGGTTCACTCTCTTGACAACACTGCATAAAAACATACAGAGGACTATCCTAGCTTCACTCACCCGAATAACCTCTCAAACAAACCTATCTAATCACTTAGACAGATTACAACAAATCACTCAAAATTCTAGACTCTCAAAGGCGACTATCTGACCTACATACACAACTGGAATGAATGTCTCCAGTTGATTGGGACGCTAGGCTAATGTCAGGGAGAATGTCTTGGATCTTTGAGACGACACTAGATGCAAGTTTCAGAGCTTCTCACAAACCATAGTGATAACCTGCTTGCATAAATGATTTTAAGATCTGAAAAGACCTTAAATACTTCCTCCATCTTGTCTTGGCACTTGCCTCACGATCCTAGATGACTTGGACTTGAATCAACCGCCTTCCACCTCCCATTGCTGAAGTGGATTTGAGATAACCGTCTTCTGTGTTGCGTGACACACGTTCTTCAACATCGTGCAATATTAGCGATTACTCCAGTGACCCACGATTACCTGCAACAGTTAGTGTACAAAAAGGAGTGGGAACATCACATCCCTATAAAACCGGAACTGATTTTGAACAAGTCAAAATCAACCATAATCCACGATTTAATTATTAATAAAATATCCAATAAATACCAAAATACGTGAAAAATCATATGTGACAAAAATCACAAATTATTCAAATTAATTTAAAATAAATTAATCCAAGATACTAGGAAAGGATAAGATTAGCATCCCGAGTGTTATACTCGATGATGTGACCCTGACAATGAATCTAAGTCAAATCGATATGCAAGCGGAAGACTTCTAAAGGACTCAAACAACGTCAGCGGAATGAAGGATTCAACCCGACTAACTATACGATATAAACGACTAAACTATGAGAAACAAGACTCGAATAAAATCTGAATTAGACTTGATATTTAAGACACTTAGAATAATGACACAACTAAACAAAACACAATACAAAATAGGGAGGGATGGGTTGATGAACGGCAGCTTTGATGATGAACGTTGATGGTAAGGTGCGGCAGCTTTGATGTTGTGATTCGTATCTCGTCGAACCTGTAGATTTGAATCCATGAACATGATGTTAATACTCCTCGATAGGTAGCAATTCCCTCGTGATCTTGAAGAACTCGAAAGAACCTTTGATAGGACTTTAGAATTGCTAGGTCTAAAGAACTTGAATTTGTGTGATCAACTAAAGGATCGTGAGACAATTGAAAAATAAACTTCAAATATTTAATCAACGTATGAGTAACAATGAAAAAAAGATCACATATATATAGCTATATGGATCGAAAATCCTAGTCTAAGAAAAGTCCAACATGGATGAAAATTACTATGGAAAATAAAGAGTTCTACCTTAACTAGAATTCTAAATAAGGTAGATCTAGAAAAGACCAAAAATTAAATAAATAAAATTCTAATCTAGATAAAATAAATCCCAAGTAAAATTAGGCCTTCAATATTCAATTTGGACTCTAAAAATAATCGAACATGGGCTGAAATATCTCTCAAAATCGGCGCCCATACTTGATCAAAAATATCAACATGCATGAAAATTCGAGATCCACTGTTTCCCATGCAAACTTCCATGCACATGTCCAAATTGACTTGTTCTTCTTCCTAAGCTCTCGAGCAAGCTTTCTTATCATTAATGGATGTAAAATTGATTGATCTTTGATGCATTGGCTGCTCGTTCAATCGTTTCTTCAAAACACTTGTGTTCTTCATGCCTTGATCTTATTCATCTTCAATGGACAACATAGCAATCCACTTGGGGCTGCCATGGTGCATTTCTTGTTCCTTGGATGGCATGGTCTCATTCTCATTACTCGATGTGATGAGAATGACGAAACACATTAAGGACGACATTGACCTCGATGTTATCAAACAAAGTGATAACATCATCTGGAACACGCCATTCTCAACACATACTACTAGAAAGACCAAGGCAATTTGATAGACAAGCTGTACAGGATGGGTTAGCAAACACATATACCGTCAAAAGAGAGCGACGAACCACCGAGCTTAAGCCATTGAGCTCTAATGCCATTTAAGAAGATCAAGAGAGAATATAAGCAAAGTTTAAAGAGGAACGAGAGAAGACCGCAGCACGGATGGCCACCGAGCCGGCCAGCCCACATAGACCATGCAACACCACTGCAGTAATGCACGGACCGTACAAGATTACCAGTTAGGGGATCAGAATGTCCCGCACGAACCGCACGGTCCAACCCCCTTAACGCATGGACCGTGCACCCCCTCAACCTCCACCATTCGATCCGCCGACCCCTATCCTTCACCTTCACCTTCGTGTGATTCTTCCAAAAAGGATTTGACATCCGGATCAGCTACAAAGACCCCCACACAACGTAGCTTGTTTATTTCTGTAAAAGGAGTTGAAAAAGCTATTAGAGCAGGTTTTTCTTTAGTTCTTTTAACTTGTAAGAATAGTGCTACTAATGGTATTTCTTTACCTAGTGTTGTGTAGCCCCTTATGAAGGAGTTCGAGGATGTATTTCCGGATGAGATTCCCAGCGGATTACCTCCAATTCGTAGGATCGAGCACTAGATTGATTTAGTGCCCGGAGCTGACCTTCAAAATCACCCAGCATACTGTACATCACCCGAGAAAACTAAGAAGATTGACCGCCAAGTGAAAGAGTTGTTGGAAAAGTAACAAATTCGAGAGTCGATGAGCCCATGTGCAGTTCCAATTATCCTCGTGGCCAAGAAGAATAATGAATGGAGAATGTGCATGGATTGTTGAGCCATCAACAAGATTACAGTTAAGTACCATTTTACCATCCCTAGACTTGATAATATGTTAGATGAATTAAGTGGATCGAAAATCTTTTCTAAAATTGATTTGAGGTTTGGTTATTTTCAAGTTCGCATGCAAGAAGGTGATGAGTGGAAAACTACTTTTAAGACTAAACATGGTTTATATGAGTGGTTGGTCATGCCTTTTGGTCTCACTAATGCACCGATCACATTTATGAGATTAATGAACCATGTATTACGTGATGTTATTGAGAAATTTGTTGTTGTTTATTTTGATGATATCCTGATATATAGTCACAGTGCACAGGCGCACCTAGATCATCGTAGGAGCATATTTTTACTTTTGAGAGATGCTCGATTGTATGGAAACATGTCTAAGTATTCATTCTATTTAGATGAAGTTGTGTTCTTAGGCTTTGTTGTGAGTTCTAGAGGTATTGAGGTTGATCGTTCCAAAATCAAGGCAATTGGGGAATGGCAAACACCCAAGACCGTGTCTGAGGTTAGGTCCTTTCACGGCCTTGCCGGATTTTATCATCGCTTCGTGCATGATTTTTCTAGCATTGTCACACCTCTTACTAAGCTAAGTAAGAAGGACCGTGATACGCGATCGTCACGAGCTCAAAATAACTGCTCTTCCAAATGCCCAACAAGGGTGTAGTAGGTAGAAAATATAGGTCGAATCCACAGAGAACGGTGTATTCTTCTTTCAAAGGTAACTTTTAGGATTTTGAGAGAGTTTAATTAACTAATGAAACAAAATAGAGTAAAGGAATCAGTATGATTAAAACCTGGATGAGATTGTAAATAAAAAGAGATATGATCATATCGTTCATCGGTGCATTGATTTTAATTCACAATTCTTATAAATCAGTTATAGAATACCGGAACCCTTGACATATTCCTTATTCCTCCTTACGAATCATTGAACAAAAGAACCCTTATTATCCAAAATCTTATTAATTAACAACCTGCAAGAACCCTTAACAGATTTAATTAATTAATAGCATTAAGAATTAGAGGAACCCAATTATGTTATAAGCATTCAAACCCGTATGCCCTTAATACCCCCATATGCCCACTGACAAAGAGTGTCAGTTTTACCACATATAGAATTGAATCGACAATTACAGATCTTACAATTCTATTGGCTTTAGATATTAATTAACAAACTATATATTGGCCACTATACAATTAATTAATTAAGAACTAAACTTGTTATCGCAGAACATAATAGAGTAAAAGAATGCGAATCATATGAAAACTAATTTGACCTCACGATATGAGCATATCATCAATTATCATAGCCTCATCCCGGAGTATAAATTTAGCTACTCATATTATAATTACACCAAACGATCATCATAAAATAAACAAACATTAAATTGAAATAAACTTACGAACAAGTTCTCCAAAATAGTCTTGCAAATCTAAACAATAATTCAACTGAATAAAAACGAGAGAAGTCTAGTTTATTAGAAAAACTACTATGATGAATCCAGAATGCCCTCTTAGAGTGATATGGCATGATTTATATAGGCCAAACCAACGAATGTTTCATCAATTTTAATAAATGGGAATCGAGATTTCAGCTAAAGAATCTCCGATTTCCATCTTCCCATATATCCTCGTTATTTTCTTCCATATTTGCATGGTTTCTTCCATTTATGTTCTTCAAACTCTTATCTCCACATTATTGCTGTAACAGACACAAATTAAAACGATAAGTCTCAAATATATTGAATATATATATAATAAATATACAATATTTGACACTTATCATCTCCTCACACTTAAACTCATGCTTGCCCCAAGTATGAAAAATGGAAAGAAGAAAGAGAAGGACGAAAGAAAGAAAGAAAAGAAAAGAAGACACGAATTCAATTGCCAAATCATAAACTTGTAAATTAATTAAATAAAAAATTAGAGTTATCATCCATCAATTTTCAATCAAAAATTAATGTATTCTTCATCCAATCAGTCAAAACAGACAAATAGCAATAAGAATCACCCAAATCTCACAACTATCAAGTGTTTAATAGCAGGACGTGTTTTCTCTCAACAAAATCATTCAACAAGTTGTTATCTACCATAAGTTTGCAAACCTTCTATTTTCGCCACCACTGTAAACATATGACATGCAATCATCAAAAGGACTTATTTTTGGTTGTAACGTGGCTAGGTTAATAGGTTTGATTTTTTTGGAACAGGGCTGGAATCATAGAAATGAGAAAGAGTTCAGTGCATATATCAAACTCCAGTAGCAAAATTCGTATGCCCACAATCAGTCCATATGCCTTTTCCATATGCCCAAAAATATGACTTCCCAAAACCACTTTCTAGTCTGCATAAATATTTCTTGAAACACGACAGACTACTTTTTTTTTGTAACCACAAATTCCATGCATCCAATTACCCTTTTTCAGCTGCCTTATTCTTTAACAACTTATCTTCCCATTTCTATGATTAAGACAAGTTAATTCACATGATGGTTGAGAGTTGTGTGTATACATATAGGTATCATGAACAAATAGGCTTAAATTAAGGCTCAAAGAAGGCTCACAAAAGGATAAAGTATAATTGGGTAGGCTTTTTAGGCTTCATGTGACTTAAAAAAATGTGCCTTTATCATATGAATGCATGTACCATGTCGATTTGGTCTTGAACAAGAACGAGAGCAAATTCTAGAGAAAAACAAACTTGAGAAGAAAATCACACTTGAATAGAATTGAGATTTTAAATAATCCATCTCTTTAGGCTCAAAATCTCACCAGTTTTTAGCTATTTGCTAGTTCATCATGCCAATTATCATGTGGAGAAAATAATTATTTTCAACCATTCAATCAATACCCAACTCTAATCTTAATTGAATTAAAATCACAATTTGACAATTAAATTTACACAAAGCAAACAAAATAAAATGACTGAAATTATTCCTCCCCACACTTAAAATATAACATGGTCCCCCATGTTCACATAAGAAAGAGAAAAGAAAAAACATCAGACAAGACGCAAACAAAAATCCAAAAATAAAATAGAAAAAATAACAAAACAAAATAAAGAAATAAATAGAAAGAAAAAGAAAGAATTGTCCTTCAATTGGGGAATTGAAAATCGAATCCAACGTGATGAAAATAAGCCTTTAATGCAGCTTCAATTCGGTCCAAATGCTTAATCACATCATTAGGAGCTTGTGGAGAAACAGTGTTATCTTGGGAAGAAACAGGAGCACCTGTAGAAAGAGATAGAATTTCGCTTGAGGTTTTGACTCCCAGCGTGCAAAAGTAAGGATTGCCATCACTGTCAAGTTCAAGAATTTTCATAGCTTGCAAACAACTTGTGTTTAAATATCTTATTTTGAACAAAGAATCAGACACCAATTCATTAGGCTTGAAAAATTTCAATTTAGATGCCAATAAAGTAACAAAAGGCCCGAATGTAAGTGCTCTAGTTTTATGAGAAACAATATGCCTAATGTTAGCAGCAAGCATAAACCCAAAATTAAATCGACGTTTCTGATGCATGGAATATAAAATGAATAATTCAGGAGTAGACACCGCATTAGTTCCATCTTTTCTAGAAAAAATCGTATATGCAATGAAACGGTGACAAAGTTGCAGTGCATGATCCTTAATTTCCCAAGACTTACTAACACCAGGATTGAACTGCTTAGCATCAGACAAATCACACCACTTTGCATCCATAGAATCCTTAAAATTAACAGGGATTACACAATCAGCCCTTATATATTCATCATTCCTCCAATCATCATGTTGAACCATTCCTAAATAATAGTTGAATTCATTGATAGACAACTCAAATGCTTCACCCATCAATTGAAAACAAATTAGCCCAGAAATAGCCAAAGTATAATTGGAAGGAATATTGAAAGTAAAAGAAGCAAAAAATTCCAAGCATAGATCGAGCTAGCATTCAGACACAGTTAACAGATTATTCCACCCAATATTAGCAAAATATTCAACCACTTTCTCTTCAATTTTTAATACATGTAGCAAATCAAAATCAAAAAGTTTGCTAGAACTGACCTTACGGAGTAGTAGTTCCTCATATCGAACTCGATGAAGAAGGTCTGTAAAATCTGGTGGCTGAACTGGTGCTCTGCCCGGATGTGTGACTGGAATTGTGTGCTTCAAAGCAACAGAGTTGGGCTTTATAGAACGAGCTTCGTCAAGAGTGTGAGACGGGGGAAAAATCTTAGAGTCATCATCAGATATGTGCGAAGGAATCACACACTGATCAGATTTGTCCTCTGAATCCTCAGATGAAAATTGCGAACTGTCACATATTTTCGCAATCTTCATCTTTTGACTAGCAGACATATATAAAGAATCTGTGGGCGTATCGATTATAGGCTGAATTTCTTCGACATTAGACATCGCTGCAAGTAGGTTTCTTTTCTTTTTGGAATCAGCCACAGCAGTAGCAGCACGAGTTCATCGCGCTGGTGGCGTAGAAATCAGAGAGTCTTCATTATGTCGGCGTCGCTTGGATGGATTAATAGAGTTACCAGCACCTCGAGTTCGTACCATATCTGGGAGGAGAAAAAAAATGGTAGAACGCAAAAATTCTCTGCCTTGAGAAGAATCAGAACAGCCGCCTATAAGAAAGAAGGGAAAAAAATGTGAGGGATTTGAACAATCAAACTTGATCCCTTAATTATAGGTAAGTGGGTCCCACAATAGGTAACACCTCATCCCAAAATAAATCTGTGAATTACTCCGACCGTATAGGAAGGATGTGTTGATTATAGGATGCTTTAAAGTGATATTTTTAACTTCTAAATATAGAGAAAATGATTCCCAAAGTTGGTTCAATTCTATTTTTAAAATCATGTTGTCCTCTAAATATTTCTCGATCACATATTTTGTTCATCGTTACAAGATATTTCCATGAGCCTTTTTTATTCGTCATTTGGACGTTTCTTAAATCATGGATGTCCAAATTATTGAAAGACCGTATTTTTATCCCTAAAATAAAATTTTACCACTGTATGTTTAATTCCGAAACTAGGATTCACAAATGTTTTCATAATCGTGTGGGCATCGATTTCATTAAAAATGGAATTCGTTTGACCTTCCAATGAAATTTATTTCGCTCAAGATTGCGAAAGCTCGATTTTTTTTAGCCCGAATTGCTCGGCATATTTGAATTTAATTAAGGCATATCTTATTCACCCATTTCATTTTTTTAAAAGCCCAATTGATTAATTTAGCCAAGGCAGCCCAAGCTAACCATAGATATATGTATATGTGAGCATAGGTCACGTAAATAAAAAAAAAAAAAAAGAAGATGAAGGGATAATGTTGAAATTTGGAGGGCAAGTGTTGCTCAATATTTTTGGTGATCTACATTTAGCCACATCACCCCTCTTTCATCCATTACTTATCTATAAATAGCAGCCATTCTCTTGAGGAAAGAAACACACTAAAGGAGAAAAAGTTCATCTCCTCTCTCGCCTCTTCCCTCATCTGCACCTTTCTAAATATTTTTGAGCCTTTCATATCTTATCAAACAATTCTAAAATTTTGCATACAAGTTCTTCTTACATAGTAGAATAAAAGTTGTTAAGGAATCGTTCCCATTCTCTGCCTGAAAATTCGAGAAAACAGGCCTAGAACAGTCAAGGTGTCACCGGTTTTCGAATTGTGCTGCAGTCATCTTGTGACGTCTTTTCCTACTGAACCAGCTGTTATCTTACTATGAGATTTGCATCTTTGGAAACCTCACTCCACAAGGTTTCTAGATCAGGTCTCAGATCATCAATCCAAGGCCGTTTGTTCCGTCAAAGTGATGTCGAAAGTCAGCATAGCAATTCTGCCGAAAACTAGTTGTGCTACGGGTGCTTCTTTGGAGCCTGTTACCTGTCGATTCCTCCATCTTTTTTACTTGATTTTTGGACTTCATAATCTTCTCATGGCAATATTCCAAGAAACATTTTCCAATCCATGATCCGACATCTTTTGGTCCTTCGAAATTTAGTCGTAAGTTTCCCGAAAACCACATTTTTTTCCGGCAGATTTTTAGCTGTTTTATTGATGTTGTGTTTGTACTCATTTCCGGTTGATTTAACCATTATATATATGATTTGTTTATTTCATTGAAATCCTTATTCTCCCTATAAAAAATTGTATTTTTGAGCGAAAATCCGTTGAGTATCGAGCTCATTTGAGCCTCAAACTTTTTGACGAAAAATCTGTTCCGGGAATAGTAAACAGTAGCCTTTCCGGCCGATTTCCGGCCAGGGTGATCGGAATTTGTCTCCGACTCCTTCTGACCGATTGTAGCTCCCATAATAGCGGACGCGTGGCCGCCAACCATGTCTCGATTAGATTTGAATCGAATTTTCTATGATTTTTCAAAGTTGTTGTCCTGTTTTGAGAAATTCTATTTTTTCATCAAATTTATTTCAAGTGATTGAAGAGTATCATAAAAACTTATTATCGAGTCATGTTGGATTTTAAAACCTGAGTATTGTGCACTCTTAATCGAAGTAAAATGAATAAAACTTTAATTAAATTAAAGTGAATATTAGATTAATTTTAGAAGTAGTTATTCATCTTGAATCAAGGATTGATCCTTGTAGGATTTGCGTGACTTACGAGAAAGGTGAAGGATTGAATCTCGATGTGGTTAAAGTAGCTGAGCCCTAGAAGAATTCGGGAAGGAACTCCAGACCGTTGCTCTGTCCCCAGAACTATGATCTAGTGTTGGATCCTTGTTGGGACTTCTATATCTATAAGGTGGGCTACTATACTATCTTTGCAAATTGTATCTTTCAAGCTATTAAGCTCTGCTTTGTTAAAATTGCATATGTGACTATCTGTGTTAAATATTTACATGCTACTGTATGTTGTCAGAGTCTCATATACCAGAGTTGTGTCAATGTGAGTAGCTACAGTATGCATGCATTATTCATCATGCCCTACTCCTTGTCAAGATGACTAAAATGAAACACTTATTGGTTACACTCATTGGGTATACTCATTGGCCATATACTCAACTTTACATGTTGGTGATGTAGAAGGGTTACGGGCAGTGACTGGTTATACTCTTAAGCGCTTCACGATAAAATGTTTTGGTGAACTTAGGTTGCTTCCAACTTTTAAACCTCCTAAGCTTCACTACCTGCATGGACACAGATAGATTACTTTTACAAAATGATTTGCATAACTTAAATTGTGAGAACTTGTCCACTGAGTGCATTAGTACTCAGCCCAAATCTTTTCAAATATTTTCAAGTCAGTAGGCTGGAGCGTGGAGGTGACGAGGCTGAGATATGGGCTATTGTAATTTACATATTTTTCCATTGTCTCTTTTTGTTAGTATTCTGTTAAGAATTGAGCTTCCGCACTTATGATATTCTTTTGCTAAATGCTAAGAACTCTGATCTTGGTATTTTGTTGATATGATTCTGCTTCTCTGATTCTGAACATTTGTTGACTTCCTAAGTAAACATGTCTCATATGTTTAACTATATAATTATTATAAGGAGAGGAAGCCCCATCTTTCGTTATGTCTATTTGATCATTCACTTTAGCCTATGGAAGGGCTTCATTTGTTCAGCATATTGGTGTCTATTTCTTTTGTCGACCTATGAATGAGTCTATTAATAGTTGATATCTGTTTATTTGTTTCCGTTTGGCCTATGAAAGGGCTTATTGAATTGTTACAGCTTCCATTTTTCTCTTATAAGCCGTTATAAATGGGGATTCACTCTAGTTACAGAGGTTATGATGTCCGATTTTCCGGAAGGCATAACCTATCTTTGGCATACTCAGTTGTTAAATTTTATTCCAAACATTAATCCCTTTTGGATTAACACCCCGTCATCAATTTAATTACCACATTTCTTTCCCGCTTCTTAAGTCCAACCTCCGTGGCGTCCATTTCCACGATCTTTCGGGATCGGGGGCACTACATACTAATTATATTTAGGCCGAAAATAAATATTCCAAAGTTCTAAGCAAAATTTAGCCTAATTGGTTTCCTTTCCTTGCATATTTACGTATTCTCAAAATTTTTCTTTTTTTTTAAATAAAATTAACATAAATTAAAATTTGCATAATAAAATAAAAAAAATTGGTTTTTTTTAAATAAAAATAAAACTAACATAAATTAAAATTTTCAAAATAAAATTAAAAATAAAAATAAAATAAAATTAAAAGCTGGGTTGCCTCCCAGTAGCGCCGCGATTTAATGTCTATGGCTAGACATAATGGAGGCTTCAAAAATAAATCGGAGAAATCAGAGAGATGGACTCGACTATATCATCCTTTGGCAATTCAAGAAATGGCTTTAATCGATGCCCATTTACTCGTAGAAATTTCCCCGTCTGAATATTCATGATCTCAATGACACCATTAGGAAAAATTTGTGTAATTTCGAACGGTCCTATCTACTTAGATCGTAACTTGCCTGCAAAAATTTTAAGTCGTGGGTTAAAAAGCAACACCTTTTGGCCAATTGAGAAAATCTTACGATGAATCATTCGATCATGAATGATTTTTGTTCGCTCTTTGTAAATGGCCGAATTATCATAAGCATCTCGGCGGATTTCTTCTAATTCTTGTAGTTGCAATTTCCGCTGCACACTAACTACATCTTTGTTCATATTGCAACTCTTGATCGCCCAGTATGCCTTATGCTCGAGCTCTACTGGAAAATAACATGTTTTTCCAAAAATTAGCCGGTAAGGTGACATCCCTATTGGCATCTTATAGGCTGTGCAGTATGCCCATAACGCGTCATCAAGGTGTAAACTCCAATCCTTTCGTTGTGGGTTGACCACTTTCTCTAAAATCCCTTTTATCTCTCGGTTCGAAATTTCAGCCTGCCCATTTGTTTGTGGATGATAGGCAATGGCCACACGATGTTGTACCCCATATTTTTTCAAATGAACCAATGATCTTATTACAAAAATGAGTGCCTTGGTCGCTTATTATGGCACGAGGTGTCCCAAACCTACAAATGATATTGGTTTTCAAAAATCCTGCAACAACACGAGCATCGTTAGTTCAAGTGGCTTTTGCTTCCACCCACTTCGAAACATAATACACTGCAAGCAATTTGTAAACATTATTAAAAGAACTAGGGAATGGTCCCATGAAATCAATACCTCATACATCAAAAATTTCACAAAATAAAATGGGCATTTGGGGCATTTCTTGTTTGGTAGAAAGATTTCCCGAACTCTGGCATTTGGCACAATGTTTACAAAACCAAAATGAATCTTTAAACAAAGTAGGCTAATAAAATCCACAATCGAGTACCTTACATGCTATTCGTTTAATTTGGATCCAAAATGACTACCACAAGCATATGCATGACAATAAGTTAATATACTCTGAATTTCTTTCTCTAGGACACACTTTCATATAACTTGATCAGAACAAATTTTCCAAAGGTATGGCTCATCTCAAATTAAATTTTTACAATAATGTTTTATTTTATTTCTTTGATGATGAGTCAAACCTTTCGGAAAAATTCCCATTGCAAGAAAATTTACCATATTGGCATACCAAGGCTCCTCGGCTTGTTCATTAATGATTGCAAACAATTTTTCTTCAGGAAAAGTCACCGATATGGGCACGCTGTCATCCTCCACATGAATCAATCGACTAAGGTGATCAGCTACCAGATTTTCAGCCCCTTTTTTATCTTTTATTTCCCAGTCAAATTCTCGCAATAACAAAATCCATCTAATGAGATGAGGCTTGGATTCCTTCTTAGCAAGCAAATATCGCAAGGCTGCATGATCAGAGAAAATGGTTATTTTAGATCCAAGTAAATACTAGCGGAATTTTTCAAAAGCAAAAACAATTGCTAAAAGTTCTTTCTCAGTAGTTGTGTAATTCCGTTGTGCCTCGTTCAGAGTCTTGGATGCATAGTGAATCACATAGCTCTGCTTGTCATCTTTTTGTCCCAACACCGCTCCTATAGCATAATCACTTGCCTCGCACATGAGCTCAAAAGGAATGCTCTAATTTGGCGGCTTCATGATTGGAGCATACACCAATCTCATTTTAAGATTGTCAAATGCCTCCTTACAATCCTCTCCAAAATGAAATGCAATGTCTTGCTGAAGTAAACGTGTTAAGGGTTGTGCAACTTTCGCAAAATCCTTAATAAATCTTCGGTAAAATCCTATATGACCCAAAAAACCACGCACTTGTTTCATATTATAAGGATAAGGAAGTTTTGCAATTAAATCAAATTTTGCCTTATCAACTGATATGCCCTTTTCAGAAACAATATGCCCTTCATAAAATGACATTTTTGATAATTAAGGACAAGATTATGTTCAATGCAACGTTGCAAAACCAAATCTAAATGATGCAGACATTCCTCAAAGGTATCTCCATAAACAGTAAAGTCATCCATGAAAACTTCAATGCATTTTTCAATCAAGTCAGAAAATATGCTCATCATGCATCTTTGAAATATTCTTGGGACATTGCCTAATCCAAAAGACATAAAGCGATAGGCAAATGTGTCAAATGGACATGTAAAAGTACTCTTATCTTGATCCTCTTGTGCCATGAAAATCTGAAAATAACTTGAGTAACCATCAAGAAAACAAAAAAATGATTTTATAGCTAGTCGTTCCAAAACTTGATCAATAAAAGGTAATGGAAAATGATCTTTCTGTGTGGCAGCATTTAATTTTCTATAGTCAATACATACGCGCCAACCAATTTGCAAACGCATTGGTACAAGTTCATTATTCTCATTTTTCACTACTTGTATCCCAGATTTTTTCGGTACCACATGCATTGGACTTACCCACTCACTATCAGAAATTTGATATATAATACCTAATTCTAGCAATTTCAAAATTTCTTACTTTACTACCTCTTTCATTTGTGGATTTAGCTTACGCTGGGCATCTCGAACTGGCTTGATATCTTTCTCAAGTAAATATGATGCATACAAACTGATGGACTTATCCCTCTGATATCAGCCAATGTCCATCCAATGGCTAGTTTATGTTCTTGTAAAACTCGTAGCAGCCTATCTTCTTGAGCCAACGTCAACGATGTACTAATAATTACAGGAAGGGTATCTCCTTCACCAAGATAGGCATACTTCAAGTTTTTTGGAAGATTCTTCAATTCAAATTTAGGAGCCTGCACAATAGATGGAACGAGTTTATTAGTTTGTACTATAGGTAAACAAGTACTCACAACATTCTTAGGAATTTCCTCCAAAGAATATAAATTCATAATGGCTTCTCTCAAATCCTCATTCTCTTCACTTTGTGCATCGATGTCTGTTTTACTATGAATCAACACTTTTTCCAATGGATCATGCACAAAGTTTTCCTGCACAAATTCATCAACCAAAATAGTAACAATATTAATATGATTAACATGTTCATTATCATCTGGAAATTTCATCGCTTCAAAAATATTAAAAGTCACGATTTTCCCATCAAATTCACAGGTCAATTGCCCTTTATCAACATCAATCTTAGTCTTCGCAGTTTTCATAAATGGCCTGCCTAGCAAAACAACAGAGGAGTTAGAATTTGAAATGCCCATATCCAAAATGTAAAAATCAACTGGAAATAACAACTCATTCACTTTTACCCACACATCTTCTATAATGCCAACCGGATAAACGTGGGATCGATCTTCCAATTGAATTATACATCGGGTTTCTTTTAGAGGTCCAAAATTTAATTTCTTAAAAATTGATAAGGGCATCACATGGATTGAGGCGCCCAAATCAAGCATGGCTTTCTCAACTTTTTTATTACCAATTATACAAGGTATTGAGAACATTCCAGGATCCTTGCATTTCTTTGGTAATTTCCATTGTATCACCGCTAACACATTTTCTCCCACCACAAGCTTTGCATTATCATCATACTTGATCTTCTTTGTGCATAATTCTTTAAGAAACTTAGCATACTTAGGAATACGGCGGATTGCATCAAGAAGGGGAATGTTGAGTTCGACTTTTTGAAATATCTGGAGTAAGTCTTGGTTTTCATCATCATTCTTATCCTTTGCTAACCTACCAGAAAAAGGTGGTTTTAGTACAATTTTAGGCTTAACATGATCAGATTTTACCTCAGATTTCTCAAGCTCATTTTCCGTCGGTATGGGCATATCATCCTGTTTGGGCATATCACCAGTAGCTACTTTTGGAGTTTCAATTGGTTTAGCTAAATCAATCCTCTTCTTGTCAATATCAGGAAATTCTTTTCCACTACGTAATGTAATAGCATTAACATTTTCTTGTGGATTTAGTTCAACTTGCGACGGAAGTTTTCCGGTTCCCACGGCAGCCTCCAACTTGGAAATAGCTTGACCCATCTGTGTTATTTGTACACCCATAGTGTTAAACCCCACTCGAGTTTCCTGTTGAAATGCTCAAGTCTCTTGTTGAAACGTAAGACTATTATTTGCTAGCTCAGCAACAATTTCCTCCAAAGGTCGTCTTGGCTTCACCGGTGGCGGTGGTTGCTGTGGCCATCGATATTGTCCATGTTGTTGAAAACCTGGAGGTGGCATGCCTTGTTATGGCGGGGGCTTATAACTTAGATTGGGATGATCTCGCCAACCAGGGTTATAAGAATTGGAAAATAGATCATAACGCCTCTATTGAGAATTGTAACCTCTAACGGCATTGAGTTGTTCGGAATTCTCTTCTTGCAAAGTTGGGCACATATCGGTGGGATGCCCAACTTCGGTGCATATTCCACATGCCTTGACTTGCTTCATTGTTTCAATACCTACAAATAACTTATCCAACTTTTCACATAAAACATCATATCTCGGATCTTTGACAGGTTGAATCTCCGCCACTTTTCTGGATCAGTCTGCTCCAAATTGTTGGTTATTATCTGCAATATTAGCTATTAGTGTCATAGCTTCATCTGGAGTTTTATTCATCAATGCTCCACCACTTGCCGCATCCACCATACTCCTAGCTCCCGGTTGCAAACCTTCATAAAAATATTGAATTAATAAAAGAGTAGGAATTTGATATTGTGGGCATTTAGAACATAATTTCTGAAAACGTTCCAATATCTATCAAAAGACTCTCCAACCTCCTGTTTAATTCCACATATTGCTTTTCTAATGATAGCTACTCTAGATGCCGAAAAATATTTTTCAAGGATTTTTGTTTCATAATTCTCCAAGTTGTTATAGATCCCGGTGCTAAACTAAACAACCATTCACGTGCATCATCTTGTAAAGAGAATGGAAATGCTACAAGCCTAACATATTTTGAATTATCAACATTTCCTTGACTTTACACAGTAGAACAAGCAAGTTGGAAATCCTGCAAATGCTTATGTGGATCATCACCAGGATAATCATGGAATATAGGAAGTATATGCATAAAACCAGATTTTAATTGAAAATTTCCATGAGTTTGGGGAAGTGTTATGCAAAGTGGTCCAAAATCCATTTCTGGTGGATTAGCCAATTCACGCAAAGTAGCATTGTTCGCAGGGTTTCCTCCATTATTGGCTGCATTATTCTCTTGATTATTAGCCATATTTGATTCTGCAGATGATGTTGTATCTTCAAACTCGTGTTCCTCGGCAGATTCAGATATGGGAGTGAGATTGGATGCTGAAGACATTGCTTGCTTTGCCTTTCTGTTTCTTTCCTTCTTTTTTGTGCAGATTTCTCAACTTCAGGATCAAAGATGAGTTCATATGTACGAGAAGATCGGGGTATAAACAAAAAATAGACAATTAAATAATAAAATGAAAGAAAGATTACTATTGTCATTCCCCGACAACGGTGCCAAATTTGATACGCGGTCGTCACGTGCTCAAAATAACTGCTCTTCCAAATGCCCAACAAGGGTGTAGTAGGTGGAAAATACAGGTCGAATCCACAGGGAACTGTGTATTTTTCTTTCAAAGGTAACTTTTGGGATTTTGAGAGAGTTTAATTAACTAATGAAACAAAATAGAGTAAAGGAATCAGTATGATTAAAACTTGGATGAGATTGTAAATAAAAAGAGATATGATCATATCGTTCATCGGTGCATTGATTTTAATTCACAATTCTTATAAATCAGTTATAGAATACTGGAACCCCTGACATATTCCTTATTCCTCCTTACGAATCATTGAACAAAAGAACCCTTATTATCCAAAATCTTATTAATTAACAACCCGCAAGAACCTTTAACAGATTTAATTAATTAATAGCATTAAGAATTAGAGGAACCCAATTATGTTATAATCATTTGAACCCGTATGCCCTTAATACCCCCATATGCCCACTGACAAAGAGTGTCAGTTTTACCACGTATAGAATTGAATCGACAATTACAGATCTTACAATTCTATTGGCTTTAGATATTAATTAACAAACTATATATTGGCCACTATACAATTAATTAATTAAGAACTAAACTTGTTATCGCATAACATAACAGAGTAAAAGAATGCGAATCATATGAAAACTAATTTGACATCACGATATGGGCATATCATCAATTATCACGACCTCATTCCGGAGTATAAATTTAGCTACTCATATTAGAATTACACCAAACGATCATCATAAAATAAACAAACATTAAATTGAAATAAACTTACGAACAAGTTCTCCAAAATAGTCTTGCAAATCTAAACAATAATTCAACTGAATAAAAACGAGAGAAGTCTAGTTTATTAGAAAAACTACTATGATGAATCCAGAATGCCCTCTTAGAGTGATATGGCATGATTTATATAGGCCAAACCAACGAATGTTTCATCAATTTTAATAAATGGGAATCGAGATTTCAGCTGAAGAATCTCCGATTTCCATCTTCCCATATATCCTCGTTATTTTCTTCCATATTTGCATGGTTTCTTCCATTTATGTTCTTCAAACTCTTATCTCCACATTATTGCTGTAACAGACACAAATTAAAATGATAAGTCTCAAATATACTGAATATATATATATATAATAAATATACAGTATTTGACACTTATCAGACCTTGAATTTGAATGGGGTAAACAACAAGAGCATGCGTTTAATTCTTTGAAGTCTTTATTGCGTTCTGCTTCTATTTTATGTTTACCTGATTTTTCTAAAACTTTCGAGATCGAGTGTGATGCCTCCGGGATAGGTATAGGTGTTGTTTTGATGCACGAAAAATGGTACCTTGCTTACTTCAGTGAGAAGTTAAACGGCGCCTCATTGAGATACTCCACCTACAATAAAGAGCTCTATGCTTTGAAGCGTGCGTTGGAGACTTGGCAGCACTATCTTTGGCCCAGGGAGTTCGTTATACACACGGACCATGTGATTTTGAAACATTTGAAAGGGTAAAGCAATTTGAAGCATGCGAGATGGGTCGAGTTCATCGAGTCATTCCCGTATGTTATCAAGTACAAGAAAGGCGAAGAGAATGTCGTCGCCGATGGCCTGTCAAGAAGGTACGCTCTTTTGAACCTCATGCATGCAAAGATGCTTGGATTTGAGTCGATTAAAGCCTTGTAAGAGTCGGACACGTTTTTCTCTCCTATTTTTGCTAAGTGTTCGAATTCTTCCAAGTCTTTTGATGGATTTTATGTGCATGATGGTTTCTTGTTCAAAGAGTCGAAGTTATGCATCCCTGGTTGTTCTATGCATGATTTGTTAGTTTTAGAGTCTCATGCGGGAGGTTTAATGGGTCATTTTGGAGTCCATAAAACATTAAACTTGCTGAGCATGCATGTAGTCGTTGCATTACTTGTCATAAGGCTAAGTCTACATCACATGCATTTGGTATTACTCGCCATTACCCGCACCATCTAGTCCTTGGATTGATTTTTCTACGGATTTTATTTTGGGTTTGCCTAGGTCTAGATCAGGTAAAGATTCGTGTTTGTTGTTTTTGATCGGTTTTCAAAAATGGCGCATTTTATTGCTTGTAGAAAAACTGATGATGCCGTTCACATAGCCAATTTGTTCTTTATTCATGTTGTTATATTGCATGGCATTCCTAGAACTATTGTTAGTGATAGGGATTCCAAATTTCTAGGACATTTTTGGTGAGTTCTATGGGAAAAATTAAGGACTAAGCTTTTGTTTTCCACTGCATGTCATCCACAAACTGATGGTCAAACTGAGGTTGTGAATTGTACTTTAGGAACATTGCTTAGGTCTTTAATTAAGAACAATTTGAAGTCATGGGAAGAATGTTTACCATATGCGAAATTTGCTTATAATCGTGTTATTCATTCTTCTACTAACATGTCTCCATTTGAGGTTGTTTATGGATTTAATCCACTAATACCCAATGATTTGATTCCTTTACCCGTTGAGCATCTAACGAGTATTAAAGGATTGAAAAGAGCTGATTTTATCAAAGAGATACATGAGAAAGTTCGAGCCTGGATCGAGCAACGAGGCTCCACAGTCAACGCCGCCCATAATACCTGGCGCAAGAGAGTCGTCTTCCAACTTGGTGATCGTGTTTGGATTTACTTGAGTCCCGGCCGATTCCCAAACTTGAGAAAGTTGAAACTTTCACCTAGAGAAGATGGTCCATTCACCGTCTTGAGCTGCGTTAATGACAATGCATACCGCATTGATCTACCTGGTGAGTACAAGTGTTCTTCCACTTTTAATGTAGTTGATTTATCTCCCTTTTGTGCAGACGAATTCGATCAAGATGATGATCCAAATTTAAGGACAAATTCTTTTCAGCAATGGGGGAATGATGAGTCAAATCCGGAGTTGCAAATCAAAGGTCCAGTTATGAGGCTTCGAGCTAAGGGATTACAAGAATATTTTCAAGCAATGATTTATAAGAAGCTCGAGGAAGAACCAAGTCAAAATAGCTCGAGATTGATGTCCGTTTTGACGCTCAAAGATAAAGGACACAGTCAACACTCTGCACGGACCGTGCAGAGGTATGAGCAAGGGACACGGCCCATGCAGCCATGAAGAATCCAAGACCAGATTGTCCCGCAAGGACCATATGGAACCACCGGCTAGGCACACGGACCGTGCGGCCTTATCATTTTCAAGACCCGTCTTGTTTTGATCAGGATTTTCGTACCTATGTTATAGTATTATTTTATACTATAGTATTTAATTATTTTGAGTCCTTTTTATTATTTAATTCATGTAATTTTCGAATTTAATTAAATCATAGGCTGACTAGGTTTTATTTAAGGTAATTTCCTACCTTAATTAGAATTCTAGTTTATGTAATTTCCTAGTCTAATTAGGGATCGTTTTGGATCAGATTTTTAAGCCCATTAGGCTTATAATTTCGTGCCTCTTAGTCTTATAAATAGGGGATCATTGTGAACATTAAACTTTAGACATTATTGAAGATTTTTGCCTTTGCATCCAATTGTGTCTCAAACAAACTTAAATCTTTTGGTTGTTTTGATTCAAAAACAATCATTATTAGAACTAGCAAATATAAGTCTTATTCAAGGGTACTCCTTAATCCACTTGAGGGATTAATAGATATTCGCTATTCAAAGATCAACTTAGAGATTTTAGCTTTGAGTACGTCCAAGATTTAAAGAGACTATCGGGTTGTGATTCACATCGACGTATCCATCCTCCATACTCCATACACGACGCCAATCATCAAGACATCAATGTCCGCTACCTTTTCCTCCACTGAGTTCGAATTCAACATCAAGTTCTTCAATACCGTAAGTTCTTTCATACCTTAACATATCCTATCTACTCCAAGCCATTCTTCACCCATCCTATTAGAACTCCTACGCCATATCACCATCCAAACCTTCATCCTTTCATCCTTGGTATTTGATATTTGTTCATGGTTTGTGTCATATTTTAAGTGTCATAATTGTCTAGATTAGTTCGTTTTATTTGATTATAGTTATTTTTCGGATTAAGTCCTTCTTTAGCTGACGTGTTACGATTCTAAAATCTTCCGCACATTCTCTAGATTCGCTAGGATTTGTCTAGGTCGCATCATAAATTTAGCATCAGAGCCACGTCAGCTCTGTTGGTCGTTGTTCAATCCGATGTGTCATATTTTATCTTACGTGTCATCTTACGTGTCTTTATTTTCCATCTACGTGTCTATCGAGTTGTAATAGCTAGAGTGCATTAAAAAAAACTTACTTGACATGTGCAGAATGAAGGGTTCATTATATGTGTTCCCTCAGCATGCTCCTTTAGAGGTGGCAGCATTTACTCTACCACATTCACCTACTATGATGGATCTGCACTGTTTACTAGGGCATCCTGCTATTTCTACAATGAGGCATTTGGGTTCAAGTAAATGGTTTAGGGAAAATGATTTGGCAGAGCTATAGTCTTGTAAGATTTGCCATGAAGCTAAGCAGCAGAAGTCTCATTTTCCTTTGCTTCAGAGAAGACATATGACCTTATTTACTTTGGTCCACATGGATATTTGGGGGCCATGTAAAGAGCCTAGTGTCTCAGACACTCCTTACTTCCTTACCATTGTTGAAGACCACAGTAGGGCCACCTGGACATTTTATTCAAACAGAAATCTCAGGTGTGGCAGATAATAAAGAGTTTTTTGGTCATGGTCAAAACACAGTTTAATGCTATTGTGCAATCCATAAGAACTGATAATGGAAGTGAATTTATTAATTCACAGATTTCATATTTATTTGTTAAGAATGGCATTCTTCATCAAAGATCTTATCCATACTCCCCTAAAAAAATGGCATTGTTGAGAGAAAGCATAAGCATTTGCTGTAAATAGCCCGAGCATTAATGTTTTAGAGTAAATTGCCTTCTGAATTTTGGTGTTATTCTATCCTACATGCTACCTGGATCATTAACTATTTACCAACTGCAGTTTTGGCTTGGATTTCTCCTTATGAGGTGCTCTTTGGGAAGAAGCCAGACCTGGAATCTATTCAACCTTCTGGATATTTGGCCTACAAGGCAAATACTCTTCCTCATAAGTCAAAATTTTCTACTAGAAGTGTGCAGTGTATATTCCTGGGTGTTGCTTCACATCACAAAGGATTCTTGTTATATGCTCTGGAGTCCAAATACTTGCTAGTTAGTAGGGATGTTGAATTTTGCCCTACCTTATTTCCTTTACAACTTAATTCCTTTTCATCACTTCCTTTCCATTCTTTTGATTCCTCCCATACTGGTGATACATGTTATGATAACACTATCAATATCTCACGGGAGAAAATGTCTCTCACCCAAGATACCTATCAGAATACAGACACTGATGGAACTTATACTGAAATAGAAGACTTTGAACCAGCTGAACAGCAGGTTGTTACTTATCCTTTTTCTCAAGATGATGAATACAATTCTGGTATTTCATTTCAGAAACTGAGGAGGAGTGCAAGAGTAAGCAAACCTCCTGCTTATTTAGAGGATTATGTTTGCAACAATACAACAAAGAAACATGTTGCTACACCAGTTACATTTCCATTTCATGTAGCTGAACATTTGACTCCAACTTATACAGCCTTCTTACTGAGTGTACAGTCTTTGAAGGAACCAACCAGTTACAAGGAGGCTTGTCAATATCAGTAATGGGCTGAGGCCATGACTAAGGAGCTTCAGGCTCTAGAAGAAAATCATACCTAGGAGGTGGTTCCTCTACCTGCAGGGAAACATGCCATTGGTTCTAAATGGGTGTATAAAGTGAAATTCAAGGCAGATGGTACAGTGGAGAGATTTAAAGCCTGATTGGTAGCTAAGGGTTACAATCAAGAATTTGGTATAGATTATACTGAGGTATTTTCACCTGTGGCTAAGTGGATCACAGTGAGATTGTTCTTTACTTTGACAGCTCAATATGATTTGTTTGTTCATCAAGTTGATGTAAATAATGCCTTTTTGCATGGAACACTCACAGATGAAATTTACATAGCTTTGCCTCAGGGTTACAACAAAGGGAAGACTGGCAGTGTTTGCAAATTGAAGGAAAGTCTTTATGGACTAAAACAAGCTTCAAGGGAGTGGAACTAAGAATTCTGTAAGCATCTTTTAACTCTAGGCTTTCATCAGTCAGAAAATGACAATTGTTTGTTTACAAAGGGGGCTGGTGCTGTTTTCATAGACAACTCTAGGCTTTTAACTGGTTTATGTTCATTATATATTGCTGCTTAGTCCCTCTTTAGATATGATCACAGACATTAAGAACTCTTTGTATCAGACATTTACCATTAAGAACTTAGGTGAAGACACTTATTCTTAGGAATGGAGGTTGCAAGGTCTAATTCAGGAATTTACTTAGAGCCAAAAAAAATTTTAGCCACTTAGAACTTTAAAAAACTTATTTTAGTCATCTATTTTTAAACATTATTATTTTAGCCACCTTAGACTAAAATGCCCTTGGATTAAAAAAAAATAAAAATACAAACAAAAAATTATCAAAAATTGAAAAAAAAATATAAAACAAATTTTAAAGAACGGTCAGCTTCATCTTCTTCCCTCTCGTCTGTTGGGTGGCAAGAAACCATCGAATGAAAAAACAACTCATCTCCAACATTATCATCTCGAGAATGGTGGAGAACTCATCAGAGATCTACGATAGCGACATTGACGGCGTGGAGCTAGGGAGGTGAGAGAGATGACGACGAGCCGATACACATCGGGGCTGCGCGCTGGTACTGCAGTGTGCGTTGGGTATGCACGCAGGTGCTGTGGTGCACGTCGAGACTGCACGCTCGTGCTGCGATACGTGTCAGGGGCTGCAAACTAGTGTTGCGCGTTGGGGTTGCGCGCAGAGGTTGAGTAACACCATTTTTCCTATGAGTCGGTGTCGGTGATGAGTTTGGTGGCAAGATATTAGAAAGAGACTAGAAATAAAGAGAAAGCCACGACGGAGAGAAGGGGAGCGATGAGGGAGAGAAAGTGGTCACAAGGAGTTTAGTAGTTGTGAGGTATTATACGGTGATAATAAGTATTACTGCTACTGGGGCTGGCCGATTCCCTCTAGCAGTGGGCAATCTTGGAAAAATGGGTGAAAGCCCCGCGTGTCAAATAAATGTGAAATTGTTCTGGTTCTAGTTCGGCGGCTTCCAGATGCCATTTTTTCCGGCGAGTTGATGGTGGCTCCATGTTGGCGAGAGAATAGTTGACCATTGGAATTGCTGCAGGAGGGTGCAGAGAGGAGATAGTTGACGGGGAGGAAGAAACTAGGAGAAAGGGGCGGGGACTGTATTCATATTTCCAGAAAATTTCATTTCAAGATAGAGGGAGAAGAGAAGTTTTTCAAATTAATTAAAATAAATCTAAAATAATAGAAAAATTAATAATTGATGGGTATTTTAGTAAAAGTAGCTAGATAAAATAATTAGTTTTAAAATTTTGTGGCTAAAATAAGTTTTATAAAATTTTATGTGGCTACTCTTCCACATTGACTCATTTTTTACTTATCTTAAAGAAAGTACATCCTGGATTTACTCACTCCAGTAGGATTATTGGAAAGTAAGCCATGTCAAACACCCTTTCCACCAGGCTTAACACTTTCTCAGAATAAATGAGAGCCATTATCATAGCCTGAATCATACAGAAAAGTTGTAGGAAAGTTGTTGTACCTAAATTTGACTAGGCCTGATCTTTCCTTTGCTGTTCAACAGTTGAGTCAGTTTGTAAATTCCCCAACCAAGATTCATTGGGATGCTGCAGTGCATGTTCTTCGATATCTAAAGGTTCACCTTCTCTTAGATTGTGTTATAAGCATCCTCCCAGTTTCACTATTCAAGCCTATTGTGATGCAGATTGGGGCACTTGTAGTGACTCCAGGAAATCATTATCAGGGTACTGTATTTCCATAGGTGAATGTCTAATCTCATGGAGGTGCAAGAAACAATCTACTATTTCTTTATCTACGGCAGAAGCAGAGTACAGAAATCTTAGCTTTACAGCTAGAGAACTTCTTTGGACTTCTTATATGTTGCAAGCTCTTGCAGACTCTTTCTCCTTACCTATTGCTGTCCATTGTGACAATAAAGTTACGATATAGATTACCAAGAATCAAGTGTTTCATGAAAGCACAAAACATTTGGATATCGATTGTCACTTTGCCAGAATCCATTTCAGAAATGGATTTATCACACCAGTTTATATATTTCTACAAAACTCCAGTTAGCCAACATTTTTACAAAGTCTCTTGCAGGTGCTCAATTCCAGATGATGTTGTCCAAACTATCACTTGGTGATCTTCACCATGCTCAATTTTGTTGGGGGGGGGGGGGGTGAATTTTGCAAGATTGGAACCCATGCAGCACAGCAAAGTGATCCATGCAAAGCTAGCCTATATACTTCATGCAATTCATGCAGTCATGCGGCACTCGGTGTATTAAATAAGCTGTCCACGTATCAATCTAGTAGAATGAGCATCATGGACCACAACTGCTACTCACTACACCGTTAGATTGAAGAAGACGCGGATTAAGCTTCTTAGCCATAGATCTCTTAGCGTAGTGAACAAGCAATGTAGTTGTATAAATAGCAAAGAAATTGTTATTCAAAACTGATTTTGCATGAACAAATATTATGAATGAATAAAATACTGTAGTTTTCTTAAATTTTTCAGTGGGGGCCCAAATAATAATATACAAACATAAAATTAGAAGTTGATAATATTTTTGTTAAAGTGGTAATACTATATTAATTACATTCTAATATAAAATGATTTACATAATAAAGATCGAGTATAATTGACAAATACAATTAAAAAGAAGGAATTCACAATAGTAAAAAAAATCAACATAAAACATATATTGTATAAGTGGATAGAAATAATTTCACCTTTAAAGAATAAAAATAATGTTTTTTTAGAATGTGAGAGCTACTATCATAAACCATAAATTCAATAATAAAGCAATGAAAACACACTATTTAATGGTGTGTATAGAATTAAGGGGGAAAAATTCAATAAATAATGGTAATAAATTTAAATTTGATAATAAAAAGGAAAAAATTGGAGAAATTTGATAAAATAAAAATAAATAAATAAAAAGAAGATGAAAAATGATAAAAGAGAACTTGAAGATTATGAGAAATTTAATATTTAAATTTCATTTATAAAATAATTATAAATTTAAGTAGAAATACCCACAAATTAAAAAATATCCAAAATTATGAGATTATGAGAATTCTCTAAGAAAATATTAGTGTAATGATAACTAAAGCTTTACTATCATTTTATAGGATAAACCAAACTATTACCTTTTATAAAAAATTCCATGTGGGAAATTTGATTTGAGAGTTGGGACATTTTTTCTTGTCCCACATTGGTTTGTATCAAAGACAATTAACTAAATTTTCTTATAAATTAATATTAAATGTTTGTTTATAGTTGCACTAATAACCAAAGGTTAATCTCAAGAGAATACGATCACATAAATTATTAAAATGACACTACAACTTCTAATTTTGATGGATTTTCTTCTCATTATAATATGATATAACAAAACTTTAAATAATATAATTGTTATTATAATTATTTCAATAAAACTTTAAATATAATAAAGTAAATAAATAAAAATAATATTGAAGCAACTTGAAATTAGAGTTTAATTTAATTTCAAATAATTAACTCCACATTTGTATTCACTTGATTTTGTTTATCATATAATTCATAAGAAGTTAAGAAGTTATTTTCCCCTTTTAAAATTAAGGTATATATATAAATTGACAAGTAATAAAAAATTTTATATTGATAATTTAAATAAATTATTTTTATAAAGTTGATGTACCCACAAATAAGGAATTAGAAATTAGAAATCTCAACAAATAATGAAATTTCTAATAAGATAAATTGGTGTAATGATAACCAATAATCTAATATCCTTTTATATGATAAGCCAAATCATTATTTTTGATAAAATCGATGTGGGACATTTGGTTTGAGAGTTGAAACTTGAAAGTTAAGAGTTGAGAGTTGAAACATATCTTTTTTGTCCCACATCAGTTTCATATCAAAGCAATGAGTTAGACTTTTCTTATAAAAGAATATTGATTTTTAGTTCATTTCACAAAGTTTTTTTTTTTTTAATAATATGTGGATATGAAAATCTCATATTATTTTTTGGATTTCTAAATTATGGGTATTTTTATTCAAGTTGTACAAGTTTAACATTAACAAAAATAAAATTAAAAAAAATTAGCAGTTCGCGGTTAGAACCGCCGTTCTAACCGCCGGTTCCCGGTTCCAAAAATTTGGAACCGGAACCGTACTGCCAAATGACAATTCTGGTTCCGAACAAAAATTTGGAACCGGAACCGTACTGCCAAATGACAATTTCGGTTACGGTTCGGAACTGACGACCACGGTTCCGGTTCAGAAACCGCCAGTTCCGATTTCTGTTACGGTTTTAACCGCCCGTTCCGGAACCGTTTGCCACCTCTATCCAACTTGATTGACAGCAAAGTGCTAACGCATGATCCACGTTTTTTTATTTATTTTTTTTTTTTTTTTAGAGACATGATCCACATGACCACATATTAAATACACATATAATGGTAATAAAACCTCCGTATCTACTTATATTTACAGTGATAACATTAAACTGGTTACATCATTTCACCAAAATTTATTCAACTCTAGTCTTTTTCAAGCAAAGAAAAGATGTCTGCAGATGCCAAAGCAACCCTGGTGTTCATTCCATTCCCTGTAATGAGCCACCTGGTCTCCGCCGTAGAGACGGCCAAGCTCCTCGCGGATCGCGACAACCGCCTCTCCATCACCGTCCTACTCATGAAGCTTCCGATGGACACCAAGATCAGTTCCTACACCAAGAATCCTCCCCACCATCGCATAAACTACGTGCAGTTACCAGAAAACAGCAAGTTTATCTCAGCAGATCTGATCGCAGCCAAGAATCAGACCCTTGGGTTCGTGGAGGTCCACAAGGGTCGAACCAGAGATGCTGTGGCTGAGTTGATGAAGGCTCGTGGATCGGGTAGACTTGCTGGATTCGTGCTGGACATGTTCTGCACTCCCATGATTGATGTGGCTAATGAGCTTGACACCCCGGCTTACGTCTTCTTCCCTTGTGGGTCATCTTCTCTTGGGCTTATGCTGCATCTACAGAGCTTGAACGACGACTTTGATCGGGACTTGAAAGAGTATGAGGAGTCAGATGAAGAGGTTTCTGCTCCGACTTATGTTAATCCAGTTCCTGCAAGAGTATGGCCTGCTGATATCTTTGACAAGGAGGGTGGTTCCCTAGATTTTATAAAAAAGTGGAGAGAGAGCAGAGGGATTGTTGTGAACACATTTCTTGAATTCGAATCCTATGCTATAAACTCACTCTCCGCTGATGATAAACTCCCACCAGTTTACCCGGTGGGACCGATAATTCAAGGGGGACGTGAAGAAACTAATGAGAGCAAGCGAAAGCACGATGAGATCGTGGGGTGGCTGGACGAGCAACCCGACTCATCCGTCGTGTTTCTCTGCTTCGGTACCCATGGATGCTTCGAGAGCAACCTGCAGGTGAAGGAAATTGCTCTGGCGCTGGAGCAGAGTGGACAACGGTTTCTGTGGTCGTTGCGAAAGCCACCTCCCAAAGGAACGGTGGAGTTTCCTGGGGAATATGAGAATCCTGAGGAAGTATTGCCGGATGGATTTCTAGAACGTTCCAAGGGGATAGGGAAGGTGATTGGTTGGGCGCCGCAAATGGTTGTCCTGTCACACCCTGCCGTGGGTGGATTTGTGTCTCATTGTGGGTGGAACTCGACTCTCGAGAGTGTTTACTGTGGAGTGCCGATGGCAGTGTGGCCCTTGGTTGCTGAGCAGCAGGCCAATGCATTTCTGCTGGTGAAAGAGTTTGAAATGGTCGTTGAGATCAAGATGGACTATAGGAAGAATAGTGGTGTGGTTGTGTGTGCGGAGACAATAGAGAAGGCAATTAGGCAGCTGATGAACCAGGATAGTACTGTCCGAGCTAAAGTCAAAGAGTTGCAAGAGAAGAGTAGGAGGGCTCTAACGGAAGGAGGCTCATCGTTTAACGTTTTAGGTCGTCTAATTAACAATATCATGGATAACATTTCTTGAATCTAAGTTCTTTTGAAGTTACTTAGTTGGTAGAGTGAGTGACCTCATGATTATAAGTCTGTAGCTTAGAGTCTCACCAGCTTATTTTAAATTGAGTTACTTAGAAGGCGTCATAAATAATTGCTCCCTGTGTAACATTCTCTAAATCTCATTCATATTTCTTTTTCAATATATAGTCCTCGTGTGTGATGCTTATCATGTTAAATTCATGCTACTTGCATTTTGGTGAACTCGTTTCTTTCAATTCAAGAATTACTAGTAACAGCTAACAAGCTGAGAAGAAAAGGAGGGTGCACTCTATCAATTTGGGACATGATTGAAGTGAAATGGTGTAAAACTTGCACAAAAATTGTATTTTCTAAATTGCACCAAATCTTGTTGTATTATTAAAAAGTACACACAGTTTCCATTCTTCAAATTTTGGATCCAAAATCTGTAGGTGGAAAGTGAGGGCCCAGGTAATAAATACACGAAGATCACTGAAGTTGAGAAATTATATCCTCTAATAAATTTGAAGTGACATCTATTTTTTACCCTTTTATTAGATCGTTATTATTGTTATGCACTCTTTATTTTGTCATATAATGACACATATAATTATAACTACGACTAAAAATGTTTAGGATTCGTTTTTTCTTCATTTTTTTATAAATTAATACTTGTAGCTTTTAAGCCATCAATTATTTTGCAATAAAAGCCATAGGGGCCCAACCAAAAAATACCCAGCCCAAGTGGAATGTTGCCTCATTCATCCCACATCGGAAATTCACAAAACTTGTTTTTAGTTTAAATAATAGACCGAAGCTATCCAGCATTGTCCCTTCGGGGACATCTGATAAAATTGGAACGATACAGAGAAGATTAGCATGGCCCCTGCGCAAGGATGACACGCATAAATCGAGAAATGGTCCAAATTTTTTTTTGTTTTATTTCAATTTTTATTTTTTTTACCGCTGAAAAATTATGATTTTTATAGAGGTACTGTATTATCAACTCAGATTAGATTATACAATTTTATACGGTTGAAGTTCGCTTTTATACATTTGTCACGTTTTATGTCTAATTTCTTCTTTCCCTTTTCAAATTGAAGAAAGTTGTTATGTTTAATGTAATCAATTCATTAACGACAAAGTTGCAGGTTTTTTTTATAATGATATTAGATCATATTTAGTAAGAAAATGTATTTGTACGTAATATTATAGTCGATTAGATTATTATATTAACTTAAAAAACAACTATAGAACATTTTAGTGAAGTTATATATATGATATAGATATGACCTACAATTTAATATTTGTTTCCAAATAGAAATTATTTCACCAGCAATTATGGATACGGATAGGAAATTACTTGCAATTCTCTAATAGTTTTGGGGTACAAACTATATGGATAGGATATAGGTATCGTGATTTATACATTTATCTATACATGACTAAAAATAATTTTATTTTTGTATAGTTTATCAAGGAAACTATATTGTTTTTGTAAATAAAATATGAAGATTGGTATAATTAGAATTATAAAATGAAGTTCTAAAAAAAATGGGGACCCAACCTCATTAACATCTCCTCACTATAATCGCATATGTCCGAAAAAAAAAATGTTTTATATTGTCCCTGCAATGAGCCTCTACAATTAATATTTAGCAATCTAACAACTAATCATTAACCCTTTAGTGACAATAAAAATTGGAACAACGCAAAAATCGATAAATGGTGTAACACCGTAATTTTCTTGCTTGCATTCTTATTGAGGGGAAATTATATATCACTGTTGCATGTAGTATGTCATGTGTCAGAATAGACCTAATGCGACACTCTCAGACTGAGATTGGGTTTCTTAATGCGACAAATATAGCTAAAGAAATTACTGATGAAATGAAAATTAATCCTGTATTTCAAATAAAACGTGTGATTCGTAGGAAGAAACATTTTGATGAAAATGAAAGGATGGAGGATAAACAAACACCTGAAGATAATTTTAGAATTAATTATTTCCTCTATATAGTAGATCAAGCAATATGATCACTAAAAAAAAAGATTTGATCAATTCACTTCATATGAAAAGAATTTTGGATTTTTATTTTCTTCTGATAAATTGAATTCGATGGATGATGCTACTTTAAAAGCAAGTTGTGAAAATCTTGAGATTATTCTAAAGCACGGAGAACATAGTGATCTTGATGGTCAAGAGTTGTTTCAAGAACTAAACGTATTGCGATATCTTTTACCAAAACAAAAAAGCACAGCTCTAGATATATTAACTTACTTAAAGAGGTTAAATAGTTGTCCTAATGCATATATTGCTTATAGAATTTTATTAACTATACCTGTTACGGTTGCATCTGCTGAAAGAAGTTTTTCAAAATTGAAAATATTAAAATCTTATTTACGGTCCACCATGTCACAAGAAAGATTGAATGGGCTTGCTTTGATATCCATTGAGCACGAATTGCTAGAAAATATTGATTATGAAAAATTTATAAGTGAGTTTGCTTCAAAAAATTCTAGAAGAAGTATTTTTAAATGATATTGTTTGAATAACTTTGTTTACTTTGTTTCAGGGTTGTTAAAAGATGATAGTGACTCAACGATGATTTTGAAGTTTACAAAAATTGAGCATATTGAACATATTTCAAGCACTTTTTTTTATCTATCATATGTATTAGAACTTTATAGCCAAAATGATTGTGTTATTTATTATGAAAGAATTTTATATTTCAACAATTAGGGGCACCATTTTTAATTTCGAACAGGGCACTTCAAATCTCAGGATCGGCCCTGTTCTCAGTGTATCATGTTAATAATTGAATGAGATCGAAAGACCGATTCCAACAAAATTTTAAATCCACGGAATAAAGATTATCAAGATTATTAATACACTAAATAATTGTGTCAAATCGTTTGATGAGAAGGTAATCGGATGATTGGGAATATATTTATAATTTAATAAAAATTGTATTTTAGGGAATTCAAAATTGAATTTGAGGGAATTCAGTTGCCGAACAACATTAAGTACACTGAAAAATATGGAGAAAAAGAGAGTAAATGTCATTTGAGATTTTTTTTTACTCACACATCCGACCTGGTGGTATTGAGCAGATTCAAACGCATGACCTTTGATTTCCAAGCAATCTCACTCCACTACTAGGACATCCCCATCGGGACAAATAATCATTTGAGATTAAAACATAAGTTTGTATCCACATGTATAAAAAATATAATTTTTTTACCAATCATTATCAAAATACATTTGGTAGGACCTGCAATTATTTAATGTTCCCAACTAACATGATATATAACTTACGCAAATCTCATTTTGCGGCACAGATTTTGTTCTAGCAGTCCAACCCACCCAACAATCCAAACTCATTTCGGTGCAAAACCAATTTTCTCTCTCCTATAAACGGATCACGTTTTTCCCTTAACAAACTCAAACCAAACACAAATATGCTTTTTGTTCTTTTGAAATTACAAATCTATCATTTAATTATTATTTTGTATCAATAGTTCTTTTTATTATTTATATATTTTACTTATATACCTAATTTTGTTATATGAGAATAATTAAAATTATATATAAAAATTAAAAGTACAATTTGTAATTTGATAAATGCATAGGTGTTTATTGTAAAAGAATATAAAAAGTTGTATGAGAATATTATTGTGAGTTTGAGAATGAGTTGTGTTATAGACAAATTACTGTTCGATGCGATAATTATTATATTTTGAGTTTGAATTTGAGTTTAGCAAACTCATTTGTAGAATTATATTTTGGACTTTAATACTACAAAATGGGGAAACAACTTAGATATTCTGAAGGAAATATATTAAAAAACTTGTATCCATATCCAAAGAGACTACGTTTATATATTTACACAAAATTAAATTATAATTGAAATCAAAATCCAACAATAAGGTTACTTCAATAAAATGATTGGTAATAATTATAATATTTTTCATAGGAAAAAATGAGTAATAATTTGAGATGGATGAAAATGGAAATTAAATAAATATATCTTAGTATGACTGAAGAGAGTAATATTGGTTGACAATTCAGTCGGTGATTTCTTTTTTAAAGTTGAAAAATGGGGGATTGAGATTCGTACCCGAATCTCTCACTCTTACAAAAAGAAGAAATACGTGGATTAATTCAACAAAACTATTAAAAATCCACTTTTCCTATTTTACTATGCGATTAGTACTACAGTAGCTTCAAAACCATTTCTAGAAAATAAGAAATGAGATGTATAATCAACTAAAAATATACACTTATATTCTAACTGGATATTAATTTAAAAGTTCTAAAAATAACAAATTCAAACACAAGGTAGTAAAAGTTTTGATTTGTTTAATTCTTGTGGCTGACCCTTTGACGGGTCGAGATCTATTAGACTACCCACAGCAATGATCGGAACGATCGATCATGCAATAAGACAAAAAAAAAATTAATATAAAACTCTCAAGTTGCTAAAGAGTTGCCGATCGATTGCAAATTCGGTTGGTCAACCAACCTTCGATCAACCCATCCAAATTGAAATTGTATTGCCACATGTCAAAATTTGATTAGTCAATCATATTTTTATTGGATAAAATTTTATATTATTATTATTTTAGATAATAATGTATTAAAAAAATATAAAAATTATATCATAATTCTTATTTTTTTTGTCTATAAAATGAGCTCATTTTTTACATATTTTGAATTATACTAAAAAACCATCTATTCTCACTCATTTTCTCTCATTTCCCGTAATTTATTTGCCAACGTTTGTATAACAAAGTGAAATACATGAAACGTAAATATTTTAATATTTGCCAACATTTGTATAACATGATAAATTAATTGTGTAACATTATGATAATTTACCGATATAAAAATGTATATCATTATTGACTAATAATTCATTCAAGTAACAACCGACGCTTCTGTCCGATACTGAAAAATAAAGAAAAAAATGGATATTAAAGACAAGTAAATTATATTTTATCAAACATATATATCAACAAAACTAGTGTTTGGAGATTTATTGTAGTTTATTTTCATGTTATTTAATTATTATCATTTGTATGTTTAAATTTCAATCAATGAAGTATTAAATTTCATAATAATCTCATTTGCAACTCGGCTTGTTTAATTTTGGCGGTGATGAATACGCCAAATTTTTTAACAAAGTGAAATACATGAAACATAAATATTTTAATATTTGTCAACGTTTGTATAACATGATAAATTAATTGTGTAACATTAGGATAATTTACCGATATAAAAATGTATATCATTATTGACTAATAATTCATTCAAGTAACAACCGACGCTTCTGTCCGATACTGAAAAATAGGCATATATAATCTTCGCCTCATTATTGAGTTTATTATTTAATTTAAGTGTATGAGGAATATATTATTATTATTATTATTATTATTATTATTATTATTATTATTGTAATTAATTATTTAAAATATAAAATAATTTATTAACTTTAAAATATAATAAAAATAATTATTATTAATAGATATTAATAAAGAATCAAATAAAATATTTATTTTTGGATTGGAGAGGATTGTTGATAAAGTTGAAAGATTGTGGTTTTAGATTGTTGAATTGATTGTGTAGGTGGAGGAAAGAGAAATGATTATTTTATTGATAGATTGGGTTGGTGGAGATTGTGAATAGGGGTAGTCTTAGGCCATGGTCATACAATCACACTTAGATCAAAACACAATTAAATGACAAAAAAAATTAAATATATCATCATATATAAATTTGGATTCATCCGACAATCTTATATAATTTTGTGTTAATTGCCAAATAAATCACCACGTTTCCACCCTTTGCAAATTAGACACCACGTTTAAATTTAGCCAATTACAACACCACGTTTTAATTTGTATGGGATTAAACATCCTCAGTTTTTCCGGTGAGTTAAATATGACGTATTTGGCCTAAAATCATGTTGGCAGCCATGTCAACACACACTTGTAACAAATGATGCCGTTTTTGTTACTTTCTCTTCTTTTTTATTGAAAAAAAATTATTTTTATATAATTATTTATTTCTAAAATAAAAAAATATATTGAGAAAACTAATAAAATCGACGTCGTTTGTTACATGTGTGCGTTAATGTGGCTGCCAACGTGGTTTTTAGACCAAATACGTCATACTTAACTCGTCAAAAAAATTGAAGATGTTTAATCCCAAACAAATTAAAACGTGGTGTTGTAATTGACTAGGTTTAAACGTGGTGTCTAATTTACAAAAAAGTGTAAACGTTGTGATTTATTTAGCAATTAACCCTATAATTTTTTACTTAAAAAATTGGATGTTGTGCACCAAATACGAGAGTTCAAATTTGGATTTTGATGAAGAAACCTTTGATTTATTTTTGCGTACGTAATTTGCCAACTATATGTGTTTTGAAAAAAAACAAAAAATCCCCATCCGCTGATTGCCGCAAATTTTGTTGTCCCGAATTTCCTATTTTGTCCCTTGCCTCGATTGTTTGCTATTTTTCTAGTTTAAAATACAATAATGCTTCTTGGCCACACTATTGGCCAACCATAATTTTATAATTATGGTATATTTTCATTATATGGTAAGTTTTAAATTTAATCCTTAATTAGTGATTAATAATGTTTTACTATTATATCATTCCTATTAATTTTAGAAAGATTTGACTTGTTAATTTTAAAAATTTAAATCATCCACAAAATCTCATTAAAATATCAAATATCATAGCTAATAATATTGAATCAATTGCAATATGAAATCACCGAAAATTGAATTGAGTGTACTTTGCATTTGTTATTCAAATATTATGGTGTGTGTGTGTGTGTGTGTGTGTATCATAAAGTATTCTACAATAATATTAATACGCATTATTATAAGTTGCAAAAAATGTTAAAGTAAATTACACACAAAACTAATTTAAGGATTACATTCATGTTAAAAAAATATTTTCGTTTAATAAATAAATAAAAATTTAAAAGAAATTCAAATACACATAAGCTATAGATTAGAATAATATATATGTGTGTATATATATATATATCATAAAGTATTCTACAATAATATTAATACACATTATTGTAAGTTGCTAAATGTTAAAGTAAATTACACACAAAACTAATTTAAGGATTACATTCATGTTAAAAAAATATTTTCGTCTTCAACAATTTCATATTCAATAATTTATTTATTTATTTGAAAATTTGATCCCATAATCATGTTTAAATTGACTCCCTTGAACACAATTTACATAATTTATTGATTTTCTAATTCAATTATATTATTTAAAATAAACAATAAATACTAGTTTGACTCACTTGAGATCCTCTAGTCCCAACTTGTGTGTGCCAACCGTGTGCCACACCTCAAAATTATTACTTTTTCTTTTATTTTTTTCTTCAATTTTAATTTCTTTTGATTTAGTATAATTTTACATTATTATTTAGGGTTTATTCCACCCAATTAGGGTTTATAATTATTTTTTAATATTTAATTTTCATTTTTTAGTTAACATAATTGATTTTTGGGGTTGAATATTCCAAACTTAGGGTATATAATTTTTTAAAATTTTAATTTTTTTGCAATAAATATTAATTATGATTAGTTATGATAAAACAAATTTTTTTTTTATAAAAAACATTATTAACTATATATAATTTTAATAGTGGCACATGGTTGGCACACACAAGTGGGACTAGAGGATCTCTACTCAGTTTGACTACGTAGGATCTTTTTTTCTGTCTAGGTTCAGTAGTTTTTTTTTTTTAAATATGTTATTACTTGGGATATGATTGGAGTTCTTAAATTAGTTGATATTGCTTAGTGTGTAATTATTTGTTTATCTATTTCCGCAAGTTTATATGATTTGATTTTTAATATAATATTGCAAAATCATTTGTAATCCATTTATATTTTTGATGTAATTTTGCAATTTTCTTGATTTGATTTGTAATATTGACATGTCAAAATTATTTCATAATCCATTTAATTTTTTTAGAGATCAATTTTATGTAATTTTTTTATCACTAATTTTGTAGAGTTTATCTAATAATTTTAGTAAATTGTCTAATTCAATTTACCAAAATATTAAATAATTTTGAGGATTATTCATCTCCATTTCCATATGTTCATTATTTTATTTGTAATATTGATGTGGCAAAAAATAATTTCATTATTCATTTATATATTTTTTAAAGACTTCATGTAATTATTATATATAGATATTTATACCATAATATTTTATAGTTTAATACACACATACACACACACACACACACCATAATATTTGAATAACAAATGCAAAGTACAATCAATTTAATTTTCGGTGATTTCATATTGCAATTGATTCAATATTATTAGCTAGGATCTTTCATATTTTAATGAAATTTTGTGGATGATTTAAATTTTTAAAATTAACAAGTCAAATCTTTCTAAAATTAATTGGAAGGATATAATAGTAAAACATTATTAATCACTAATTAAGGATTAAATTGAAAACTTATCATATAATGAAAATATACTATAATTATAAAAGTATGGCCGACCATAATGTGGCCGAATAGCATCACTCTAAAGATATATACTTTGAACATATTTATTTTTAAATAAAATTGGAGGTCGCTCGGGTTCTTTCACAATTAATACAAAAATTGCATCGAAATTAAAACATTTCTTTTTATCAAATTATAACTTATAATTGAATTTAGTATAGTAGCATATTTTTGTAATTTAAGTAACGTATATTAGATTATATAATGCTGAATAATTATACAATACAAATTTATTGATTTTTATTAACAAATAAGTGCTAGCAATTATATAATTAAAATAATTAGATAATCATATGTATAGTAGTTTCATCGGGATATGAAGATACTCAAGATGGGTGGATTTTTCATAAAAGCAAACATTTTGGGGTTGCGATTATTCCTTTTTCCCAATTAAAAAAAGTAAAATTAAAAAACACACGCTCACATTCGCACTAATAACAGAATATACATACAGTAAAATATTCATGTAAGAATACTTTATACAAGAATAACTTTCTTATAATAACAAAAAATGATGGTCTTAACTTGAACCAGTTATAAATACGAATAATCTCTACAGTCTACATTATAATATTTCAGTATTTTTTTAGGACCGTTCTTAAGAAATTTATCTCCATATAATAATAAAATAATATTAAATTTCAAATACATTTAAATATCTATATAAAATATCTAGAACTGTTTAACTACATATGTTACATTAAACTTAAAATTGTATGAAATACTTATCTAAAGTTGACTGTGACAATGCTTTAATTTTTTAAGTTAATATCATATCATTTAACTTGTCCGTTCGAAGTAACTCGTCAATACAATCACCTTCTTGTTGAATCAAAAACATTTCCAACTTGTCCAACGTGCTTTAAGATTCTTGACATGAGACTTTTTCTATTTCTACACTATCATGTGTTTTAAAATACGAAGGGACATTTTCAAGTGTTGTATAATATATATTAATTTTTTTAAATATTATTTTTATATGTAAACTCTATATAATAATTATCTCCTTATAGTAATATTTTTCTCTGATTCTAACGATATTACTGTATATATATTTTATTGTAGAAGTTATTCTAATAAAGAAATATTGATCGCTTTATACCTAAATATTAATCATATACATAACAAGTATTTACATGATCCTGACACAAATTAAAGAGTTGATGCAAAAAGGGTTAGAAAGTGTTTTTTCTCTTTTACTAGCAAATACCAAAGCCGATACAAGTGATTAAAGTTGATAATTAATCATTTGAAGCCATAAAGATTTGCCGACATAAATACAAATACGAAATATTTCGTGTTGGTGCGATCACACGACCACGACAACGACGACAATAATAATAAGAGAAGCTCTTGCGTACAAGAGCTCTTATGTGCACCATGTTTCAGACGGCACGTGGCGGCCGGATGCGCGGCGCGTGGGCGCCCGTCTATATTTTTTTTATTTTTTTTTCTGGCGATTTTTTTAGTTTTTTTTTTCGATTTTCTTTGTTTTTTTTATTTTTTCCCAATAAAATTTATACCATAAAATAAAATTAAATCGAATTGATATAATTTGTTTGAAATAAATATAAATTTATACCCTAAAAAAAATTAATAAATCCTAAAAAAGACAAAATAAAATCCTAAAAAAAACCCCCAAAAAACCCTAAAAAACACAATAAAAATCCTAAAAACACCCCCCAAAAAATAAAAAATAAACCCCTAAAAGCATCCCTAAAAAAACCCTAAAACACTCAAAATAAACCCCTAAAAACACCTAAAATAAGTGGCAGACCCCTTACTATTTAATGATACAGGTGATACTTTTCGAATTTTGAGTGATACTTTTTAATGTTACTGTTGATACTGATTTTACCGGATTTTTTTTTGCGGGTTGACCCGCGAATTTGACCCGCCCGTCTGAAATAAGCCTTATATGCACTTTGTGCATGTAAGTATTTGCATAATAATAATAATTAGTGGCGGATTCAAGAAAAAAAAAATAGGAGGACATTATTTTATTGTGCATAAAAAAAAAATCTACATCTTTAAATAAATAAATATTAAGAACATATTTTTATAAAAAAATCATAATTTTAAATGAGATAAAAATGTAAAAATATTTCACACTTTTAAAATGATCTAAAAGTTAACACTTGGTCTAGTTGTAGTTGTGATTGCTTGAGGAAGTGGCGACAACTGAAATTATTTATTCATAAATTGAAATCATTGCATGATTGACTTATTTTCTATCGTTTTTCCACCGATTCGTTAACAATAGGTATACAAGAAGATGAGAAAGATGCACCTCTACTAATTTTTTGGAAAAAAAATCTCTCCATATTCTATATTAATAAATATATATATGTATATATATAAATAAATTGATAAAAATAATGACATTGAATCACAATTTAAATAAAAATTATTAATATTATTAAATAAATTTTTTTACCTTCGGCTCTAAATGTCATTTCACATTTATACCCCCAATTTAAAAAACAATACTTCACATTTGACTAATTAAATTACAATAGAACTATTTAATACCATAATCCTCCCTCTTCCCTACTTGTATCATTTTATATTATTTTGTTTCCCTTTTTAAAATTTCACCTAAATTTTTTCATTTCAAGTTCAATTTTAAGCATATTTCTTGTTAATTTTGTTATTTTGTAAAAATCTTAATGGAAGAATCTTACTATCTGTATTGATTATAATTAATAAGAAATTAATCTGAAATTACACATACTTGTATGAAGTGTTTATTATGCAAACGTTCACACAAAAGTACTTGAACGTTGTTGGATAAAGTTCACAATAATGTGCAAGATGCAGAAAGTAAAGCACACAATGAGTTGATAATCATGTTCGATCAATAGATCTACGTCAGGGGAACTTGTCAGGTCCGTGAAAAATAATTCACTACTGCTATGCAACGTTTACTTGGGATATTACATGCAGTTGATCTCCCGTCACTCGTTACCCGTTCTACTAGTACAACCTCTTTCGATGAATTGAATTGTAAGATCCTTTCACAACATAGACTCTATCTATCTAGTTCCCACAAGTATTCTTTTCTAAGAAATCTTTTGATAGCGTATGAAAAGTATCTCAATACATGAAGACTATAACAATTAAACCTAGTCTAAACACTTGACCGAAACTAATGTGGCTCGGAATGAGCTCTTGTAAAATCTCTCTAGTTCAGTGCAGTCGGTCTCTCTCGATCATCCTAACAAATTCTAATCCCAGACTATTTATAAGGCAATGATATAGCCTTAACATGGTAATCAGAAGTCTTAATCCTATCAGATATCTAATAAGAAAATTTCCCCATTTAACTTTAAAACTGAGAACTTGCCTTGTTAGAAATCTTTCATCTTTAAACATCCGTTTTATCTTCAATCTCGTGCTCTTCAAGCTAATTAATGCATTTTCTAGAACGATCTTGAATCTCTTCTTGGTTGGCAAACTTCGAACAGCTTCAATGATCTTGGAAGAACAATCTGGACAAAAAGATGTTCATGCAAACGTTCCCAAACTTTGCCATAAACATTGTTGATTTTGAACTTTCACTTCAGGTAGCACAACGAAATATCTTGTATGTTCACAAACTGACTGCTGGCTATCACTTAAGCTAACTGGTAGTACTCAATGTGTTTAACAATCTCAGTTGTGTCTCGATGCACAACTGTCTTAATCTTCAACTCAATTCCATCTTCATGCTTGGCTGTATTCAGTAAAGTTCAGATCATGTTGTAGTACTGTTGGTTTTGTATACTAGAAGACCTGTTTTTTGTATACATTATTGATGATGGTTTTATGATGATATAGAATGAATACAATTGTAGTCACTGTTTGCATTTAAATTGTTATATTTACATGCATGTTCACTATACTTACATTGTAAATGATATGGTGTGGGTAAACACATGGTTAGATCATATCATCGGTTCCTTGTAATGTATTAAAAGGCTCACGGTCTAGATAGCACTGAACCTGCTATCGGTACGCCGTAGAATAATCTGATAGTTAGTTTGTCTTGACTAACTGATTATTCTAATACACGGGCAAGTGTATTGAGGAGGATCTACTTAGGATTCTATTCTCTATTCTGACCTTAAATGAGAGAATAAGAATTCACAGATTTCGGGTTCTTAACCCCTATATGTTGGCGGACATATACGTGTAGTGTTTGCAGCTTTGATTTATCAAAGGGTGAGATTCTTTCATAGGATCAATAATCTCGATATCTTGGGTTGTGACATTTACACTTATGATGGGTCGTTCAATATGTAGGGGCACCGTGTCCTGGTGCGCCAGGTTGATGGTGTCCCCTTGAGGAAATGCAAGTTCATGCTGAAACCCTGCAGGTGGAATTTATTCCGTGCATGAGTAAAGCTTATGTGGTACTACTCAAGGAAAAGATATTAATTAATTATAGTTGTCAAAAGCTTACATAATTAATTAATGGGCATTATATCTTAAACATGGAAAATGGCTGGACTAAAGGAGAAAGCATATTCAGAAATATGTATTAAATTGGTAGGTCAGTATTATTTCTTTAGTGGAATAAAAATAATACTTAATTTATTTAATTATATCCTAAGTTTATTGGATATTGGATATTAAATAAATTAATGGGCCAATTTAATATTCTTCTAGATCCCTGTTGTAGCCCAAAAAGAGACTGAATTGAATTGGAGATAGAACAAGAGATAGAGATAGAATTCCAGTCCAACTGGGACACCAATTTCGTCCACCCCCTTATAAATAAGAGGGTGGAGGCACGAAATTTATGTCATAATATATCAGCCCTCTCGTGTTCTCTTGGTCTCCACAGATTCCATACCGATCTAGTAGATTTCAGCCCACCCTGAAACTAGATTCAGTCCGGGAATACCACAGAAGATCAAGGAGTTGAATAGCATCAAGGGGCGCCTATTATAATTCATACAACAGCAAGATTAGACCTTTAATCTTGTCATCAACTCGCCGTTTAATTTGTAAGTCATTTTTCAGTATTCTATGTTTCCGCTTTAGTAGAATCGAAAACCGGATTTGCATGTTTATTAAACTCGGTTAATTAAAACATATGAGATGCATGAATTTATGATCTACATGACATTAGTATTAATGAACATCCAATTAGATCATGCGGTGGTTCAATTCGAAAAAACCCCAACAACTGGTATCAGAGCGGGTTTTGGCACTGTTCTAGATTTAATCCTAGGATTAATTCGAAAAATATGTTTAAATTTGATGAAATTTTTAAGTTGCTTAAATTTTCAGATTTATATGTTCATATATTCGAATTGGTTATGTTCAAAACTTGGATGAATTTTTTATGGTGTTTCGAAAATTCTACTTTTGGATGGATTGTAATTTTCGGTCATATCTTAATTAAATTTGGAATAGATTTTTGATTTATCAAAATTTCCAGATTTAATTAGATGTGTGTTTCGAAAATTTTTGAAAATTTGATGTTTAATTTCCCTAAATTTTTGGTCATTGTTAAATAAAATTGGAGAAGATTTTGATGAAAATCAAATTTCCAGATTTATTTAATGGTGTGTTTCGAAAATTTGGGTGTTGGATTAAGATTTGATATTATTTAATGTATATCTTAATTTACCTAATTTTAATCTAGATAGATTTGAAAATAGAATTTTAAATTTGGAAGAATTTGAAATGGATCAAATTTTCAGATTTATTATTTATGAAATTTTCGAAAACTATGGATTAAAATTGGATAAGGTGATTTTGGATATATACAAATAATTATCAAAATCCAATTGTGATAAGATTTTAAATTTGGATAAGTTTTGGAAGATTTTGGATTGGAATCAAATCTCCAAACTTTATCTTTGAAGATTTAGATTCTTATGGATAATATTTGGATTAGATTTTTGATTTATATCAAGATATCCAATTATTATTTAATTAGGGTGGTTTGAAAATATTAAATAAATTTGGTGGATAATTTTAAATAATTTTCAGATTTATTTTAGTTATATTTTCGAAAATAACAAGTTTAAAATTGGTGGATAATTATTTTAATTTCCAATTTTTATCTTGTGGATAATATCGAATTAATTAATTTTATTAATTGAAAAATTCGAATATTATTTAATAATGTCATGTGTGGATATCATATGTTATTTTATGCTAATCATGTAATTGTGATTGTTGGATTTGTAGACTGACTTGTTTGCAGGGTTACCGACTATTATGGCTCCTTAATTATGTGATGTATGTTTTAATTTATGTTGGATGTATGATGGGCCGTATGCCGGATTGGCTACGTATTTTTAATCCATGAGAAAATCCATGGATTAGGTCTAGGTTTTATTTTATGTTGTTTTAATGTAATAGAAATAAAACTGTTAGACCAAGTTATTGAGTTGTAATTTTATTCTAGATATATTAGTTTTTTTTCATTTAAGGAATAGATATTCTATATTGAATAAAGTTTGAAGATCAACTCAAAGAAGGAGAGTAGTACAGCTCAAGAAAGGAAGTATCACTGATTCACGTCCCGAAATCCTAATTGGAGCTAGGATTTTCGGTGAGGCGCAGTGATGGGGGCGGCGGCCATGCCCGAGGTTCCGGAGCTGACTTTCCAGTTTTATCTCATTCAGCAACATGAGATATAAGCCATGATAGTTGGTTTTTATTATTACTGCTTATTATGTTGTTTGAAGCATGCAATGGTGTTTTATCATTTTATGTGATGTTTGCATGTTTTACAATGGGATAAAATGAAACCTCAATCTTAAATAACTAAGTGGGAGAGATTCATACCAAAGTATGTAGAAATCTCAAACGGTCTCCATTAATTTGGTTTAATTGATATGTGATAGACATGCGAGTTGACAATAGGTCTTCCTCCATAACGGATGTGTCATATCACTGTTATCTCTAGAAATTAAACTTCTTTATCAAGATAGTTGTAGAACACTACTAGAACAAACTGACTCCTCCAACTGGAGCAGGGAGTTCGAAATAGTGGACTTGGTGCTAAGATGATGGTGTTCACACTTAGGTGTAATTTATTAATAAACGTCCACACTAACGTGGCTTATTAATTGGAAGGTTACATGACCGTGGTTATTTCCGACTATTAATTTACTTGTCATAAGAAAATTTGACTGGAGGTAAATTAAAGGTGGTTTTACCTGTTTAAGGATGAATTTTATAAACGTCCACACTAACGTGGCTTATAAGAAACATTTTTAAAATGTCGGTGGATTACATATAATTTTTTGAGGTATACGATTATATGTGAGTATCCTAAAGTTTGTGACTGTACTGCATGTTTACTTTTCAGTTATTCTATATCATCATGGCACTCTCCAACCTATCCACTATTCTCAAAGAAAACAAGTTAATCGGTGAAAATTACAATGACTGGATTCGAAACCTTAATCTTGTTCTCACTGCGGAAGGACACAAATTCGTACTTGAAGAGGTATGTCCTCAGAAGCCAGATGAGGGTTCTGACGAAGCCCAAAAGGTTGCATATGATAAGTGGGTTAGGTCTAATGAGATAGCGCGCTGTTACATTCTGGCATCCATGTCGAATGTGTTGCAACATCAACATGAACCTATGAAAACCGCTTATGATATCATGTACAACCTTAGGCAGCTCTTCGGTCATCAGAACCGCTCGGCACGCCATTTGGCAATGAAGAAGCTAATGGATGCGAGAATGTCTGACTCCACACCTGTTAGGGATCACGTTCTCACGATGATGGGGTATCTGGCTGAGATCGAGACCTTGGGTGGAGAGCTGGACGCCGATTCTCAAATCGACATTGTTCTTCATAGTTTGTCCTCGAAGTTTGAGCAGTTCAGGCTGAACTTTAACATGATTAAAAGGGATGTCGGCATGACTGAACTGCTGATGGATCTTCAGGCGGCTGAGTTACTTCAAAAAGGAAATCCGGAGGCACACCTAGCTGAAAATAGGGCGTCTTCTTCCGGTACTAAAAGGAAGAAGAAGAACGCACCCAAGAAAGCTGCAGAGGGGGCGCCTAAGGTGAAGAAGTCTAAGACTAAGATTCCTCCCGAGGAATTTAAGTCAAAGACAAAGTGTTTCAAGTGCGGCCAGCCAGGTCACTGGAAGGCGGATTGTCCTAACAAGAAGAAGAAAAAGGGTACGTCTCAATCTCTCGTCGTTGAAACATGTTTAGCTACTTGTTCTACTCAGTCATGGGTAGTAGATACTGGAGCTACTGATCATGTTTGCATGTCTTTACAGGGGTTCCTGGCAAAAGACAGCTGAGTGATGGAGAGATTTCAGTCTACATGGGCAATGCTACGAAAGTGGCGGCAGTTGCAGTGGGAGACGTAACCTTATCTTTTAGTAGTGATAGGATTTTAGTTTTAAAGGATTGTCTTTATGTGCCTGGTTTTAGGCGAAACTTGATTTCAGTTTCTAAACTTTTTATGGATGGATATTCTGTTTCTTTTGATAACAAGGTTGTTATCTTTAGTGATAAACGTTTTATCTGTTCTGGCACATTGGATGGAAATCTTTATTTACTTAATCCTATGCAAAACACTACGCAAATGCATTTACTGAATACATCGATCATAAACCCTAACAAACGAAAAGAACCTTCAGAAATGAATCAAACCTATCTTTGGCATCTTAGGCTCGGCCATATTAACCTTAAACGGATACAAAGACTAGTAAATGATGGGCCCTTGTCTTCATTGGTCCTAGAATCGTTTTCTTTGTGTAAATCCTGTTTGGAAGGTAAAATGACCAAGCGACCCTTTAAGGATAAAGGGAATAGATCTGAAGAGGTACTAGATTTGATTCACTCTGACTTATGTGGCCCTATGTCAGTTCAGGCTCGAGGAGGGTACGAGTATTTCATCACGTTCATTGATGATTACTCAAGGTATGGATACATATACCTGTTACGCCGCAAGTCAGAATCCTTTGAGTTTTTCAAAGAATTCAGAGCGGAAGTGGAAAAACGTACAGGTAAAAGTATCAAATCACTACGGTCTGATCGTGGTGGTGAATACCTCTCGAATGAATTTAGGGACTACTTAGCAGAGAATGGGATTACATCCCAGTTGACTGCGCCGGGGACGCCACAGCAGAATGGCGTGGCGGAGAGAAGGAACAGAACATTGTTAGAGATGGTTAGATCGATGATGAGCTATTCAGATCTGCCTATTTCGTTCTGGGAATATGCCCTGGAAACGGCAGCCTACATTCTTAATGTGGTTCCATCAAAATCAGTCCCATCTACGCCCACAGAACTTTGGACTGGACGAAAGCCCAGTCTTGGACATTTTTGGATTTGGGGTAGTCCAGCACATGTGCTGGATAAGGAAGCTGATAAGCTGGCACCACGTACGGATGTTAGACTGTTTGTTGGATATCCCAAAGGAACGAAAGGTGGTTTATTTTATAGTCCTAAGGATCAGAAGATCATCGTGAGTACCAATGCTCGATTCTTAGAGGAAGACTATGTAATAAATCACAAGCCAAGAAGTGAGATAGTACTCGAGGAACTTAGAGGGGAAAATTCGAATCTGACACCAACAGTACAAGAAGAGGAACCACAATTTACTGCACAACGTGTTACAGAAGTACAAGAACTGCCTCGTCGCAGTGAGAGGGTTGTACGCCAACCTGACAGATTCATTGGTTTGGGTGAATCTTCAGATTTTCCTGAAGGACTAAATGAATTGGATCTCAGGACCTACGACGAAGCGATTCAAGACAAAGATGCAGATTCTTGGAAAATTGCAATGGAGTCTGAGATTGGATCTTTGGATCACAATCAAGTCTTGGAGCTTGTAGAACCACAAGATGGGGTAAAATCCATTGGGTGTAAGTGGGTTTACAAACGCAAGAGAGGAGCTGACGGGAAGGTTGAAACCTTCAAGGCAAGATTGGTGGCGAAAGGGTATACTCAGAAAGAAGGGATCGATTATGAGGAAACCTTTTCGCCGGTAGCCATGCTTAAGTCAATCCGGATTCTCTTGTCTATTGCCGCTCATTTGGATTATGAGATTTGGCAGATGGATGTCAAGACAGCTTTCCTAAATGGAAGTCTTGAGGAAAACATCCACATGAAGCAACCAGAGGGTTTCATTGCTAAAGGCCAAGAGCACTTAGTGTGCAAGCTTAAGAGATCCATTTATGGACTTAAGCAGGCATCAAGGTCTTGGAACATCCATTTTGACGAGGTTATCCAGTCATATGGATTCGTGCAATGTCCGGATGAGAGCTGTGTGTACAAGAAGAGTGACGGAAACGTGGTGGCTTTCCTCGTGCTATATGTTGATGATATCTTACTTATTGGAAACAGTAAGAAAGTATTATCTAACATAAGGGTGTGGTTGTCCAAGCAGTTCGATATGAAAGATCTAGGAGAAGCCGGACACGTCCTTGGCATCAAGATAATTCGAGATCGCCAGAAAAGGATATTGTGCTTATCCCAGGCGACATATATCGACACAGTGCTAGCTAAGTTTAACATGCAGGATTCCAAGAAAGGTTTTATACCTTTCAGGCATGGAATTCATCTATCCAAGGATATGTGTCCCCACACACAGGCTGAGATAGATGAGATGAAGGGCGTTCCATATGCTTCGGCTGTGGGAAGTCTTATGTATGCTATGCTATGCACTAGACCTGATATATGCTATGCAGTCGGCATGGTAAGCAGATATCAGTCTAACCCTGGACAAGGTCACTGGACTGCGGTTAAGAATATACTCAAGTACCTGAAAAGGACTCGAGATTATATGTTGGTATACCGCTCTGATAATCTAGTGCCTTTGGGTTACACAGACTCAGATTTTCAATCCGATAAAGATCAGAGTAAATCTACCTCAGGCTATGTGTTTACCTTGGGAGGCGGAGCCATTGCATGGAGGAGCATAAAGCATAAATGCATTGCGGATTTCACCATGGAGGCCGAATATGTAGCTGCCTCTGAGGCTGCAAAAGAGGCCGTCTGGCTCAAGAGCTTCTTGTTGGACTTGAGCGTGGTTCCTGATTTGCCTAAGAGTATCACGGTATATTGTGATAACTCAGGTGCAGTGGCAAATTCGAAGGAACCCAGAGCCCATAAGGCAAGTAAACACATAGAGAGAAAGTACCATCTTATACGAGAAATCGTTAAGAGAGGAGATGTGGCAGTGGTCAAGATTGCATCAGAGGACAATTTAGCTGATCCATTCACGAAGAGCCTTCCAGCTAAGACCTTCTACGGTCACGTGGAGAAAATGGGAGTGAGATGCAAACCCGGGGTTGCCGTTTGAGATTTTAGTTAGAGTTGGAGAGTTAGCCAGTTTGTTTTATATTTGAAAGACATGCTTCAAGTATAAGTGGGAGATTGTTGGTTTTGTATACTAGAAGACCTGTCTTTTATATACATTATTGATGATGGTTTTATGATGATATAGAATGAATACAATTGCAGTCACTGTTTGCATTTAAATTGTTATATTTACATGCATGTTCACTATACTTACATTGTAGATGATATGGTGTGGGTAAACACATGGTTAGATCATATCATCGGTTCCTTGTAATGTATTAAAAGGCTCACGGTCTAGATAGCACTGAACCTGCTATCGGTACGCCGTAGAATAATCTGATAGTTAGTTTGTCTTGACTAACTGATTATTCTAATACACGGGCAAGTGTATTGAGGAGGATCTACTTAGGATTCTATTCTCTATTCTGACCTTAAATGAGAGAATAAGAATCCACAGAGTTCGGGTTCTTAACCCCTATATGTTGGCGGACATATACGTGTAGTGTTTGCAGCTTTGATTTATCAAAGGGTGAGATTCTTTCATAGGATCAATAATCTCGATATCTTGAGTTGTGACATTTACACTTATGATGGGTCGTTCAATATGTAGGGGCACCGTGTCCTGGTGCGCCAGGTTGATGGTGTCCCCTTGAGGAAATGCAAGTTCATGCTGAAACCCTGCAGGTGGAATTTATTCCGTGCATGAGTAAAGCTTGTGTGGTACTACTCAAGGAAAAGATATTAATTAATTATAGTTGTCAGAAGCTTACATAATTAATTAATGGGCATTATATCTTAAACATGGGGAATGGCTGGACTAAAGGAGAAAGCATATTCAGAAATATGTATTAAATTGGTAGGTCAGTATTATTTCTTTAGTGGAATAAAAATAATACTTAATTTATTTAATTATATCCTAAGTTTATTGGATATTGGATATTATATAAATTAATGGGCCTATTTAATATTCTTCTAGATCCCTGTTGTAGCCCAAAAAGAGACTGGATTGAATTGGAGATAGAACAAGAGATAGAGATAGAATTCCAGTCCCAACTGGGACACCAATTTCGTCCACCCCCTTATAAATAAGAGGGTGGAGGCATGAAATTTATGTCATAATATATCAGCCCTCTCGTGTTCTCTTGGTCTCCACAGATTCCATACCGATCTAGTAGATTTCAGCCCACCCTGAAACTAGATTCGGTCCGGGAATACCACAGAAGATCAAGGAGTGGAATAGCATCAAGGGGCGCCTATTATAATTCATACAACAGCAAGATTAGACCTTTAATCTTGTCATCAACCCGCCATTTAATTTGTAAGTCGTTTTTCAGTATTCTATGTTTCCGCTTTAGTAGAATCGAAAACCAGATTTGCATGTTTATTAAACTCGGTTACTTAAAACATATGAGATGCATGAATTTATGATCTACATGACATTAGGATTAATGAACATCCAATTAGATCATGCGGTGGTTCAATTCGAAAAAACCCCAACAAGTACATCCTTGCGAACGTTGTCTAGAACTACGTGTGTATGCCATAAAAATCAATAACAATCAAATACTACTGCAATTGTAAAGTACAACACTTGATACAAAAAAACTTAGTGCAAAATATAGCACGAACATAATATTTTTAGTATACAAATGTTACAACATGTTAGGGAAATGAATGGATGAAAAATATGTAGCTTTTGTCAAATTGCTCTTGATCATGAACTTAATCTATTCAAGTTTTTCTAGAATAAATATTTCAATTTCTTTCTTAATCATATTAAGTTGAAAATTATTGTTTCTTTCTTAATAAAAATATTGTTAAATCTTGATTTTATTCCTAAAATTTAAAATATAGCCCTCCAACTAAAATTGTGGTCCGTCAGTGCCTAAGTGACAAGTGAAATTAGTTAATAATTAGAGTGTTCGAGTAATTACGCGGGTCCGAAACTTGTAATTCTTTAAAGAAATCAGGGTGGTTGCAGTCCAGAACCCAGAAATCTCAACTTCTTCGTTGCCATGTCAGCGCCACGTCAAAAGTTAACCCTCACCAATTTCTAAGGGCATCTACAATGGTCAGAAATATGTTGACATGGCACTGGATATATTCCTATTCTTGAGGTATTTACCATTGTAATTATCTAGGAATTTTGGAGAAAGTTTAGAAGAAAAAGTACTGCAACTATCTAGGAAGTTTGGAGAAAAGGAGAGTGGGAGAAAGAGAGTGTGTGTTACACGCATACCACAGAGAGAGCCGTGCACTTCACTTGCCAATGGGGAATATTGAGCGCGGGCCCCATGTCTACTTTTGCCCATTACTGTTTTTTTTTTAATTTTTGACTTCTTCTCGGTTGTTGGTTCACTTTAATGTAACTTTTATTAATATTTTTTTATTAATATTTTAGATAGAATGTGAGTTGTATGTGTAATATAATATATATATATATATATATATATATTAGGTAGTGTGCGTCTATATGATATATATATATATATCAAGATGTGTTGTGTGTTTTAATTTTTTATTAATTATTGTATGAAATTATTATGTTATGAAATTATATTATAAATTAAACTATATCTCTCTCTATATATATTAATTAAAATATCATGAATAATATTTAGTACTGTATAAATAAATCATAAAATAAATGAGTATATATATAAAATATGGAATGATTGGATAGTGGGACCCATAAAAAGTTACTTTTGAGATAGTATTGTTGGGGAGGAATATGTTTAGAGGAAGTAGGTATTTAACTTTTGAGGTGGAGCTGATGCGGCAACAAAATATCTGAACATATTTCTACAATGGTCATAAAGGGTTCACTCGATGCTAGGATCGAACCCAGTGCATACCACCGGCGAATTCCTGACACGTGGACCGCACTATTGGGCCAAAATTAAAAACTAAATTTTCTACTGTTTGGAGGTTTCGTTGAGTTAACCACGTTAGTTAACTTAATGTAGAGTCAAAGATTCTTGTGCATAATAAAATTCTTTTATTTTACTTTTCTTTTTCAACAAACACACGCACACAGCCCACTCAATGTTACAAGTCCAAATAAAAAATAAAAAATAAATTAATAATTCAATAACAAATACACGCTCACAGGTGCATATACACGCACGTGCACGGAAACTTTATTCAAAAGCATACTATTAACTTATGTAATCTAATTTCAAATGAATTTATATAATATAATTTATATTTTTTTGCAAATTATTATATTAACATAAATAAATAACATAAAAATTTATTTACCAACATACTGTTAATTTTTTTATTGGGAATGGTCATTCCCAATTGAATCACATAAGTATGAATATGGGATTAGTCGTTACTCCTACTCCCATGGTATTATGTATTATCGATTATCAAAATATATTGTAAATTTTTTATTTTGAACAAGTACAAATTTTTTTTTTGGGCATTGACAAATGAAATCTCATATTTTTATCACATATTTTATTGAAACAACAAATTTACGAAAATAATGCTGATTAATTTCCAATTATTTTTTAATGTTTGGCTTAGTTTCTGAGCACTATGATAGATAGTTAATATAACACATTTATGGGTGGAATAGTTTTATTTTACTTGGGGAGCATTTTTCCTCAAACTCGACTGAAATCTTAAATCCTTTCATTAAGTGTTGAACTATTGTTATCAATTTCCAGAGGTGCGTGCTAGCGTGTAAGCCTATAATGTTATGAGCGTGTTACACGTTTTGTTCTCGCATATTCCTCTTTCAACTACTTCTCCCTAAATATAGACCCAAAAAATATTGGAAATGGTCAGCTGTTTGTTTTGAATTTTAGATGCAATAACAGATGAACAAAAGCCTTGCACATTAACAAAATATTTTTAATTAGACATAATCAAAAAATAAACATTTCGATCGCCTACCGAAAAAAGGGTTCCAATATCCCAAACTAAAAAAACGCGAAAATTAATAACATAGATAATGCCCAGCAGAAAAAAAAAAAATTAAAACCAGAGTGCTACCGCCGACACTATGGTTGCCACCACCAATTCACGATTGGCTCCGATGAGAGGCTTGATTTGTATAATTGCACTTAATGTTTTCGTTTGGAAGTTAAAGGTGATGGGGCGTATCCGGAAATTTCTAGAAAATAAGTAGATGATCGGTAGTTTCGTCGCTGTGGTTGCCGGAGGGGAGGAAGAAGGGGGCTGAGGCGGTGTTGTGGTCCTCAAACTCTCATCGAGTGGAGTGAAAAGAGGGAGATGATCAAGGGAATAAAAAACGGGCAGATGATGTGGCTGTTGGCGGCCGGTAGTTGTCGGCGAAAAAAGCGGTTGTTCACGGAAATAGAGTTGGAGAAGAAGATGAAGCGGTGGCTGAGTTTTTTTTTTTAACTGTGATTTGGTTAATTTGTTTAAATCTATATCTATTTTAATTAATTAAAACCTTCATTCTTAGATAAATTTCATAGCACACGCACAAACACAACGTGTCACCCGCACTGTCTACACTGGCTACACGCACACTACATTGAACATTTTTTTTAGTTTTTTTTTTTAAAATAATAAATGATAAGAAAATTTAAAAAAAAATTGGAAAATTTTCATACAACATGTGACACGCTCAACTTTCAATTTATGTCCGTTATATAGGTTCTCCAGCTTACTTGAAAGTAAGACCTTATTTGGTTGATAAGGAATATGGTCTTGGAGAATAATCTGATTCCTTATTTTTAAATTTATGCGTTTGGTTCAATTTTAGGGAATTTTAAAATCAATACAACATTCCTGGATTCTGAATACCTAGTTGGAGTAGGTATTGTGATTACTTGTTTCTAGGAATCTTGTGTTAGACCATTTCATTATTTATTTTTCATCAATTATTTTAATTATTATAAAAATTGTATTTATAAAATTTTCAATAAAAATTTGAAAATTTTGAAAATATTTTTTATCTTATTTTTTTTATTATTGTTATTTTTTTACACGCACAAACACAACATGTCACCCGCACCCACATAGTACACTAGTTACACACACTACACATTGAACCTTTTTTTTTAGTTTTTTAAAATAATAAATGATAAGAAAATTGAAAAAAATTTCATACAACGTGTGACACGCTCAGCTTTCAATTTTTCTCTCTTTTTTTATTTTTTAAGTACTAAATAATAAAATAAAATAAAATTGAAAAAAAAAAAACAAAAAAACTAAAACATGTGACACGTTCCATGGGAATGAGAAGCTTCTTTTATTTTATTTTTCTTTTTTCACAAACACATGCACACAAACACACAATTTACAACTACACGCACACAATTACATGTACACGTACATGTTTAATTTATTATTTATTTATTTAATAATTAATTTTTAACTATTTAATTATTAATTTGTTTTTATTATTAAAAAATAGAATAGCTTCAATGTTATTATAATTTATTCAGGTTTCCTAAGAATATGCAAAATAATTAATTTTAAATAATTCAAGACCTAAATAAATAATATTTTTTAATAATAGAATACCTAAATAAATTCAAATTGTTCCAATTTTGAATAATATGAAACATAAATCCAAATAATATTCAAATTATTTTATTTTGAATTATAGGATGACAACCTAACTCTAACTAACATTCAAATGTTTAAATTCTCATAATAAGAAACCGAAATCCAAATAATATGCAAATTATTTCATTTTTTTTTATAATAGAATTTCTTTCATATTTGTGCGGTTTTCAATTTAGAATTAGCGTGTAAGATGTTGAGATAAAATAATCTCAATTACGGTACAAATTCAAAAATAAATAAACGAGATATCAAATAAATCCAAATACATAAAAGATACAAAATAAATTCAATATTTTAACTAATAATGTTCAAACCACGCACTCAGACGTTCTCAAAGTCAACTTTCAACAAGGTTTTTAAAATCACTAACACACACATAACCAAATTATGACCTGGCAATATACATAGTCAATCAGGTCACACGTTTAAAAGTTCAGCGGTCAACCCTTCTATACATTCAAATATTTGTATATACAATCAAAAACTGACCACTGGGGTCAATAACTTTCAAACTTAAAAGTTTTGCAGAGTATTGACAGAAGCATTTAATATTTAAATACTGACAAGAGTTTAAAGATGGTTTTAGCAAGAACCACACAAAGATCAACCATCAAACTCACTCCAGCAACTCGCCATCAACCAGCTCGATCTCCAGAACCTAAAAACATTTGAAAATATTTGGGTTGAGTGTCAGAAAACATTCAGTAGGCATTAATATTTGTCCAAGTCATACTTTCATGCTTTAAAACTATTATACTGCATAAATCATGGAAATCAACCATGAACATACTCATAACAAAGTTTACTCTTCTTCATTGGATGAGAGACCAAATGTGATCACATGAATATTTTACGGTTACTTATCTAAACATTTAAAGTAAATCGTCTATGCTTGTAAGTCGGAATTCCTCTGTGCATGAAGTCTCAAAACATCCAATCATTACGTAAACAATGCTACTAAAATATTTAACATGCTTTTCATGGACGAATGTAAAACATAATTGTGAGTTATAGAAAAACCCACCTTGATGATCTCAACATGCAGTGCAATTCATGCGTGTAATGCTACTATGCTTTCAGCTCGTCTCGACCTATGAAATTGGAAATCTAACTTAGAACCCTAATGTAGGCCAATATAATACTACCTCCGTCCCAATAGCAAGGTCCCCCTTCTATTAAAATAGAGAGAGTAAATGATAAGAAGGGGGACCTTGCTATTGGGACGGAGGGAGTAATAGCTTAGGTCATAAATAGCTTAAATAATAATTTCCTATGCCATAGGATTGCTTGAAAATTGAAATTGAGTCAAACGGGCGAATAATGCGCATTTGACGGACTGAGTCAAGTTAGATTGAGAATTTACCGGACTTCGTGGACCAAATTAAATGGATAAAGATGAATTGAACTGAATTCAATGAATAAGAAGCTTGGTTTAACATATAAGAGTGAATTATAAACTTTAGAATTTCTTTTGGGACAAAATATAAAATTTTAGCAATTATAGGACTCAATTGCACTTTTATAAAAATCTCAATTTATTCTTAGGGACTAAACTAAGATTAAGACAAAGTAGATTTGAAAATTGGGCTCATTTAAAATCTTATCCCTAATCTATGAAATTCAACAATAGAACAAATAAGCCCAACAAAATTTGGCTCAAATTGTCACATGAATTAAATTTCATTGGAAACTCAAATGAAGTCCGATTTAGATGATCTTGATATCAAAACGATCCCATTAATGTCCATTTTTTTTAATATGAAGGTCGAGACTTTTCTTCATCTTATAGTACCTCTAAGACCATAATTTAACTAACTCAAAATAATCTGGATTCTAATTTCATAAAGTTTCTAGCCATAAAATAAATTTAAATACTATATTTTCCGGGGTGTTACATAAGTCCTAATAATATTCAAGTTTTTCAAGGAAACATGTGACTTTTCTTTTTTTAAATCTAAGTCCAAATAATATTCAAATTGTGTCATTTTGAATAATAAAAAATATAAATAAATCCAAATAACATGCAAATTGTTCCAATTTTGAATAATTTGAAACTTTTATTTGCTTTGAGAGAAGGTTTAAAGTAATTGAACCTTATCTTTCGAAGCACTTAAAAGTACTAATGCTCAAGTTGTTTCATTTTGGATAATGGAAAACCTAAATCACAATAATATTCACATTTTTTTTTGAATAATAAGAAATCCAAATAACATATAAATAGTTCATTTTCATAATAGTAAATCTAAATCATAATAATATTCAAATTGTTTCATTTTGGATAATAGAAAACCTAAATAAATCTACATAACATTCAAAATTACACCACTCCATCAGTAGATCATCAACAATGAACATATTATAAATTATTATTGATATTTAGATGAAATAAAGTTATATAATGAGATTTCTTGTTATTTGAAATAAAATGAACTTGTAACTTCTTATAATTTCAACAAAAATTAATTTACATAATCTAATTTCAAGTGAACTTATATAGTATAATTTATTATATTTTGAAATGAAATGAACAATATAATGTAATTTATTAGTTCATTATAAGTGAATTAAAATATATTGTTTCATTTCATTACAGATCACAACAAATTACTTTATATAAGTTCATTTCGTTTCAAATGGTATAAGATAACAATATATTGTTTCATTTCATTATAAATCCCAAGAAATTTCTATATAAATTAATTTGGTTATAATATAATTTCTTATAATTTCAAATGTAATGAATAGCTAGTATAATGTAATTTGTTATAATTTAAAATAAAATAAATTATATAATGTAATTTCTCATAATTTCTAATGAAATTAGCTTATATATAATGTAATTTCTTATAATTTGAAATGAAATGAACAAATATAATGTAATTTCTTATAGTTTCAGATGAAATAAAGTTAAATAATGTAATTTAATTTCTTATAGTTTTAGTTGAAATAAAGTTAATATATTTTAATTTCTTATAATGTCACAATATAGTATAAATTTCGTACCTGCAATTGGAATAAATGTATATAACATAATTTCAATTCAAATACACACATATAACTTAATTTCGCTTTCAAATTACTCCGGTTTTCTTCGCCCAATTAATAAATTGAGTCTCCTACATAAAAATTCATTTATGTAATAATGTTTTCTAATATTAACTTACGGATATACATTTTAATATCAATACTAATTTACAATAGTAACTTGTAACACCACAATTTTATGTATTTAATAAAATTATGATTTCATACTTCAGTTTTTACGAAAATAATTACTTTGCCATTTTATATTTGGTCATTACTCTGTCAAGTAAATTTTATTTTTTTAACCAAACAATATCTCTAACATTTCATTTATTTATTTATTTCTTCTTAACCAACAAATATTCATCACATAATTTATAAAGTTCAAAATATGAAATACCAAAATCAATCTAGATCTACAATTTTCTTTGAAAAATACGAAATAAGAATTAAGAATTAAACAAAGAATTAAATTTTTTTCACAATTCATTTTCTAAAATAAATATTTAATGATCATTTTCAATTAAAAAATGAACAAACTGCAAAAAAAAAAAAAAAACAAATCTACTAAAATTCAATTATCACGTTTTTTTTTTTTACTTGCCTCCTCCCCTCTCTCTCCCAACCCGCCTTCTCTCTCTTCCTCTCTCTCTCCACCCACCCACCTCTCTCCACCTTTTTATGCACGGTGGACCCCTTCTCTCTCTTTCTCCACCCAACCCTCTCTTTCTCCATCCAACCGTGTTGTTCACGGTGGAGCACCGTGTACTACACGGTCAACTGTGTAGTACACGGTGCTCAACCGTGTAGTACACTATGTACTACACAGTCTTTTTTTTTATGTACACGGCCAAAGTTTAACATTAAATTAAAACAAAGTTTAACAAATTAAATTCAAACCTCACAATTCATTTTTAGTTTTAAAATTTTTTATTTTTTTAATGATAGTTTTGATATTTTTATATAAAAAAATAACATTTAAATAAAATTAGTTAAATTAATACATAAAATAATATATATATATATATATATATTTTAAATTTTTTTAAATGATAGCTTTGATATTTTTATACACAGTGCTCCACCGTGTAGAAATCCAAAAATATTTATACACAGTGCTCCATCGTGTAGGCACGGCGCTCCACCGTGTAGAAACTAAAAAATAAAAAAAAAAAAATTGAAAGTGGAGCACCGTGTAGACACGGTACTCCACCGTGTAGAGCACGGTGTTACAAACCAAAAAAAAATTTCAAAATTAATGCCTTCAAAGTGTAATACATGGTTGGAGCAAAAAAAAAAAATTAAAAGTGTAATTAAAACCGTGTAGAACACGGTTGATCACCAACCATGTAGATAAAAAAAAAAAATTGGAAATGTACATGTATTGTAGAGCAAAATGAAAAAACTATAATTAAAAAAACTATAGCTTTGATATTTTTATATCAAAAAATAACATTTAAATAAAAATTAATTAAATTATACATAAAAATTATATATATATATATATATATCTGTGTGTGTGTGTGTGTGTGTGTGTGTGTGTGTGTGTGTGTATTTTATTAAATGGGTGATAAATATGGTGGGATCCTAAAAGGTTATGTATGTACCATATGTATAGTGGGTGATTTGAAGGGAATTGATATTTAAAAAGTAGGTATATAACTTTTATGTGTCGGTGACGTGGCAGAGTTATGTACCAAAATTTGGATACGGTATTGGAGATGCTCTTATAATGAACTAATAAATTACATTATACTGTTCATTTCATTTCAAAATATAATAAATTATACTATATAAGTTCACTTGAAATTAGATTATATAAGTTAATTTTGGTTGAAATTATAAGAAGTTACAAGTTCATTTTATTTCAAATAACAAGAAATCTCATTATATAACTTTATTTCATCTACATTTTGGTTGAAATTATAAGAAGTTACAAGTTCATTTTATAACTTTATTTTATCCGAATATCAATAATAATTTATAATATGTTCATTGGGCATGATCCACTAGTGGAGTGGTGTAATTTTAAAACTTTTGAATCTCATTAGCATCACTAAAGTTATATAATGAAATTTCTTATTATTTGAAATAAAGTTATATAATGTAATTCCTTATTATTTGAAATAAAATGAACACGTATATTGTAATTTATAGTTTCAAATGAAATGAACTTACATAATCTAATCTCAAATTAACTAATGTTCTTATGATTTCTAATCAAGTGAACTGATATAATGTAATTAACTATGATAATTTAAAATTAAATGGACTATTATAATAAAATTTCTTAATTCATTACAAGAAATTCAAGTATATTAATTCATTTCATTCCAAACTACAATAAATTACAATATATAAGTTCATTTTGTTTCAAATTGTATAATGTAATTTCTTATGCTTAGAAATGAAATGAACACTATAATGTAATTTTATATAATTTCAAATGAAATGTACTTATATATATATAATGTAATTTCTTGTAATATGAAATGAACTAATACAATTTATAATCAAATAAGTTTATATAATCTAATTTCTAATAATTTCAATTTGATATAAACATTTTCATTATTAACAAAATAAATAATATAATAATTTGTGTAACCCCACAAACTCTATAACTCTTACTTTAGTAATTTAGTTTATTATCAATTTATTTTGTGTTCGTTAAAGATTTATTAATGTGTTGTTTTGGTTATTTTTTCTATTTATAATATTTAAAAAATGGTAATTGTAAATGGTGTTCGTGAGTGAGTTGGGTTTGTTGTTTTAACTGGAAGAAAATATTAATTTAAAAATCAATAAATGTCATTAGAAATCCAATATCAGTGTCAACAAAAAATTTACTCAAATAATTCGGTTCAAGTTATTTTCAAAATTCACCCTAAAACAGGTGAAGAGAAAAAGAGGGAGGTGAAAATTTTGGAAAAAAAAACTTGTGGATGCCAGCAATTCAAATTACAAGAAATTACATTATATATTAGAAAATAATTATTTGGCAATTTTATATATTGGGTCATTTCAAATTACAAGAAGTTACATTATATGTCCATTTCATTTCTAAGCATAAGAAATTACATTATACAATTTGAAAAAAATGAACTTATATATTGTAATTTACTGTAGTTTGGAATGGAATGAATGCAATATACTTGAACTTATATACAATTTCAAACCTCACATTTAGCGATGCTAATGAGATTCAAAAGTTTCAAAATTACACCACTCCACTAGTGGATCATGCCGAATGAACATATTGTAAATTATTATTGATATTCGGATAAAATAAAGTTATATAATGAAATTTCTTATTATTTTAAATAAAATGAACTATTATATTGTAATTTCTTATAATTTCAACCAAAATTAACTTCTATAATCTAATTTCAAGTGAACTTATATAATATAATTTATTATGTTTTGAAATGAAATGAACAGTATAATGCAATTTCTTAATTAGTTCATTATAATGAATTAGAATATATTGTTTCATTTCATTTCAAATCATAAGAAATTGCTTTATATAAGTTCATCGCGTTTCAGATGTTATAATATAATTTCTTATAATTTTAAATGTAATGAACTAACTAGTATAATGCAATTTGTTATAATTTGAAATAAAACTGAACTCATACGATGTATAATTTGAACTTATATAATGTAATTTCTTATAATTTCAAATGAAATTATCCTATATAAAATGTAATTTCTTATAATTAGAAATGAGATGAACAAATATAATGTAAGTTAATGTAGTTTGAAATGAAATAAACTAATTAATGTAATTTCTTATAGTTTCAGATGAAATAAAGTTACATAATGTAATTCCTTGGACAAACACTTGTGTTAGACTGTCCAACGAGTCTCTTACGTTAGACGGGTCAAATAATACCCAAACCCGCCCAAAACCTATTTCCACGCACAGGCGCGTGAGATACAATTGTAATTTCAAATTGAACTAATATATTGTAATTTCTTATAGTTTCAATTGACATGAACTTATATAATCTAATTTCAAATTAACTATTATTCTTATAATTTCATATCATAAGAAATTAGTTTATATAATGTAATTTCTTATAATTTGAAATGAAATTAGCTATATAATGTAATTTCATTATAATATAAGAAAATGCATTATATAATTCAATTCCATTTCAATTTTTAAGAAATGAAATTGTATAGTGTAATTTCTTAATATTTTGAATGAAATGGGTTAATATATCGTAATTTCTCGTAATGAATTAGGAAATTATATTATATTAGTTTATTTTATTTCAAATTAGAATAAAATAAATGAAGCGTATATAATATAGCTTTAAATGAATTGAACATATATAATCTAATTTGTCTTTCTAATTACTACATTGTCCGACACCCCATTAATAAATTGAGACCACCACATGAAAGTCTGTAATAATTTAATATCATGTAATGATGTTTTCTATTATTAAGCCATGACTATACACTATAATATCAATGCTAATTTATGTTATTAAGTTGTAAAACAACAATACTCTGTATTAAATTAAATTATGATTTCATACTTGAATATTTAAGAAAATAATTACTTTGCCATTTTATACATTGGCTCATTACTTTGTCAAATAAAACTTAAGTTTTAAGCAAACAAGTTTTGTAATATTTTATATATTTATAAAATGAACTTGTAACTTCTTATAATTTCAACCAAAATGTAGATGAAATAAAATTATATAATGAGATTTCTTGTTATTTGAAATAAAATGAACTTATAACTTCTTATAATTTCAACCAAAATTAACTTATATAATCTAATTTCAAGTGAACATATATAGTATAATTTATTATATTTTGAAATGAAATGAACAGTATAATGTAATTTATTAGTTCATTATAAGAGCATCTCCAATATTGTACCCAAATTTTGGTACATAACTCTGCCACGTCACCGACACATAAAAGTTATATACCTACTTTTTAAATATCAATTCCCTTCAAATCACCCACTATACATATGGTACATACATAACCTTTTGGGGTCCCACCATATTTATCACCCATTTAATAAAACACACACACACACACACACACACACACACACACATATATATATATATAATTTTTATGTATAATTTAATTAATTTTTATTTAAATGTTATTTTTTGATATAAAAATATCAAAGCTATAGTTTTTTTAATTATAGTTTTTTTTTTGCTCTACAATACATGTACATTTCCAATTTTTTTTTATCTACACGGTTGGTGATCAACTGTGTTCTACACGGTTTTAATTACACTTTTGATTTTTTTTTTTGCTCCAACCGTGTATTACACTTTGAAGGCATTAACTTTGATTTTTTTTTTGGTTGGTCACACCGTGCTCTACACGGTGGAATACCGTGTCTACACGGTGAAACACCGTGTTCTACACGGTGCTCCAATTTCAATTTTTTTTATTTTTTAGGTTCAACACGGTGGAGCACCGTGTCTATACGATGGAGCACTGTGTATAAATATTTTTTGATTTCTACACAGTGGAGCACTGTGTATAAAAATATCAAAGCTATCATTTAAAAAAATATAAAATATATATATCTATATATGTATATTATTTTTATGTATTAATTTAACTAATTTTTATTTAAATGTTATTTTTTATATAAAAATATCAAAACTATCATTAAAAAAATAAAAATTTTTAAAATTAAAAATGAATCGTGAGGTTTGAATTTAATTTGTTAAACTTTATTTTAATTTAATGTTAAACTTTGGCCGTGTACATAAAAAAAAAAAAAAAAAAAATTGGTACGTGTAGTTCACGGTCGAGCACCGTGTAGTACACGGTGCGGTGCTCCACCGTGTTGAAACTAAAAAAAATTGTTACGTGTAGTTCACGGTCGAGCACCACCGTGTTGTAAAGACAGATTGTGTAATATGTATTTTTGGAGAGAGAGAGAGAGAGGAGAGAGAGGAAAGAACTTGTTGAAACTCGGCAACACTGCCAAAACCATCAAAGGCCAGGTCTCATATACAAACCTCCCCTTCTTCTATTTCCTGTTGATTTCCGCAAACATTCTCTCGGAAGCGAAATCCATAAGTTATTATTTTGGGGATTTTTCCAGATCCTTTAAATATACATGTGAATTCTACTGAATGAATTTTGATTTATCCACTGCGCGCTCCCTAATTCTAAATCAATTTGCCCTATTTATTTCTTAATCAATTAATCTCCAGATAGTTACAGAGGAAAACAATTTCCATTTCCCGAATTCGGCTTAATTATGATTTCAATATTTACTCGGGAGATTAATGCTTGATCGACCGGCGGCAACTCGTCGATGAGAAATCGGAGGGAGCGAACTCTCCAAGACCTATGCAATGTCACTCCTACTCTGTCTCAGCCGCAGGCATGTATTTGTCGCTGCCCAAGAGTTGCTCGTGTAGTTCTATTTTTGATGGAGAGAGAGAGAAGGGTCCACCGTAGACGGGTGGGTGGAGAGAGAGGGGAAGAGAGAGAAGGAGAGAAGAATAAAAAAAGAGAGTGGGCCCCACATCACAATTTAATAATGAGGGTTAACCATAGTCAAGACCAAGAAAAAAAAACCACAAAAGGACTTTGCCACGTGGCAGAAATCTAACGGTGGTATGCAGAATGGTTGGTTCTAGCATCGAAAAAACCGTCATAAAAGTCCCGAAACTATCTAGGAATTTTAACATTAAGAGAGTGAGTAAAAAGAGAGAGTGGGAGCAACGCACTGAAGGATAGCACAAGCGTGCAACTCACTACCTGGTGGCTGTGTGGGGGGAGGGTGTGGATGTGGGCCCCCGTCTGCAGGATAGCACATGCGTGCAGTCTTTTTTTTTTTAATTTTTTGGTCAAGTCTTGGGTGGTGGGTGTTATATATATATATATATATATATATATATATATATATATATATATGTGCGTGTACATGTATTTGTGTTTGTGTGCGTGTAAAACTGTAAATGCAATTGTATGTTGTGTTTGTGTGCATGTGCGTGTAAATGTAATTGTTTGTTGTATGTTTGTGTGAGTGTGTTTTTATTTAGTTTTTATTATTTTAATTCTAGGCGGAAAAAAAATTGGAACATGTGTGACATATTTGAGAATTAATTTTTTTTAATCAAATTGGATTCCTAATTATTTTTTAAATATTTAGAATTTCAAATAAAATTATCCCTCTCTATATATATTAATTATAATATTATGAATAATATTTAGTACTAGATAAATAAATCATAAAATAAATGAGTATATATATAAAATATGGAATGATTGGATAGTGGGACCCATAAAAAGTTACTTTTGAGATAGTATTGTTGGGAAATAATATGTTTAGAAGAAGTAGGTGTTTAACTTTTGAGGTGGCGCTAATGTGGCAATAAAATACCTGAAAATGGGGAAGCACCACTGGAGATGTTTAGAAGAAGTAGGTATTTAACTTTTGACTTTCTACAATGTAAAAGTCAAAAAGTAACTTCTAAGGGGGTCCCACTTATACACATCATATATATATATATACATATATATATATATTGATTTTATTTACAATATTCACTTATATAATTAATTTAATTTAATGGCGTATTTAATTTAATTTAATTTTGCGATATTAAAAAATTTAATTAAAAATTATAACATTAAATAATAAATAATAAATATTATTCAAAATGTGTTACAACAACAACAAATTTGACTAAAGACTCTATTTATGGACTAAAGACTCTATTTATGGACTAAAGACTCGAATTTATGGACTAAAGACTCTATTTGTTAGCCATCTTTAGATTTAAATTTGAAGAGATGGAAAAATATGATAAAAGTAGCAAAGAGAGAAAAAATAGTCATTATTGCAACGGTTACATTTGCATTCAATCCAAAAAATAAAAATACAATAGTAGCTAAATTCTGAAAAAAAAAAGTGTTTTTCTCATAAAATAAAACGATATAGTATATATTGTTCTCAAAAAAACAAACGGTAAATATATATACATATTGAATTGGATTTATAAATTCTAAAAGCGAAAAAAAAAACGGAGTTGAATTTGGTGGTGGCCGACAGCAGCCAGAAGCATACCCCACACCTTTTTCTACCTTTTACCGTTGGAACTTGGTGCCTCATTTGGAAGCCCATTTCCAAGAACTTGGCCAGCATGGGATTCAAGTTCTAACTAGTAGTACGTTATTTAAACAACGAAGACAAAAATAGTTCTCATTTTATTTCGTCACTTCACAGTTCACACACCTTTTGCTCCAGCACTACTTCCGCCATGGCAGCTCCTCTCAAGCTCAAGCCAAATCTCCTCCTCACCTTCCTCTTCTTCCTGATCCTCTGCGGCTGCACCTACGCTCGCTTCATCACCGATCGACCGGATCTCCTATCGGACGGCGTCGAGGTTTCCAAGGTGCCGCAATTCCTCCGCCTCGTCGCAGCGGAGGAGACCTGCGACCAGAGCTACGGATTCTTGCCGTGCACCACCTCTGCGCTCGGAAATCTCTTCTTAATTCTGGTGTACGGTTACCTCATGTTTCTCGCCGCGACGTATCTCTCCGCCGGCAGTGAGCTGTTGCTCGAGATCCTCGGACCTGGACTCGTCGGCGGTCTGTTCCTTCCCATGCTCGGAGCACTTCCAGATGCAATGCTTATTCTCGGTGATTTCTCCTTTTTTACTGTTTGTTGCTTTGTTACATTTTTTTTAAATGCTTTTTATGCAGTGCTATTATTTTGTACATTTCGACTGTTGTTGTAGGACTTCGTTGCTTGAAATTCATAATTAGGGGTGGTCGGTACGGTATACTGAAAATTTCACGCCGTACCGTATACCGTACCGAAATTTCGATATCGAAAAATTTTATACCGTTCTCGTACCGAAACTTTCGGTATACCGAACTTCGGCATATCGAAATTTCGGTATACGCCGTAACAGATATTGATATTGTACCGATATTTTCGGTATACCGTACCGTACCGATATTATACGGTATACCGAACATACCGAACTTCCAAGGTATACCGAATTTCCACGGTATATCGAAAATACCGAAATTTTAAGATATACCGAAAATACCGAATTTTACATGTCGCACCGATCCGAATTCTACAAATAACAACATGAAAATTCATGTCTCACCAATCAAAATACCAACATCAAACAAGTTTAATAGTACATTTCTTAACAACCAAAATTCAAATATAATATTATTAAATGAAATAACATAACAACTTGATGTTGAGTAGATCTCGATAATTTTTAAATATACTTAATATTTGTATATTATTGTATAGAAGAATCAAATATAGTTTTTTATATAAACAATTCTTGATTATGATTTATTAAAATAAATATTCACTAACTTTTATTAAATTTATTTACTAAAGATTTAATTATTAGTATTACATGATGATTAATTTTTAGATATATATATAATTTTATATAATTTATAATTTTTTATGCAATATAGTGAAAAACTAATTAATGGACAAATAAAGTTTTATTTCATCATTCATATACATAGATCTCGGTAATTTTCAGATATACTTAATATTTGTATATTATAGTATAGAAGAATCAAATATAGTCTTGATGACGAGAGTTATTCACTTCAGATGAAACTTATATAATGAGATTTTTTATATAAGTAATTATTGATTATGATTTATTAAATTAAATATTCACTAATTTGTATTGAATTTATTTACTAAAGATTTAATTATTAGTATTACATGATGATTAATTTTTTAGATATAGATATAATTTTATATAGTTTATATTTTTTTATGCAATAGAGTCAATAACTAATTAATGGATAAATAAAGTTTTATTTCATCATTTATATACATAGATCTCGGTAGTTTTTAGATATACTTAATATTTGTATATTATAGTATAGAAGAATCAAATATAATCAAGATTAACATTTAACTTTTCAACGGAAAGTGTCATTTATCTAAGCTTAGCTTAATTTTATATTAGTAAGTTTTGATTCAACTTTCCAAGGGAACATCTTATATTATTGCATTGTATTTCAATTTCTAATATATATATATATATATATATATATATTTAATTAAATACTTGAGTTTTTGTATTTTCATCATCATCACAAACATATATATAAATTATTTATCATTCATATATACGTACATTAGTCATGTTCATATTCGTATATTCATTTTCTATTTATTCATTTTATTTTTAATTATACTCATAATTGTAATCTTGTTAGATAATTATATAATTCCTCATATTAGTTTATTATTTTTCATTAGTCATGTTTAAAAGTCATTATATAAATATTAAAGTTTTTTTGTTGTTTGATAAAATTGTTAAATGTTATATTATTGCATTGTATTATTCTTTCTCATTTTGAATCTTTGATATATTTGATTAAATATTTGAGTTATAATTATGAATCCTAATTTTAAATAAATGTTACAGTATTGTAGAATCAAATGAATTCAAATATAATTATATAGTTAACTATTTCTTATTTTATTTAATTTTCCTTATTAATTATTTTACTCATAATTGTAATCCACATTAGTTAAGTAGTTCAGTTATATTCAAAAATCAATATATAAATAGCGAAGTGTTTTTCTTATATCTCATATATATTTATTAATTTTCAAATATTGTATTTTTGCTAAACTTTTATAAAAAAAACTTACTAAATATTATTTCAATGCATTGTATTTCTTTTTTCTTTTTTCTTTCTTTCTCATATTTATAAATCTAAATTTTAAATATATATTGCAATATTATAGTTACAACATTGAATTATAGATGTGATTTTTTTTTTTTTAAAAGACGGTATGTATCGGTATATCGATATACGGATACCGTACCGTACCGAGACATCAATATACCGTCTGCATACCGGTATACCGTGAAGTTTTGGTATATACCGGTATTTCGGTATATACCGAATACCGGTATATACCGAAATTTCACGGTATACCGCGGTATACCGTAATTTTTAAAAGTTCATACCGTTACCGTACCGAAAATTCACGGTACGGTATCATACCGTACCGAAAATCTCGATATACTGAAAATTTGGTATTTTCGATATTTTTTCGATACGATAAGTGCGGTATTTCGATATTTCGGTATATTTCCCCACCCCTGTTCATAATTGGTGGATTCATGGATTTTATATATATATATAATTATGAAGTCTTACTGAACTAATTTTTTTAGTAGAAACATTTAGATCAGTATGCATTTGAATCGTTATAGGTTTGGACTTCAAATTATCTTCCCAAATTTAAATGATCAGTCCAAAAAGGGATCTGGTTACAGACTTTCAGTAGGTGGGGGACGCCAGTTTTGTTTTACGCGAAAAGCCGAGGCACATGTGGCAAATGAAATCAGAAGGATTTTCTTCGCATAAATCTCATCTCACCGCTCGAACATAAATAAGACACACATACAGTTATGCACATTTTTCTGGAATTTCATATCAAACCACCTCTGATCGTGTTCTTATAAGTCCATCCATCTACAAAGTGCTTCATTAAAAGTCCTCTATTATCTATTTCCCTTTAATTTATTCAATATGTAGATCAGTAGATGTGCTATTTGTTGCAAGCAAAGAAGATGAATAATGATAACTTGAAATATACAGTAATTGAATGGTTCGGAACTGCAGAAAAAAGGACACTATCTTATCATTCTGGAGCAGCTGACTATTCGCTGTAATTTCATGGATTTGTAAAATTCTTTTGGATGATGCTGTTAAGCAGAACTCTTCAAGACTAAACAACTTATACTATCACATGAGACTGACTTGGAAAAAAATCCAACATGTAAGGAGGAACCAGGTATCCACTTCTAGCAGTAGCTTTGTTTGAGCAACAGGAACTGAAGAGAGAGAGAGAGAGAGAGAGAGAGAGAGAGAGAGAGCGAAAGTGACTGAGTGAGTGTGTCTATGTGTCTGCTTTCTCCTTGTTTTGAGGAACGTGAACTTATATCTTTAGTCTGGCTGAAACTGGTTGTGAGTGATCACTACTAAATCCTAATTAAAATTTATAAACTTTGTTTTCTCGTCACTTTTTAGCATAGAATATGAAAATATATGTAACTGAAATTTAAGGTTTTGCAAACTTTGCATTTTAGCAGATCAATTAACATATATGATTACTTCAGTCTCATTTTCTTATTACTTACACTGTTGCATGTTCAGTTTCTGGGCTTTCTGGAAGCACTGAAGTCGCTCAAAGCCAGGTCTCAGTTGGAATGGGACTGCTGGCTGGCTCAACCGTCATGCTTCTTACTCTAGCTTGGGGTACCTGTGTTATTGTTGGAAAGTGCGATATAGAGAATTCTGTTGCCATTGACTCCAAAGACACAAAAGGCTTTAGCTTAACTGGTTAGTCTATGTCCTTCTTTTGTGACTTCCATAAATCAGAATAGTGTGGCTTCCCTGCCCTTCCCTTATATGCGTCCATCCATAATGCATAGAAATCAATCGGAAATCAGTCATTATGTTCATGCAGCACTTTCATGTTTCCAATTGACATTCATGTTTGTTTTGTGCATCTGTTGCAAGAGTGGCCTGTTTTCGTTGTAGTTCTTTTGGCCTTTCTTCTTTTTGAGGTTTGAAGGGTGGATGGCTCTATGTGTGTGTGTGAAGTTCTTTTCTTCTGAAAAGAAGAATCAGTTAGGAGATATCTCTTGTCTTGTGACTCATTCGAGTTCTTTGGGATCCATTATCCATCATGACATCATCAGGACTCAGCAACTTTTTCAACCAAGAAATTCACGTTCTCATAAACTAAATAATGAAACAGAAATCAAGGGTAAGGAAAATATAATTTGACTGCAAATAAAATGGATTTATACTTTCAATTTAATTAATAGAATTTTACTGGTCAACAATAGCTTCGTGATTTAAGCATTTGTTTCATTTGTGAGCAATTTCTGTAAACACATATGCCTTACAATGATGAATTGGTCGGTCCATACAGGATCTGGCATTAGCACGGATATATGGACAAGCTATGCAGGCATTATTATGGCTATATCTGTTATTCCCTTCGTAGTTGTCCAACTGCCGCAAGTTTTGAACATAAACTCTGGAAGGCACCTGGTTGTCTTGATTGCACTTATTGTTTCTGTTTTGGTTCTTATTTCCTATTGTCTTTACCAGGTATTTTTTGCGTATTCTGTTATGTACTTTTCCTTGTTTGTCCTCATAGTGTGTTGAATAATTTACAATTTGGCAGTTATTGGAGCAAGAGGCCTCTAGGTTCATGGGCCGAGCTCCTAAATCCTTGGGGATCCTTTCGAAACTCATATTATTTTTCAATGATAAAGTGGCCTCTCTGATATTTTTATTGAAGTGAGGAACAAATTGTGATCCATGAAATTTCCAAGATCAAATTTAATTCAGAAACCATCATGTCGTATATTTTCTTTCAGACAAATGTGAAATGAATAGGCTTCTTGTTACGTCTAGAGGTCAACATCTTGTTACTATTTGAAATCTAATAATCAAGGAACGCAAAAGATCAATTCATGCCTTTTCAGTTGGGCAAGTGAAGTAAAAAAATATTTCAGGAATGCTCACCAGAGTTCAATTTATAAGTTCTTTTATGAATTTCTACCTCTTGAATCCCTAATCAACATTCTTTTGAATTCTCGTAATCATTGTATTGCACATACGCTGTGGTGCCTTTCATCAGTCTATGGCTAAGGATGAGCTTCAAGGTGTATAATATATAGCATTCTACTTGAAACTTATTATGTTTGATGCTGCTATGCAGTCATGGTACTTTGACTAGATTAAATGCTTGTTTTGAAAATTACCTAAAGTTCCGTCGAACTTCTTTTACAGGTATTCCAGCCTAAGATTCAGAAGCGGCGGCTTGCTTATGTAAAGCATAAGCATATCATGGCAGGACTTCTAAAGCATTGGAATACAATTGCTTTGGGGGAGCTTAGCACAGAAGACAGAAAACCTAATGAACAAGTATTGAAGAAGTAGGTTTGGAGTTGTCACTATTGTGCTGTCTATCGCTTTCAGCACTCCTGTTTACCATTATGCTTCTTCGTTCTTATTGATATCTTGTTTCTCTCTGACATTGTAGGATCTTTAAAACGATTGATGATAATGATAATGGACACCTTTCACACAAAGAACTGAAGACTCTAATTGTTGGAATCCATTTTAATGAGATTAGTGTAGATGAGAATGAAGTAGTGGAGAAGGTGATGAAGGATTTTGATACTTCAAATGACTCGAAAGTCAATTTCTACGAGTTCTATGCTGGAGTTGATAGATGGCTGAAAGAGGCCAGGGGCAACGAATCAATAGATGGTTATCACATGGTTCGGTATCATTTAATTCAGATTTTCTGATTGTTTTACTCTTCTTTAGACTGTTATCCCATGAACTATTCTCTTCTTTGGCAGCAAACAAAGAGAGACCATGATCTTTTGGGGATTGGGGAACATAGAGATGAAACAGTTGAGGCCGTGGAGGATCCTCGATGGAACTCGATAAAAGCAGCACTTCTGTTGCTTCTAGGAACCGTTATTGCAGCTGGGTTTGCCGATCCTCTGGTTGATACTGTTAACAATTTTTCTGCTGCCACAAGCATTCCTACCTTTTTTATCTCATTTATTGCGTTGCCATTGGCCAATTCAAGTGATGCGGTGTCTGCAATTATATTTGCTAGCAGAAAGAAGATAAGATCTGCCTCTTTGACATTTTCAGAGGTATGCTGCTTTCTGATTCCCTTTAATATTTCTGTGGTTGGTAAATCTTTAAGTGCGAGTGAAATCCTCCCCCTCCCCCTCTCCTAAACCCAGAGTCTCTCTCTCTCTCTCTCTCTCTCTCTCTAAATGATAGCATATGATCAGCTCAGCTAAAGGAAAAAATGAGTGCCTTTGAAATGGAATCATATTCAAATCCATGTAAATTGTATGCGATTAGGGAGAAAATAGTTCCTGATTGTTGTATGTGGTTGTTTCAGTTATATGGAGCGGCATCCCAGTGAGATAGGGAAGGAGAAGATACAAATTGGCTAAGTTGCTGGACCGCATAAGAAAGGTCAGGTCGTGTGAGATTTAAATAAAGCAACTTGCCTACTAGTCTGCGGTATCTATCTGGATCAGGCATGAGAGGTGAGTCAGCTGCAAGATGTATGCCAGGTGGAAGAGGTGTAGATGTAGGTTTACAGCCTATAAGTCCAGCCGAGTCAAGCAAATCAAGAATGTATTTACGCTGACTTAGATAAGTCCCATCAGTACCCCTTGCAATCTCCACTCCTAAGAAGTATCTAGCAGCTCCCAGATCTTTAATAGTAAAGGCAGAGTGAAGAGCCTTTTTAACATCACAAATACTATCAAGACTAGGCCCTGTGATGAGAATATCATCAACATAGACTAGCAAGGCCAAGAATTGATCACCATTACCCTTGAGGAAGAGACAATTATCATCAGGAGACTGTGAAAAACCAAGAGATAATAGAAGCTTACTGAATTCGATGTTCCATTCCCTGGAGGCCTGCTTGAGTCCATATAGACTCTTGATCAACTTGCACACTTGATTGGGTAAAGCTTTGTGATACCCCTGTGGAGGAAGCATGTAGATGTCATCACTCAAGTGGCCATGTAAAAAAGCATTATTAACATCGATTTGGTGAAGAGGCCAGGAATAGATAGTAGCAAGAGCAATAAGAAGTCTTACAGTCACCAGCTTAGCAACTGGTGAAAATACTTCCTGATAATCAAGACCATATTCTTGCTTATAGCCTTTTGCTACTAACCGGGCCTTGAACCTTTCAACAGTGCCATCACTATTAAGCTTAACTTTATAGACCCATTTTGATCCAATGGCTTGTTTTCCAGGTGGTAAAGTAGTAAGCGTCCAAGTTTGGTTAGACTCAAGGGCTAGAAGTTCCTGTTCCATGGCATGAGTCCACTCAAGATACTTACTAGCCTCTTGATAAGAAGATGGTTCTGTCAAGGATTCAACATTGAGTAAGAAAGAATGATAAGTAGGTGTGAAAGAAGGTGAGGAAATATATGGAAATGTAAGGGGTGTAAGAGTGGAAGAGACATTGGGTAGGTGAGAATGGTCAACTGAACAGACATAGTCCTGTAAATAAGCTGGAGGATGTGTAATCCTACCACTTCTTCTTGGTGCTGGAACAGGTGTGATTTCATGTTCAGGTTGAGGGGCAGAGATAGAAACAGACTGGTCTGCAGATTCAGTATGCACAGGAACAGTGAAATTGGGAGAAATATAATCATCAAAACTAGGAAATGGAAGGGAAGGTGCTGACTCAGAACACTGTAATGGAAAAGAGTCTGGCACAAATTTAACATCCCTAGAAATGAGAACTCTGAGATTATCCAAATTATAAAGAATGTATCCCTTTCTGTTGGCTGCATATCCTAGAAATAAACATTTGTAGCATCTGGAATCAAATTTTGTTTTAGAAGGTATAGTATTTGCTGCAAAGCTCAGACAGCCAAAAGGTTGAACAACATGCATATCAGGAGCCTTGTGAAACAATATCTCATAGGGAGATTCCCAATTTAGAACTGCAGAGGGGGTTCTATTTATGAGCCAAGTAGCATGAAGGATTGAGTATGGCCAAAACTTACTGGGCAATTTGCTTTGGAACATAAGTGCCCTGGCCACTTGCAATAGATGCTTGTGTTTGCGTTCTACAATTCCATTTTGTTGTGGACTGTAGACACAAGATTTCTGATGTAGAATGCCCTTCTCCTGAAATAAATGATTAACAGCAGAATTAATGAATTCTGTCCCATTATCTGATCTGAATTTTTTTACCTTTAATCCAAATTGTGTCTCCACCATGGCCAAGAAACTTCGAAGCACTGTGAATACCTGTGCTTTAGAATGGAGCAGATAAGTCCATGTAGATCTGGAATGATCTTCAACCAGAGTTAGTATATAAGCAGTCTGAGTAATGTTGTCCTCTTTGTAAGGTCCCCACAGATCTCCATGGATTAGTTCAAAAGGTGTTTCACTCCTTCTTTGTAGGAGGGGGAAAGGGTGTCTCTACTGTTTTGCTCTATAACAGATTTCACAGACAGACATCTCATCAAATCCTGCTTCAGAGTAAGATCTCTTCAAATGAGACATATGCCTCATGCTTCCAGCTGAAGGATGCCCTAGGTATTCATGCCATTGTTGTAAAGACATATCTCTATCTCCCTGAGCTGAGCATATCTTTTCTGATGCTACATGCTTAAACACATATAATCTGCCTTTCAGCTTGCCAATACCCAGAATATGATCATTAGCTTGATTCTGTATAAGGCAATGTGATGGTAGGAATAGGACCTTTCCCTGTAGATCTTTGGCCATCTGTCCTACTGAGATCAAATTATGGGTGAAAGATGGTGCAAATAGCACATTTTGAAGTTCAATATCATCATTCAGTTGCACCTTTCCACAATAATGTGCTAATAGATTAGATCCATCTGGTAAGAATATCTTTTGTGGCTCTGGCAATTTCCTCATATCATGCATGAGCGTTGGGTTACAACACATGTGAATGCTTGCTCCTGAGTCCACAATCCACTCAGTTTGCTGTCCATCTTGTGACAATCCAAAAGCAAAATGAGTCATCTTAGTATCCTCTGAATGATGAATAATATCTCCTGTATCCACCATGTTGACTGTTGTATTGGGAGAATGTCCAATGCCTGCATTAGAATTCTTGAAGTAATTTCCAAGATATTTGCTAATCTCCTCATGTATCAGTTTGTTCATATCAGTAGTCTACTCTTCCATCTGACTACTAACTTCATCTCTAGCACTCAAAGTATCATCTTGATCAATACAATTAGCTTTGTTATTCACTCTTCTATCATTTTTAAATCGCTTGTACCAGTCTGGATAGCCTACTAACTCAAAGCACTCTGCTTTCTCATGACCATTGCCACCACAGTGGCTGCATTTCAACTTCTGTTTTTCTTCCTTAGATAACCTTCTTCTGAATCCTTCATTTCTTCCTCCATTACCACTCTGATTTGTGTATAAATCATTCTGATCACCTATGTTAGCATAACAAGTGGAAACTTCCTTTTGATCTTCCACTTGTAACATCATCGCATAGGCATTACTCACAGAAGGTAGTGGATCAAGTATTAAAATCTGATTTCTAATTGCTTCATATGAGTCATTTAAACCCATTAAAAACTGCATTAACCTCTCATTCTCTTCGTTTTGTTTATTTAGCTCAGAAGCACCGCAAGAACAAACATGACAGGGAACTAATAAGTGTATTTCATCCCACAAACTCTGCAAATTATGATAATAAAGCAAAACAGATTGGTTTCCCTGTGCATATGTAGCCAACTCTCTTCTAAGTTTATAAATTCTTGGACCATTAGATCGTCCAAATCTTCTCCTTAATTCATCCCAAAGTTCTCTAGATGTTTCTATATGTTGGAAACCTCGACCTAATTCCTTGGAAATGGAGTTTACAATCCACGAGAACACCAGATAATCCACCCGTAACCATTGTTTATAGTCTACTGAATTCTCATTCGGTTCTGGCAGACTTCCATCAACAAAGTCAAGCTTATTTTTAGCAACAAGACTTCTCTTAATCGCCCTAGACCAACTATGGTAGTTTTTACCAGTTAAGAGATCCGTAGTTAGGACCATACCTGGATGGTCATTAGGGTGGAGATGTAGCACATCATTGCTTTGAGCACGGTAGGTAGTCAGCTCTCTTTGATGATCATCGCGCAGACCATATTTATCAGGTGCTCCATTGTTGACTGTATTAGCCATTGATCTCTGACTATTTTCACCTTGATCACCATCATCATCATCAGCAATATGAAATCCTCTCTCCTCAAGGACAATCTTGTTCCAAGGCACTCTACGATTCTGCTTTGGCATTTTATCGAACACCTGGATGCAAAACCTTAACCAACAAAATTTGATAGCGTATCTGCTACAGATATTTTCGCGATTCACAATCGGTGAATCAAAAAAAAAAAACAAATCAATGATCTATTTCTAAACCACAAGATCGTGGCTCTGGTACCATGTAGAAATCAAGGATTGATTGGAAGATGAATTCATTATTTAATTGAAAACTAGAAAATGCAATCTCTCTGTTCTGATTGCTTACAAAGATATTGAAAAGTTCTTTCAAAGTTACAGCAATACAAATGAGCTCCTCCTTATTTATACAGTCTTGGAGAGCTAAGAAAATATCTAGTTGGCCGGAAAAATATCTAGCTAATTGGACGGTGATGATGCTAGATCCGCATACGCTTGAGTGGACGATCCAGATCACATCTTGGAGCATGCACGAACTCATGCAGAGGATAACTAGTGATCCTGCAGCCATAACAAAGGAACATAAGTGGCTGACGTGGCATCTTGCATGTATAACAGCTGTATTATGCAACTTCAACAAACATGATTCGATTAACATCATTATAGACAACAATTTGACGTACTTGAATCTTCACTAATTTATTTGGATAAAATTCGTGCATTGTACTCAATAATCAATTTTTTCGAAACAAATATTACCCCTAATTGAGATTAATAATTTTTTTAAAAAATATGAACCCTAAAAAACACAAAATAAACACAAATGTGACTTGACATTTAAGATTAAAAATTAATTTACTAATAAAAGATTGATACGATGGAAGTGCATGACTGCACGGTGAAGAAGTGTCGAGTCGAGGCAAGGCGAGGGAGACTCAGTGAAAAGTGATGAAGACTCAATGCGAGGGGGGTGATAGAAGAAGTTAATGAAGAAAGACCTAAGAGATATATATGTTAATGTTTGACAGCTTCCCAAGAGATATTTGGATTAATTTAAATTGATTTAGTTTGTTTTTCCTTAAATATAGTTTACCAAAGTTAGTTACTTTTAATTATTACTTCATTTGAGATAGTTTGTGATCCTATAAATATTGGTAGGATTTTTGCCGTTTTGGCTTAATCAATATCAATTTTCTATTTCGTAATTGCAAAGTTTGAATATTTTCACTTGTTCGAAATGGTGAGTTTAATACAACTTGAAGAAGGGTGTATTAAAGATATCAATAATGCTTCTTGGCCACACTATGGCCAACCATAATTTCATAATTATGGTATATTTTCATTATATGGTAAGTTTTCAATTTAATCCTTAATTAGTGATTAATAATGTTTTACTATTATATCCTTCCAATTAATTTTAGAAAGATTTGACTTGTTAATTTTAAAAATTTAAATCATCCACAAAATCTCATTAAAATATCAAAGATCATAGCTAATAATATTGAATCAATTGCAATATGAAATCACCGAAAATTGAATTGAGTGTACTTTGCATTTGTTATTCAAATATTATGGTGTGTGTGTGTGTGTCATAAAGTATTCTACAATAATATTAATACGCATTATTATAAGTTGCAAAAAATGTTAAAGAGTAAATTACACACAAAACTAATTTAAGGATTACATTCATGTTAAAAAAATATTTTTGTTTAATAAATAAATAAAAATTTAAAAGAAATTCAAATACACATAAGCTATAGATTAGAATAATATATATGTATATATATATATATATATATATATATATATATCATAAAGTATTCTACAATAATATTAATACGCATTATTGTAAGTTGCTAAATGTTAAAGTAAATTACACACAAAACTAATTTAAGGATTACATTCATGTTAAAAAAATATTTTCGTCTTCAACAATTTCATATTCAATAATTTATTTATTTATTTGAAAATTTGATCCCATAATCATGTTTAAATTGACTCCCTTGAACACAATTTACATAATTTATTGATTTTCTAATTCAATTATATTATTTAAAATAAACAATAAATACTAGTTTGACTACGTAGGATCTTTTTTTCTGTCTAGGTTCAGTAGTTTTTTTTTTTTAAATATGTTATTACTTGGGATATGATTGGAGTTCTTAAATTAGTTGATATTGCTTAGTGTGTAATTATTTGTTTATCTATTTCCGCAAGTTTATATGGTTTGATTTTTAATATAATATTGCAAAATCATTTGTAATCCATTTATATTTTTGATGTAATTTTGCAATTTTCTTGATTTGATTTGTAATATTGACATGTCAAAATTATTTCATAATCCATTTATTTTTTTTAGAGATCAATTTTATGTAATTTTTTTATCATTAATTTTGTAGAGTTTATCTAATAATTTCAGTAAATTGTCTAATTCAATTTACCAAAATATTAAATAATTTTGAGGATTATTCATCTCCATTTCCATAAGTTCATTATTTTATTTGTAATATTGATGTGGCAAAAAATAATTTCATTATTCATTTATATATTTTTTAAAGACTTCATGTAATTATTATATATAGATATTTATACCATAATATTATATAGTTAATACACACGCGCGCGCGCGCGCGCGCGCGCACACACCATAATATTTGAATAACAAATGCAAAGTACAATCAATTTAATTTTCGGTGATTTCATATTGCAATTGATTCAATATTATTAGCTAGGATCTTTCATATTTTAATGAAATTTTGTGGATGATTTAAATTTTTAAAATTAACAAGTCAAATCTTTCTAAAATTAATTGGAATGATATAATAGTAAAACATTATTAATCACTAATTAAGGATTAAATTGAAAACTTATCATATAATGAAAATATACTATAATTATAAAAGTATGGCCGGCCACACTATGACCGAATAGCATCACTCTTTAAAATAAGGTACTCGCAATGGTATGAAAAAAATTTAGTTTGAAAATCAAACCAGGTTGTAAATTTTTAAATTGAGCATCGAGCAATCGAAGCTAATTTAATTCAGAAATTGTGTAAAGAAACTAGGGCCCACCATCTTCTTTTGTCGCCAACGTTCATATTCTCTCTCTTTTGTCTCTCTTTTTTCTCTCATCCGTCCGCTCTCCTCCTCCAAATTTTAACCGTTATTGATTATAGATAGATAGATAGATTATTTTTCCAAATTACAATTGAATGACATCACAAAATGGTTGAAGAAATTCTTGGAAAAAGAAGTTAATTTAGATATTTATTAATTTTTATTATAAATTCTAATTATGTAGTTTTCATTTTCTAGTATTATTGTGATGTTGTTGTATTAATTTAGTGTATCATTTATTATTATTGTAATGCATTTTAAATGATATTTTTCTATTATTATTAAAATAATTTTTGTAATTTTATTGTAAACTTTTATATTTCATAGAAACTTATTTTTGTTAAATTTAATTAAATATTAAAGTGAATAATACAAATAAATAAATATATTATAGGATATGAAATATGTATGTCTATATGTGATGTGTAGTGGTGGAACCAACATATAGTTATTTTTTGAGTATATGATTGTGGATATTAATTTGAAATAGTTGATTGATTTAAACTTTTGATATGGCAGTATTAGAGTTGTTTTTTTTTTGTTAAAGGTAACCCGCAACTGCTACCGAGGTATACACTGGGTAAACTCCGCCCATGTGTAATAGCCTGCAAACTACACATGGGAGGTTAACCATATTGGCAAGCCAGATGTGACAGGCTTACACCTAGTGTGGTCTTGGTAATGGAATTTGAACTTGAGACATTTAGCCTCAAGATAACACCACTTCATCACTAGTCATCCCTAAGGAAATTAGAGTTACTTTTTTGGGTATACGATCGAGGGTAGCTTAACCCTCCTTTCTTCTCTACTTGTTACCAAACAACCAATAATTAATTAGTCAATTGAAAGAAACGAGTTCACGAAATGTAATTAACATGTATTCAATATGATGATAAGCATTCTTCTCAAAAAAAAAAAAAAAAATGATGATAAGCATTACGCACAGGGACTTTTATTAGAAAAGAAACAATAGGAATTCAAGAAATATTATTCATGATATTGTCAATTACACGGCCTAAGAAGTTATACGACGAACCTCCTTCTACTAGAGCCGTCCTACTCTTATGGTGAAGCTCTTTCACCATAACCCGGGCCTTATTCTCCGGGTCCATCAGCCGCTTGATTGCCTTCTCTATGGTCTCCGCACCCACAATCTCACCACTAGTCTTCATATAGTCCATCTTGATCTCAACAGCAATTTCAAACTCTTTCACCAGCAGGAACGCATTCGCCTGCTGCTCAGCAGCCATGGGCCACACTGCCATCGGCACTCCACAGTAAACACTCTCGAGAGTCGAGTTCCACCCACAATGCGATACAAATCCACCAACCGCAGGGTGTGACAAGACAGCCATTTGCGGCGCCCAACCAATCACCTTCCCGATCCCCTTGGAACATTCTAGAAATCCATCTGGCAACACTTCCTCAGGATTCTCATATTCCCCAGGGAACTCCACCGTTTCTTTAGGAGGCGGCTTTCGCAACGACCACAGAAACCGTTGTCCACTCTGCTCCAGCGCCAGAGCAATTTCCTTCACCTGGTTGCTCTCGAAGCATCCATTGGTGCCAAAGCAGAGAAACACGACAGATGAGTTGGGTTGCTCATCCAGCCACCCGATGATCTCGTCGTGCTTCCGCTTGTTCTCATCAGTTTCTTCACCTCCCCCTTGAATTATCGGTCCCACCGGGTAAACTGGTGGGAGTTTGTCATCAGCGGAGAGTGCGTTTATAGCATAGGATTCGAATTCAAGAAATGTGTTCACAAGAATCCCTCTGCTCTCTCTCCACCTTCTTATAAACTCTAGGAAACCAGTCTCCTTGTCGAACACCGGAGCAGGCCACACTTTCGCAGGAACTGGATTAACATAAGTCGGAATAGAAGCCTCCTCGTACTCTTTCAAATCCCGATCATGATCATCGTTCAAGCTTTGTAAATGCAGCATAAGCCCAAGAGAAGATGATCCACAAGGGAAGAAGATGTAAGATGGGACCTCGAGCTCATTAGCCACATCAATCATGGGAGTGCAGAACATGTCGACCACGAATCCAACAAGTTTACCCGACCCACGACCATGAGCCTTCATTATCTCAGACACAGCATCTCTGGCTGGACCCTTCTGGCTCTCTATAAACCGAAGGACGATATCTTTGGCCCCGATTAGATCTGCGGAAATAGACTTGTTTTCTTGCAAATGGATGAAGTTTATGCGAGGGTGGGATCGAGTCTTGGTGTGTAGAGTGAGGTTGGTGTAAATGGGGAACTTCATAACTAAGATGGTGATGGAGAGGCGGTTGTCACGATCTGTGAGGAGCGTAGCCGTGTCTACGGCGGAGATCAGGTGGCTCATTATAGGGAATGGAACGAAAACGAGGAAGGCTTTCGTATCTGCAGTCATCTTTTCTCTTTGAACAAATTTGGTGAAATGTGACATGTAAATATCACTACATTGGAGGTATTATATACTTATGTCTTAGTGTTTAAATAAATAAATCAATGCAGATGTAAGAATAAATTTAATATGAGCATAGACATAATTATTGGTTACCGATTATTGGATTAGCGTTGTCGCTTTGATCTTCTTTTTGACTTTGAGTATTTCCAACAATCATATTCTATTTCCATGGGAAAATTCTTACCAATCACACTATAATAATTTTTAAATAATGAGCCTACTTTTTTTTATTTTTTTTTAAGTGTGTGTGATGGTTTGATGAGTGTAGTATGTGTTCACGTGAATAAGAATTTTCTATTTCCATGTCTATTGACAAACTCTCATTAGAACGCCTGGTGGATCCTTATCATCTCATGGGCAAGCCGACGGAAAAAAATGGCAGAAAAAATATCACTCATAAGGGCATTTCCAGTACTATAATTAATTTTTAGGTATAAATTGCTGCCACATCGTACATCAAAAGTTTTAAAATTCACTAAATTGTTACTTTTAGGGGGTCACACTATTATATTACTCATTTTATTTACATTTTTAACCTAATAAAAAAATTATTTATAATTTTCATTATATAATTAAATTACTACATTAGTAAATTTATTTAGTTTAATATGAAAGTATTTTATTTTAAAGATTTTTAAATTTGAGGACAATATTTGTTAATTAACAATTTTTACACAAAAAAAATTCAAATTAAATTGAGATTTCACAAGCTCTCCAGAATTTGAAAAAATAAAAAAGGAAAGAGGAAAAAAATATTCAAAAAAAACCAATGGCTCGTCAAGCCAACAGGGAAAATGAGAAAAAAAAAATTATATCTTATAATAAATTTGAAGTAACATCTAATTTTTTTCCCTTTTATTAGATCGTTATTATTATTATTATGCACTCTTTATTCTGTCATATAATGACAACCATAATTATAACTACGACTTAAAATATTTAGCATTCATTTTTTCTTAATTTTTTTACAAATAAATACGTGTAGCCTTCTTAAGTCATCAACTATTTTGCAATAAAAGCCATAGGAGCCCAACCAAAAAATACCCGGCTCAAGTGGAATGCTGCCTCATTCTATCCCACATCGGAAATTCACAAAACTTGTAGTTAGTTTAAATAATAGAGCGAAGCAGTACAAGGTTGTCCCTTCGGGGACATCCGATAAAATTGGAACGATACAGAGAAGATTAGCATGGCCCCTGCGCAAGGATGACACGCATAAATTGAGAAATGGTCCAAATTTTTTTTTGTTTTATTTCAATTTTTATTCTTTTTACCTCTGAAAAATTACGATTTTTGTAGGGCACTGTGTTATCAACTCAGATTAGATTATACAATTTTATACAGTTGAAGTTCGCTTTCATACATTTATCACGTTTTGTGTCAAATCATAATTCTAATCCTTCTGGAAAAAAAATATGGATGTTGAATTTTTTTTATAGATAAAAATATTAAGTTATTATTGCAATATTTTAAAAATTATAACTAGATTTTTTTTAACAATTTTTAATCCTAATTGGAGATGCCTTTAAGGATAAATTATGTCTAAAGAAATCCAAATATATGCGTTCTTCTATAGGATAAATTATGTCTAAAGAAATCCAAATAAAGACAAAGAAAATTAACTAATAAAGCTTCCAATAACCTTCCAATTTATATATATCCATAAAGATGAGATATATTAAGTCACGGTAGGAAGGAGTCTTCAATCTTCTTGTAGCTTTCCAACCATTTTTTCCTTTAAACTTCTGTACAAGGCTTCTAGTGCTTTGCAGTTATAGCGTAAAGACAACTTAGAGCATCTCCAGCAGTGAGTACTAAATTTTACAATAGTACATAATATTACATAATATTTCATCAGTGTCAAAATATATATTATTTAAGGAGTTTTAATTTTTGTGTCAAAATGTTTGTAACATATTATTAAACTTGATCTCTATCCCAATTTTAAGTGTTTTAACCCTATCAAGCATTGGAGAGAGAGAAATTTGCATTTTTTTTAGAAAAATAAAAGTGAATAAGATTTGATGTCATATGTGAGGCAAGAAGTATATTAGTGAAAAATATTACATCTTTATTCTACTTAAAACTTCTAAAACAACAAATATTTTGACACAAAGGGAGTATTTTTTTTTATTTAATTGTAATTTTATAACTGATAGCATATATGCAATTTCATAATATATTAAATTTGTTTGAATTATTGCAAAATAAAAACTACAATTCATAATAATATTGTAAAAAAATAAAATGCAAAGCTTACATATTATACTATAATCATTCCGCAAATGATCAATTAATAAATTTCGAAGCGTGAAATGTGCCTATGCATCTTTAATTTTTCTAAACCGAGCAAGAAGATATTGAAAAAATAATATGTACATCTATATGAGACTGATCATACTGTTTGAATGTTTATTTGACCATTTACCCTATTTAATTCTTATAATTATACACGGTTGCTTTAGTTCAGTTTATCCTAATTGCCTATTTTCCCACCACTTTGATTGTTTGCATCAGTTTCTGTAGTTAAACTCACCCTCGTTTGATCTCTACTTGTGAGCTGTTACTGGTAACTAGTATTACATCTCGTGTGATGCATGATGAGAGATATATAAATAATTTATACAAGTAAAATAATTAAATTATAGTAAATAATTAATACAAAATATTATAAAATGTATAAAGAATATAATGTTATATTCAAGTTTATTCGCTATTTTATCAGCAGGGAATCCATATCCATGAATAAATTTATAATTTTTATTATTGTATCCAATAAAACAAGTACCACAATTGGTTAGCCCGAAATTCATTGTAAATATTGTTGAAATCCTTTATAGTTTTAGGTATTGTAGAGGTCTAGTTTATCGAAGCCCAGCATATAAAGCCCATATCCGTTCAAGGGTCTTGGGGCTTAAAAGCTGCATATCGAGGCATAACGGTCAGAGGTCGAAAGATTGACGATAGATAAGGTATGAAGGTCGTACCATGATAGAACTCATAGATAGGAGACCAAGTCAAAAAGAAAACGTTTAGAGATAAACGAGACTCGGTCAAAACCCTATTGGAGATAAGTAACAGACCCCGGAAATAAAGGAGAATCCCTTATTTTTAGGAAAATATGTTAAACAACTCGTCTTATATAGTTGAAGCAAGGGAGTGAAGAAGGGTACAATTCTGATCAATCAAGCTATCACCACACTCGAGTTCTCACATACGTAAAAACTCATCATATCTCAGATTCTTTTCTTCCGCCAGAGCTCGAACGTTACATCGAAATTAATTGTAAGAATCGATCGACTACAATTTGGCGCCCACCGTGGGGCTCTGATCAACCATAACTAGGATGACAGTCGACGGCCGAAGCAATACGACCCCGAATCCCCAAGACAATCGAAGGGATTCGCCATCAACAACCTCCCCGGCAGGAGGAAATGCAGATATTACCCAGGCGCTGCGAGCGATCCAACAACGACTCGACTCCACCGTTGTGGAACTCGCGGCCATTCGAACAGAAAACTCAGCTCTCAAAGCTCGGATGGAAACATTCAGTTCGTCAAAACAATCCCCTAACGGATTTCATCGACAACCTCCTCGAACTCGGAAAACCAGTCAACTACGCGAACAGGTACTTTTAAATTCAGCTAATGAAACTGCTAACCAAAATATTGCAGGAACCAGCGAAGGTCAACAAAACAAGGAGGATGCTGGCGACCCGTATCTAGGACCTCCCCCAGGGTTCGAATACATCGAAATTCAACCCGAAATAGAGGTCGAGAACAAGCTGAAATGGTTGGAGGAAATGCTCACACGAATTCCCGGAGTTCCCACCCCCATTCGCAAAACGGCCCCGACAAGCTTTGCAGATTCACCTTTTACAGAAGAAATCAGCCTTGTGGAGATGCCTCCGAAGTTTACCTTCCCATCTATGAAACTGTTCGATGGCACCGCCGATCCCGACGACCACATAGCACAATATAAACAAAGGATGTTCACAACTCCAATCCCACGACAAAGCAGAGAAGCCGGGATGTGTAAGGGATTTGGAAGCAGCTTATCCGGACCAGCACTCCAATGGTTTACAAATCTACCAAACTCTTCGATATCCACCTTCGCTCAACTCAACGACCTGTTTGTCGAACAGTTCGCTAGTAGTCGGAAGATCGAGAAGCACGCCGACGATCTCTACACAGTAATCCAGAGACCGGAAGAAACCCTACGAAGCTTTGTAGGTCGATTCAACAGAGAAAAAGTATCGATCCCAGGATGCAACATCGATACCGCCGTGTCGGCCTTCAGAAAAGGCCTTAAAAGAAATTCAGATCTTTACAAAGAATTAACAAAATACCCGTGCAAGACAATGGAAGACGTCCTCGCCAAAGCATGGGCACAGATCAAATGGGAAGAAGACGAAGCAAACTCATCCAAATTCAAACCCCGGAATGATCAACCTCGCAAGGAACACAGACCTCATATCAGAAACGAAAGATTTCGATCAGACCCATATCCTCGCAATCCCAGATTCGACCCTAGAGACAGAAGATTACCCGAACGCCCGAACAGGAGACTACCCGAATATAACCTTTGTATAACACCCTCGGAAGCTGTAAATGCATTAAAGGGACTCGGCCAAAACGTCAAATGGCCTCCAAAGATGAGAACACCTGACAACGAGCGAGACAAGAATAAATTCTGCGACTTCCACAACGACCATGGGCACAGAACAGACGACTGCATCGCTCTTCGACTAGAGGTGATCGAGCTCCTTAAAAGAGGTCACTTGGCTGACCTCCTGACCCCTAAAGGAAGAGAAAATTGGAACAAGAGAGACAATACTACAGGAACTCAGCCTATCGAACCCCTAAGGATCGACCGGACGTTAAATTGCATAACAGGCGGTTCAGAGATCAGCGGCATCTCCCAATCGTCAGCAAAGAGACATTGCCGATCCCTCAAATATACGACAAACATACCTAAAGAAGCAAAATCTGATGATCAGACGACGCTCAGCTTCTCTAGTAGTGAAGTATCTGAACTCTCACTCCCACACCACGATGCACTAGTTATTTCACTTTTAATATCTAACTGTCTAATCAAGCGAACTCTCATCGATAACGGGAGCTCCTCTAACGTGATCTTCCTTAGCACTTTAAAAGAAATGCAGGTGAAAGAAACAGATATCGTGAAGAAATCCACAACGCTGATTGGCTTCAGCGGAGAACATAAAACAACATTAGGGGAGATCACGCTCCCCACCTACATCGAAGGACTCAACCTCTTCACAAAATTTCAAGTAATAGACGCGTCATCAGCATACAACGTGATTATGGGACGACCATGGATCCACGAACTTCGAGCAGTACCCTCAACATATCACCAAATCATGAAGTTCCCTACCCCATGGGGAGTCCGATCAGTACGAGGAGAACAAATCTCGTCAAGAGAATGCTACGTCACTACATTCAAACAGAAAGTCATCATCGAGGTTAACCAAATAGAGGTCGGCTCAACCTCCTCAAACCCTGAAGATCAAGGTTACGAAGAACCAAAAGTCGAAGACCTTGATGAAATACAAATTCATCCCGAACACCCTGATCATAAAGTATCCATCGGGTCCAGATTGACCCCAAACATCAGGAAGCCATTGATCGAATTCCTCAAAGAACATCACGACTGCTTCGCATGGTCATTTGAGGATATGACAGGTATCGACCCCTCCATTATAACTCACAAATTGCAGGTAGACCCAGAAAAAATTCCGGTCAAGCAGAAAAGACGCAAATTCGCCCCGAAAAGAAACAAAATCGTGGATGAAGAAGTCAACAAACTATTAAAGAACGGGCATATCCGCGAAGTTCATTACCCAGAATGGCTAGCCAACGTCATAGTGGTAAAAAAGAAGAACGGAAAGAATCGCTTATGCATAGACTTCACCGACCTCAACCAGGCGTGCCCCAAAGATTCCTTCCCCCTACCACACATAGACGCACTAGTCGATGCGACGGCAGGCCACGAGCTCATGAGCTTTATGGACGCATTCTCAGGATATAATCAAATTCTAATGCACCTCAAAGACTAAGAAAAAACAGCATTCATTACACATCGAGGTATGTTCTGTTATAAAGTTATGCCTTTCGGATTAAAAAATGCAGGTGCAACATATCAAAGGCTCGTAAATCGAATGTTCGAAGAGCTCATCGGGATAACAATGGAAGTATATATCAATGACATGTTAGTCAAATCAGTACGAGCTCAAGACCATGTTATACATCTACGACGGACCTTTGAAGTCCTACGACGATATAACATGAAATTGAACCCCACCAAATGCGCCTTTGGAGTAACTTCTGGGAAATTCCTAGGATACCTAGTAACAAAAAGAGGAATCGAAGCCGACCCCAGCCAAATCAGAGCAATCCGAAATATCCAACATCCCAAAAATATTAAAGACGTCCAAAAACTGACCGGTCGATTAGCAGCTCTCAGCCGCTTCATATCCAAATATTCAGAAAAAAGCCGAACATTTTTTCAGACTCTACGAAAAAACAAAGACTTCGAATGGACTCCTGAATGCGCCAAAGCCCTCGAAGACCTTAAGGAATATCTCGCGAGTCCACCACTTCTAGCCAAACCAATCGACGGAGAGGTACTCCTTGTTTATTTATCTGTTTCTACTAACTCGATCAGTGCAGTACTTGTCAGAGAAGACGAAGGGAGACAATATCCGGTATACTATGCCAGCCGATCATTGCTAGATGCAGAAACCAGATACCCACAGCTCGAAAAATTGGCCTTAGCACTTGTAATGACTTCCAGGAAAATGAAGCCCTACTTCCAAAGTCATTCAATAAAAGTGGTCACAGAGTTCCCCTTAAGAGCAGTATTGAGAAAACCAGACCTTGCTGGGAGATTATCAAAATGGGCCATCGAACTCGGGGAGTACGATATCGACTTCGTTCCACGAACATCAATCAAATCACAAGTCCTATCAGACTTCATCGCCGACTTCTCCCAGGACCCAGACGGAAGAATATTAACGAGCCTCGAAGATAATGATTCTAAGTACTGGACCCTCCAGGTCGATGGATCCAGCACTTCGAAGGGGAGTGGAATGGGCTTAGTACTAACTGATCCAGAAGGAATAATCACAGAAAAATCTATTCGATGCGGATTCAGAGCCACAAATAACGAGGCTGAATATGAGGCCCTCATAGCAGGATTAAATTTGGCAGCCGACTTAGGGGCTAAAAAACTACGAGTCATGAGCGATTCGCAATTGATAATAAATCAGTTTGAAGGAGAATTCCAGGTAAAAGATCCAAGGATGGTATCGTACCTCGCGGTCGCAAAACAAGCAGCAACCAAGTTCGAAAAAATCGAAGCCCGACACATCACCAGGGAGGAAAACCGCCACGCCGACGCATTAGCCAATCTGGGATCTGCCGTACAAATGAACCAGGACAAAAACATCCAAATCCTTTACGCCAAATGGCCCGCCGTATGGAAAGGTGACGACTCCGAAGTCCTCCCAATAGACATCGAGGTAAATTGGATGACCCCTTTATGCAGATTCCTAACAGAAAATGAACTACCCGAAGAGCCTATCGAAGCAAGACGAATACAAGCAAAAGCCCCGAAATTTGCCATGATCTCCGGATCCCTATACAGAAGGTCATTTTCAGGACCATACTTGAAATGTCTAAGCCCGATCCAAGCAAAGTATGTCCTAGCTGAGCTCCACGACGGTGAATGCGGAAACCATTCAGGCCATAGAAGCCTGGCTAATCGAGCATTGACAGCCGACTTTTATTGGCCAACTATGAGGGAAGACGCCAAAAACTATACCAAAAAATGTGACGGATGTCAAAGGTTCGCCCAAACGAACCATATGCCACCAGAACCCCTACATACCGCATCTATACCTTGGCCATTCATGAAATGGGGAATGGATATCATAGGACCATTACCGAAGGGATCAAATCAGAAATGCTTCATTTTGGTCGTGATCGATTACTTCACCAAATGGGCCGAGGCAGAAGCCTTCGCACGAATAAGGGATACCGAGGTATGTAATTTTTTATGGAAACATGTTATTTGCAGGTTCGGAGTCCCCAAAGAAATAGTCACCGATAACGGCTCTCAGTTCATAAGTTCGAAATTCCAAGATTTCTGTCACCATTGGAACATCAAACTCTCCTTCTCTACACCAAGGCACCCGGCCTCGAACGGTCAAGCCGAAGCTACCAACAAAACAATAATGAATACCTTGAAAAAGAAACTCCCCCAACATAAAGGGCAATGGGTCGAACAGCTCCCAGGAGTCCTCTTGTTATACCGAACTACCGCACGAACCGCTACGGGGGAAACTCCTTATGCTCTCACCTACGGTTCGGAAGCGGTCCTCCCGGCAGAAGCGGAAATAGGGTCAGCAAGAACTCAGTGGTCGAGCAGGAGCAACGACTCCGACCTCGAAGTCAACCTCGACACCATAGATGAACTCAGAGATAAGGCCGCGATAAAAATATCCGCCTACCAACAGAAAATAAAGAGACACTTCGATAAGAACACAAGACTAAGAACGTTCAAGGCAGGAGATTGGGTGTTAAGGAAGGTATTCCAAAACACAAAAGAAGGCGGAGCCGGAAAACTAGCCCCAAATTGGGAAGGCCCCTATGAGATCGAGAAAGTCATAGGAAATGGAGCATACAAACTGCGATCTAAAGAAGGGCGTTCAATAGCCAACAGCTGGAACGCCATCCATTTAAAATAGTATCATTTCTAAACTCTTCGACCCCTCATTTTCTCTTTCTATTTGTTAATGTTTTGATTACTGACTTGAGCGTCGGAGTAACTAACAGAACCCGAAGCACAGGGTTCCCAACACGCAAAAAGTCAAGAGGACATCGACCTCGAAGCCAAACTCACGAACGAAGAGTAATGTATCCGATCCTCATTTCTTGTTCTTTCTATTTGTTAATGTTTTGATTACTGACTTGAGCGTCGGAGTAACTAACAGAACCTGAAGCACAGGATCCCCCATTTCACGAAATTCATCGGCTTTGAAATCGGTTCTAATTCTTAGAAGAAAAACAAGGATATTCATAATCTCTCCTCAACATCGCAAAGGACAGTCAAATGTAAAAAACATCACATGAAGTTCCCATCCAGGAAAGAAAAATATGCAAAAAAAAGGGTCAACCAATATTCAAAATTAGTTCGTTAAACCTTTACAAAAAAAAAAGAGATTTAAAGGATCTACAGAGGATCCTCTACTCCCTTCTCAGCGGCCGCAGCACCCTCTTCGTCCTCGACCCTCTTCTCTCCGACAACCCCATCTGTAGAGTCCTTGGCCGCCTCAGTCTCCGCCTCATCATCGGCCTTAAGGAAGGAAAGATCAAGATCGGGCATCTTTTCCTTGATAGCCTCGACCACAGCGGAACCCCCCTCTTGGTAAAAGAGTTCCTTGTATGGTTCGAACTCAGCAGAATCTACCAACAAAGAGAAGTCCAGGGTCGTGTGACGTGTCTCGAGCTCCCCTATTCGCGCTTCTGCAGCAGCTAGCTTCGATTCAAGCGAAGCCTTCGAGATTTCAAGACGGGCTTAGTGGTCCAGAGCCCGGTCGAGCTGCGTCTGAGCCCCGGCCGCCAACGCGCGAGCCGAGTCCCGCTCTACAAGCAGGGCTGACTTCTCGGCAGCAAAGTCTCGTCTCTCCTCAGCGATTCTCTCTTGCTCTTCAGAAAGCTCCATCAGCCTCTTCTCGAGGCCCTCGGCATGCCCCGAGACCCGGCTTCGGAGCTGGTATTGACAAAAGAGGGCCTATAACATGGCAGATTACTTTAAGTCGAAAGACCCTTTTTGAGCACAAAATATATATATATACATTTATATATATAAAGCAGATAAAAATGAACCTTTGACATCATCTGGAAGACAAGTCGAGTTTGCTCCTCCAAGCCTTCCCTTTTGAACTCTAGAGGAGAGCAGCCGTCTGCAATCGCGGATTGCACATCCAGAAGGAAAGGTCTCAGAGGCACTTTCAGACTGTTCGATCCTTTCGAAGCCTTCTTCGGAACCAAGGCTTCAACATCGATGACAGAGGGGGGCACTGTCGAAGGATTAGAAACCTCTAAGCCGGGCTGTTCCTTATGCTTCTTGAAGGGCGGCGAGGTTGAGGGAGAGGCCCCGGCAATCCTTTTTACGCCAGAAGATGAGGGGCTTAAAACCTTAGAAGCAGCCAAGGCTTTGACTTTGTCAACGGAAGGGCGAATTTTCAGTTTTCCCATATCAAAAAGAGTGCGTCCGCGGTGAACAACTTCAAATTGACGATCTTCTTCGGAAAGGGAAAAGGCGGCTTCGATTCTTTTCGCCTCGGTACCTGCCACCTCTTTTCGTTTGTGAAGGCCTACAAAGAAACACGAAGCATAAGATGAACTAATTCATGCAAAGAAAAAAGAAATAAAGGGAGACAGGCTTCGAGGACCCACGGGCTTCAGCGAACGACGATGGCAAGATCCTATCGCTCGAAGTCTCTGCAGGAACAAAAACAAATTTCGACTTCCAGTCCCCCGACGAAGATGGAAGAGTGTTTATCAAGGGGGCTCTTTCCCCGACCCACTTGGTAAAATAGTAAAAACCTTTTTGATTTGGGGTAGCCACAATTCGATATGAAGAATGCCACTCCCCGACACTGGGCTCGGGAAATCCTAAGTTCTCCCAAAGGTAAAACATACCTAGCATATGATACCATCCTATGGGTGATATTTGGGCAGGGGCTACTCCGTAAAAATGAGAAATCTTGGCAAAGAAAGGGTGAAGAGGAAGTCCTATACCCTTGTCAGTGATTATGGTATAGAAGGCGGTGAAACCAGGAGGGGGTCTGTTGGCTCTATCAGAAGGCCTGGGCACTTGGACTTCTACCCCCGACCCTGAATATTCCGGAGAAGTAATTTTCCTAACTATGTCATCCCCGACGTGAGGGACGACCTCGGCAGCCTTAAAGTCTATGTTTAAAGGGGGAGAATCCTTGGCCTCGTCTTTTCGTTTCTTCAGTTTACTCTTATGTTTTTTGGTGGCCACCTTCGAAGCTTTGAGGCGGCTCACCACACTTCCTCCCCCAATACGAGGAATAACAGTGGGCTGTGACGAAGGGCTAACAAACCCACTAGACTCAGAAACCGAGCCAGAGGATTGCTCCAACTCGGTTGACCTAATTCCACCTCCCCAACTTCGAGTTCTCTCATCAGAATCATCACTGTTTGACATACTCATGATCCTAATAAGAAAATAAACCTACAAGAATGCGCTAAGAATACCCAGAAACGCCGAAAAACTTCTCCCCTATTTTCAACCCAACTCCGTCAGAAAACAAAGTTCATCGACATCGCCACCTAGTCTATTCACACGAAACCCATATAAATTCAAGCTTAAAAACTTCTAAATCTCTAAGCCATTATCAAGCAAAACCCTAGTTTGGAAAATTCCTCAAGAAAATGAAGAGGGAATCGAGGAGTAACCTGGAGATTTGGAATCCGCAATTAGAGCGAAGAATCTTGAGCGGCAGGAAGATGGAAACGTTCGGCAATCGGAAAGGATTTGGGCAAAATCTTCAGGGAGAATTATGATTTCCGTGTGTTTGAATGAGAAAGAGGAGGGAATAAATTGGGCGAAATTCTATTTCAAGACTGTGAAGTATTCTGAGCCGTGTATCCCGCTTCTGGACGGTTGAGATTGATAAGAAGTTGAAAAGTCGGCAAAAATAAGTTTAAAAGACTATTTTATCCTTCTCTCAAAACTCCCCAGGACCTTTACTCAGGTCTGGAGTCTATCAAGGTCTGCTCTCACGACCTCTCTCAAAACTCCCCAGGACCTTTACTCAGGTCTGGAGTCTATTGAGGTCTGCTCTCACGACCTCTCTCAAAACTCCCCAGGACCTTTATCCAGGTCTGGAGTCTATTGAGGTCTGCTCTCACGACCTCTCTCAAAACTCCCCAGGACCTTTATCCAGGTCTGGAGTCTATCAAGGTCTGCTCTCACGACCTTTCTCAAAACTCCCCAGGACCTTTACTCAGGTCTGGAGTCTATTGAGGTCTGCTCTCACGACCTCTCTCAAAACTCCCCAGGACCTTTATCCAGGTCTGGAGTTTAACAAGGTCTGCTCTCACGACCCTTTCTCTAAACACCCCAGGATCCTTATACAAGTCTGAAGTCTAAAGAAATTCTTTTTCAAATATTAAAATCAAAGATTAGCTTGAGGCTTTAGTACTACTCGGGAGCTCGTTACGATTTTCTCCCTTATCATTACGGGGATATTCATTACGTGATCCTCATTCTTCGAGCATCAAGTAATGAGGGGCTAATTGTAGAGGTCTAGTTTATCGAAGCCCAGCATATAAAGCCCATATCCGTTCAAGGGTCTTGGGGCTTAAAAGCTGCATATCGAGGCCTAACGGTCAGAGGTCGAAAGATTGATGATAGATAAGGTATGAAGGTCGTACCATGATAGAACTCGTAGATAGGAGACCAAGTCAAAAAGAAAACGTTTAGAGATAAACGAGACTCGGTCAAAACCCTATTGGAGATAAGTAACAGACCCCGGTAATAAAGGAGAATCCCTTATTTTTAGGAAAATAGGTTAAACAACTCGTCTTATATAGTTGAAGCAAGGGAGTGAAGAAGGGTACGATTCTGATCAATCAAGCTATCACCACACTCGAGTTCTCACATACGTAAAAACTCATCATATCTCAGATTCTTTTCTTCGGCCTCGAGAGATCAAATAGGTTGCCAGAGCTCGAACGTTACATCGAAATTAATTGTAAGAATCGATCGACTACAGGTATAATGCAAAAAATTAAGAAGAAAATTAAATGACACCGTGAAACACATTTAAGAAAATTATTATATATACAAATTTGACATCTCTCTCCAAATAGTGTGAAGTGGATAGGACATCATCGACGGAGAGTTGACACATCTTAAGTAGCGCTTCCAAAATTTAATTAACGTTTCGCCATCATCTCTTTTATTTGTAGAGAACACCTCAAAATTCATCTTCAACATCGTAGATTTTATGCCGCCTTACACACGAATATAAATATATTAAATTATATTACTGTAAAACATTAGTCAATATGTAATGTGAAATTAAATATTGATCATGTTTTATTTATTATATGTAAAATATACATATGATATCTATAGCGACCCGATTTTTAATATTTAAATTGCTACATTTTTTTTTTCAGTAAAATATTTTATTTATTTATGTGTGATATTAATTGATTAAGTCTAATAAGTCGCGCCTAAGTAATTTATAAGCATGAATTCATTTTAGTATATAGTAATCATCATAGCATGAGCATGCATTTGATTTTAATTTTGTACCTATTTTGTTGCATTTTATTTAATTATCCAAAGTTATTTTTTTCTAACCCATTTTAGGTTAATTGAAGCCCAAGTCTTTTGTTTTATTTTTTTAAGCCCAAATAGATTCTTCTTTGGGGCCAAACCTTTAAGCCCAAAGATAAGGAAAACATGAGGAGGAAACAATTGATTTATTTTTTTCCCTTCCTTCCGCCTCACGAAAAACACAGTAGGAGTTGGATAGCTCAAACTCTCTGAACATGATCACATTCTTGATCTTATCTCAAGTATATCTCTTGATAGCTACTAAACCCTAACCTACCATTATAAATAGACGACCCCTATCATTCTTACTTCTCATCTTAAATAATCGAGAGAGTGATTATATTTTTTCTCCTAGTTCGAAGAAGTCGTCGTTTTGTAGGTATGAGATCTTTCTTGAATTGCATGTTCTTCTATTTATTTGTCATCATGCATAGCATTGGGTATGTTTGGGGTGCATTACGGGAAGGTTGTTGTTGAGACTCCAATCTTCTAGCGCAGCCATGGTGGTAGTTCCGACGCAGCCGTTGTTTCTTGTGCACTCTGAAGATTTCCGTTTGGCGATGAAGAAGGCGAGCTTCCGAAGCAACGCCGATGGCCACTCGGCGAACTACAATAGAGAAGCTAATGTTTTCGGTACAGTCGAGTCAGCGATTGTAGCCTTACAGCAGAAGAAATGGACGGAGGCTGCTGTTGTTGCTGTTTAACGTGATGTAGAGAGAGAGAATTTGTTATTTCTAATCCAATTGATTTTGCAGATGGGCTGTTAGTGGTTAGGAGAAATGGGCTTCGGGTATTAGTTAGATTGGTGGGCCAAGATTACATATATGTTATACATATGCATGCATATTTATATTTACGTAGGTTTTAGCAAGGTTATTAATAAAAAACTTGATCATGTTGCACTTGGAATCATGCACTCACGTAATTATAGATTAGGACTTTTATGCATGTTCAGCTTTTCGTGTCATGTATATATACACTATATATATAGATATATGTATATATATAATAATTATTTTGAACGTGCATCATAGTTTGAATTTATGCATAGTTTAATTATATCATGTTATGCATTGTATTAATTCTAGATAATTAATTTATAGGCAAAGGTGCAGGACTTAATCGGTTAATATCAAAGTCAATGTCAAGGTGGGGTTTTATGTTGATTTTGTCCGTGTTATTCTCTCTATATGTTTTACCGAATATATGTGATGTCACAGCATAGCAAGAGCCTTCGGGCTATACACGCAAGAGCCTACGGGCTATCACGCAGAGCTTTCGGGCTATACACGCAGAGCCTACGGGCTATCACGCAGAGCTTTCGAGCTATCACGCAGAGTCTCCGGGCTACATGGTTTGGTCTACGGACTGAACACAAGTTTATGATTTGCATATTATTCTGTTTGATATATAGCTTGGATAATTGGACACTCCCCACTGAGTCAGTAGTACTCACCCCAAAAACTACTTATCTTTTCAGGTGTTGTCTCGAGTGATGCGTAGCGGACAAGATGTGATGATGGTGGTCAAGTGATCAAGCATGATTAAAGATTTTTAATTTATTTTGACTTTATTTTATGTAATAAATATTGAGTTATGCTTTGAAACTTCCGCTGTATTTAAAGAAAAATATTTTTATTAATAAAAAACATGGATAACGTGCCTTTTTCTATTAAAGTGAAATTGGGGCGTTACAATATCTAACTATTAAAGAAAAAATATTAAAAAAATCTGAAATATATTGTATAAATAATTTATTTTTGATCAAATGAGATAGTATAGAAATATTCAAATATGTGCTCTCACATATTTGAAGCATGTTATTATATAAATCTGCTAATTAAAAAAATGATAACTCTATTCATATCCCTCATTTTATTCTTTATAGCCCTCATAATTTAATATAATATAAATATCAATTAAATAGACTTTCTTATCCTTTAGCCAATTAGCCCTAAACTTAAAACCCTACTAAAAATATCATAGCCTCCCACCTTCATAACTTGGAAAAACAAAAAATAATATCCTATCTTTGTTTTAAACATAATCTCTATTTCTTTCGGCCCCTTTTTATTAATTTATATTTTATTATAATCTCTATGATAGTACAACACTTATAGGTACTAGGTGTAGTTCTTTTGAAAATGATCATGATCAATTAATGAATGACATAATCAGGGCCGGCCCTGAGATTTTGAAGGCCCTGTGCGAGCACTAAAAATGGTGCCCTTAATTTATTAAAATTAAAATTTAAAATTACATATAATGGGGTAAATTACAATTTGATACCTAAATTTTGAGTACTTTTTAAAAAATAATGCACTTTTTATAAAATAAAAAAAAATCGTACTTATATTTTCAAATTTTTTACAAATCTAATATTTAAGCAATTTTACGACTTGAAAATCATGTGTAATTGATTTTAATTTAATATTTCTTGATTGGATGAATTTTTTCCACATGACTGATAGGAATATTAAATACAATCAATTAAAGTGCGATTTTATGGTCGTAAAATTGGTTAAATGCCAGATTTGCAATTTTTTTGAAAAAATAGGTAATCCTTCCGTCCCATTTATATAGTCCACTTTATCCTCGCATATAGATTAAAAATATTTATGAAAACAAGACATTAAATCTTAATTTTCAATATTATCCGTATTTAAAATTTATGACTTTACAAAATTTAAATGATTGATTTTTAATTTCCAATACTTAACAAGGGTATATTTGTATATTACTATGAAAATTAATACTATTTATAGTTATGAGACTATATAATTGGGACACCTCAAAATAGTAATATGGACTATATGAATGGGACGAGGGAGTATTTTTTTTTTTTTTTGTTAATTTTGAAAAAGTGAGTCATTTTTGAAGCAAACTTATTTATAAATTTTTTGAAATCAATATTTTATAGCAAACTCTTGTTCAATAGATATCAAAGCAAGCCCATTCCATCTTTTTTGTGACTTGGTCGATCGCAAGTAAAATTTTAATAAATAAATAGATAGCAACTTTGTAGATGCAACAATAACGGGTATGGTCAATAAAATTTTATAAACAATGTATGTATTGGGACAACTATTCAACCCCTTCAACTAAGCCAATATATCTAATGTTTTATATTCTTTTGGTAAAAGATACCGCAAAGTTTTTAGTTTTTGAAAAACTCTTGACCATCAAAATCACTAACCACTCCATACTTTAGAATATCCTTAAGATTTTTACAGATATTGATTGGGCTAGGCCTAGTATTATTTATAAAATATTGGGCTGATCTTTCCTATTATTTTTTTAAAGGCCTGAATTAATTTTTATAAACTAAAAAACTATTTTTTTATAAACTAACATATGTCAGTATAACTACTAGTACTAAAAATTTATAAAAATGATGCCCCTAAATTTTTGAGGCCCTTGTGCGTCGCACCTCTCGCACACCCTCAAGGCCGCCACTGGACATAATCAATGAGTTGCTAGCTCAAGAACATATTCAATCTAATAATAAGAGACAAGGGGTGGGTTATGGAAACTGATGATAGGGAAAATGTTGAACAACGTAGACAATCAACTGATAAGGGCAAAGGGGTTATGGAAACTGATGATGGGAAAACTAATGGACAACATAGACAGTCTACTGATAAGGGCAAAAAGGGTTATGCAAACCGATGATGGGGAAATTGTTGTTGAGGATAATGTGGACTTAGATTTTGAAGAAGATGAATTTGATATTAATTCAGAGGTTGTAACTATCCAGTTAATTAACCAGAGTAAGAGAAAGGTGAAGAATGATATAGATGATAGCAATCCACCTTTCATATTAATCATGTCATTTAAGAATGTATCTGAGGCTAGACTTGCAATTAGAAGATATAGTGTTGCCAAATATACTCCTCTGAAGATTAAACCAAATGATTCTGAGAGACTTAAAGCCAAGTGAAAAACACAAGGATGTTCATTTCATTTATATATTTCCAAAGATGGGAACACTGGGGCTATGATGGTGAGGAGGATTGGGGGTGAACACAATTATTTGAGAGATGACAATAATAGTCTGGCATCTGCTAAGTTTCTTGCATTTGAATTTAAGGATAAAATTTATGCAAACCCAAGCACATCTGTGAAAGAGAATTTATATGTTTCTAAATCAAAAGGTAAGAGGGCTAAAAGAATATTGATGAATGAGTTGAATGGTAGTTTTAAGGCTGAATTTGCAAACATAGGGGCCTATGCAGCAAAGATCAAAGAAGAAAGCCCTGAAACAACTGTTGAATTCGAAATATGTGAGGAATCTTTGAAGAATGAAGGCAAGTTTGTGTTCAAAAGAATTTTCTTTTGTTTTGATGCTTTGAAAAGAGGTGGAGAGCTGGTTGTAGGCCAATCATAGGCATAGATGGTGCTCATCTTAAGGGTGTTGTTAAAGGTCAGGTATTGGCCGTTGTTGGACAAGATAGGAATGACCAACTCTTCCCAATTGCATGGGTTGTCATTGGAACAGAGAATAAGGATAACTGGGGCTGGGTTTTTCAGAGAGGCCAATTTGGTTTCTTTTCTTTTCTTCTCTTTGTTTTTTATTTTATTTTAATTATGTATAGAGGGGACTATACATTTGGAGTTTCATTTTAATTTTCTTAGGATTTTTAAATAAGGGGCTATAAAGATAATAGTGTTTAGTATAATAATTTTTATATTTTTATTAATTTTGGGGGTTATGCATATAAAAACGAGGGTTGTGTTTAGAATTTTCTTTAAAAAAAATATTCATTCTCAATATGATTTAGCATAATTTGACTACCCAATAATCAAATTCTAAAAAAGACTCGAAGTCTTGCATATGAGTGAAACTCAATTAGGATTTGAGAGCCATAAATTATATCACAAAATAATATCAATAAGTGAAATTATTTGTGTGAAATGAATCAATATTACGTGATAACATAAAAAATAAAAATAAAATCATACAAAAATAATAAATTACTCTATGCTAAATAAAGCATAAATTATTTCACAAAATAATATCAATAAGTGAAATTATTTGTGTGAAATGAATCAATATTACGAGATAACATAAAAAAAAAAAATCATACAAAAATAATAAATTACTCTATGCTAAATAAAATGATTAAGATTTTTCTATCCAAACATAATTGATTATGTTAAATTCAACAATGAAATGTGTGAAAATGGTTTATTTGTTCAATGGGTTAAACATTTAACTCAAAGAGCGAAATTGTTGTCTCACTTTGTGTCTTATTTCATGTTTGAAATTTTGTAATAATTATTCATTTAAAAAAAATAATTTTATTACATTACAAAAGTTTTCGAACATGGAATGAGAAATGAAGTAACCACACAAAATTGTATAAAATAAATCCAATGTTAAAGTATTAAAAATATATAAATGGGAAAATGTCCAAATAAGCACTTGAACTATATGACTAGCCTCACATAAACATATGAACTAATTTTTTGTCCGTATACACACCTAAACTATTTAAAAAGTACAATCGACCATTTCAACTACTTAAAATATATCGAATTCACATTGTACATTTAACATTGTTAGTTTTTTATTCAGTCTAATAATCATTGATTCAGGCGATGACATTAGGTAATATGGATATGGTTGGAAAGCACTTGTCATGAACATTCTAATTATATTCTTAATTTGTCCAAGTTCAAATTCATTGTCACTCTTTTATTTTATATTCTATTTCTCGTGGGATTGAATTTGGATATATGATTCATTGTAGATATGTAATTGATACATGTACAAAAGATTTTTTTAGTTTTCTAAAGTTAAATTATTTCCACTGGTACTTGTTGTTTACTTTTCTATCAAAGTATTTATAGTTGTCGTGGTGTATAACTTTTCCTTAATTGTTAGCTTCCTTAATTGTTAGCTTAAAGCTTCAAGTATTTGTTAGTGAATTAAATTTATTTTATTTTTGTGAGGTACATTCTATAATATTTTTTTGGCAATTGTATTAAATTAAAGAAGCTTTAGTTCTTTGGAATGTCAATATAATTAAGAAGTACTGTGAAAATAAATTGATTTGAATTTTTTTTTACTACGAAAATTAAAGTTTATTGTAAAATATTTATAGTTCTCGCACAACTGCTAGATTAAGCTAGACTATAGCCCATATAAATTGATATCGATTTTATAAGAAACTATCTCTTTCTGTGAAGATAATTATTAAATACCTATACAAAGTCTAGATATTAAAAAGAAGTATTATTTTATACTTGTTTTCAATTTTTTATGATTAATTTCTAAGGTCGATTCTTTAGTTATAGAAATCGAATATGTTGTATATTGATCAAATGTTAAAAAAATAATATATCAATCAAAGGCCTGAAAGATAATTTATCTATTAGTATAGATCCTAAAATATGAATTCCATCGATTCAATGATTGAAAATTTTAAAATTGTAGATTTAAGGCTTGTTGTTTAGTGTCTAATTGTGTCATTTTAATTTATTTATTTTATTGTGTTTAAGTATTTATTTTGTTTGATTTTATATTGTTATGTGTTGATTTTATGTGTTTATTTGTGTTTATTGCTCTAATGGTGGATAATGCCAAGTATTGCAAAGCTTGAGCTTTTAATCATAAAAGCAAGTATTTTACGGCAATTAGGTGCCAAGTGCAAATCGAATAATTGAGCTGGATCGTTTAAATAAGAAGATCAAGATTTTCTTAAGAAATTGAGAAAAAGCACCGGCGCGGGCGGGCTAGGGAGCGCGGGCGGGCATCAAAAGGCCGAGAGCCCCACGTCCCCCCCCCCCCCGCGCCCCCGCGGCGCCAGCCCCGCCTACCCCCGCGGCACACACCAGCCCCGCCGCGCGCGCCCCTGCCCCGCGGGGCTAGCCCCCGCGCACCCGTTGCCCCCGCGGCGCCCATGCAGCCCGCCCGCCGGCGGGCTGCTCCCTCTCCCTCTTGGGTCCAGTTCTTCCCATGTTCGTTGCAATTCTGCTCCTTTTCACTCAAGTTCCAACTGATTTTATTTAAATCAGTTCAAGGACTCTTTTGAGCCATTTTTAATTCCTAGAATTTGTAGCTTATTATTCCCAAAATCCTAGAGTTGGACTTTTGCTCCCAAAAATCTCCACAAATCTTTGCATTAAATGATCCCTTACCATCAGCTCCCATCACCTTCTCTCTCTCTCTCTCTCTCTCTCTCTCTCTCTCTCTCTCCCTCTCTCTTTCTTTCGTCTCTCTTCTCTATCATATCTATTGGAGATTTTGAGGATCAATCATCATTCATACACCATTCATTCCATTCACTCTCACCACTCCAACCATTCTACCATTCTCTCCATTCTCTTTACACACACACTACACACATTAAATCTCTACACCACCATTCCTCACCATTTTCATCATCAACACCACCAAAAAAGAGAAGAGGAGAAAAAGAAGAAGAAGGGAACCAAGCCAAGCAAGAAGAAGAGAAGACGAGAAGGAACCGGCATAGAGCCATCCGCGGAAGCTACGCTCGAAGGAGGTTTCCCTTTGTATTTTCTTTGTATTTCTTGAATGTTTTGTGGAGATTGTTCCCAACTCTTGAAAGACAATTAATATTGTAGAAGTTTGAGTTATTTGCATTTGATTTATGAGATGTCTTTCTTCTATGGTATATGTGTTGTTTTAAGCATGTTTAGTGGCTAATCTCTCTATTAGGGGGTAGAGGATGGATGTGGTTTTGATCTATGCTTGTTCTTGTTGATTGTTGTTGTTGGAATCATGCTTTTTCATGTTTAGGTACTTGATCACTACTTGAACATTGATAGGATTTAGAGGAGTCTTGATTGTGAATCTAAATCCGGAAATTAGTTCCTTCGATGTTAGGTTGATGGGGTTCCTAAGCCTAATATGTCAATCTTGCTTGTACGATATAGCTAAGAGAGGTTTAACGGATAGACGGTGACAGTAATTGAAGTTAAACTAATTGGAAGGGTCTATCGTATTTGTGAGAGTAGCATTATCAACTTGAATAGATCATAGTGATAAAACCATTGAGAGAATCTACACCCTAATACCTTAATCCAACTTATTTCCTCCAATCTTAATTTAATTTGTGTATTTGCATTTAATTGTCTTGCTTTATTATCTATTTCAAATTCCTAACATAATCATCATCAAACCCCCCTCGTTAGAATGTTTAGATTTATTCTAGTTGTTTACTTAAAGCATGTGTAGTCTTTAGATAATTCTTTCCTATAAAGTCTTCCTTGAGAGATCGACTCGGGTTAAGCTTATTGCGTCTACAATTGATCCCGTCCAATTGCGGGTGTGGTCCTAAGTAGTTGTCCAGTGAGCATAAATCGGAAAATATAAATAGTAAATTTGGACCCAATCACTTGTGTCCCGTTAATTTTATTAATCAAAATTGTGAGTCATTTGAAATATTCATCCTTGTTAGTTGTTTGTTGGGCTGTAAATGAATCGAGCCGCTCACGAGCTATTCGGAATTCAGCTCCAAAAAAGCTCGTTCGAAGTTCATTTATTTGTCTTAACGAGCCGAGCTTGAGCCTCAAATCGAGCTCAATAAAATTATCGCGTTGAGCTCGAATAAAGTAGTATTCGGCTCGGCTAGCTCGCAAACATGTTCGAGCTCGAGCTTAATCGAACATGTTCACGGATATTATAAATATTTCAAACATGTAAATGAAATAAGCTATTTTTAGAAACTCGAGCTCGAATGTGCAAATTAAATAGCTTTTTTTTTCAAGCATTCAAGCTCAGGCTCGTTTAGTAAATTTTCGAGCATTTCACGAGCTGAGCTTGAACAAGAGGAAAAAAGCTCAAGTCGAGCTCAAGCTTGAATATTTCTTAACGAGCCAAGTTCGAGCACACGTCAAGGTATTTGGTTCGATTCGGTTCGATGACAGCTCTGATTGTTTGTATGATTAATTAAATTTATAATCGATCATTATGATTTTAATTTCACAATTTTTAATTAATTTTTTTTAAAAAAGTTTATTGTGGGTATGGTCTAGCTGATCAATGCCATTTTGATTTTCTAAAAGAATAAAAAATGTTTATGATTACAAGCTGACAATATATCCATAAATTAAATATAAAAACTTGTATTAGACCGTCTAACGGGTCTCTTACGTTAGACGGGTCAAATAAAATCTAAATCCATCCAAAAACCCACCCAAAACCAGCTGACCCGCCCATTTCCAAGTTGGGCCTGACAGATTTTTAAAAAAAATAATTGTTTGCTTCGGGCTTGGGTTGCTGGGCCTTTGCCCCTTTATTTTTATTTTTTTTCTTCTTTGTTTCTTTTTTATTTTTTCTTCTTTCTTTCTTTTTTTTTCCTTCTCTTTTTGGGCGGCTGGGCAAAGTCCCTTTTTTCTTCTTTCTTATTTCTTTCTTTCTTTCTTCTCTTTTTTTTTCGTTTCCTCCTTTTCTTCTTTCTTCTTTTTTTCTTCTTTCATATTCTTTTTTTCTTCTTTCATTTTCTTTTTTTCTTTCTTTCTTCTCATTTTTTTCGTCTCTTTCTTTTTCTTTTTTTTTAATAATTATAATATAATCATTTCAGAGTATACATTTATTTTTAAAAAATATATTTTTTTTTTCTTGACGGTTGACTAATTATTGAGCCAAAAAAAGAAGTATCATTAATTATAAGGTAAAGTATCATTAGCTATGAGTGGAGTGTTTAGTGTCTAATTGTGTCATTTTAATTTATTTATTTTATTGTGTTTAGTATTTATTTTGTTTGATTTTATATTGTTATGTGTTGATTTTATGTGTTTATTTGTGTTTATTGCTCTAATGGTGGATTATGCCAAGTATTGCAAAGCTTGAGCTTTTAATCATAAAAGCAGGTAATTTACGGCAATTAGGTGGCAAGTGCAAATCGAATAATTGAGCTGGATCGTTTAAATAAGAAGATCAAGATTTTCTTAAGAAATTGAGAAAAAGCACCCGCGCGGGCGGGCTAGGGAGCGCGGGCGGGCATCAAAAGGCCGAGAGCCCCACGCCCCCGCCGCGCCCCGCGCCCCCGCGGCGCCAGCCCCGCCTGCCCCCGTGGCGCACACCAGCCCCGCCGCGGTGCCCGCGCCCCCGCGGCGCCGTCCCCCGCTGTCCGCCCTATGCCCCGCAGCGCCGCACCCCGCAGCCGTGCGGGGTGCCTCCCTCTCCCTCTCGGGTCCAGTTCTCCCCCATGATCGTTGCAATTCCACTCCTTTCCACTCCAGTTTCAACTGATTTTATTTAAATTTGATCAAGGACTCTTTTGAGCCATTTTTAATTGCTAGATTGATGGGTTATTATTCCCTAAATCCTAGCGTTGGAATTTTGCTCTGAAAAATCTCCACAAATCTTTGCATTAAATGATCCCTTACCATCAGCTCCCATCACCTCTCTCTCTCTCTCTCTCTCTCTCTCTCTCTCTCTCTCTTATATCTATTAGAGATTTTTAGGAAATCATAGACATCTACCATTCCACTCATCATCTCTCACTCTCAACCACTCCATCCTCTCTACCATTCTCTCCATTCTCTCCACACACACACTACACACACTAAATCTCTACACCATTTTCTCACCATTTTCACACCATCACATTCACCTAAGAGAAGAGGAGAAAAGGAAGAGCAAGGGGATCGAACCAAGGGAGACGAAGAAGAGACAAGACGGACCGACGACGAGCCATCCGCGGAAGCTAAGCTCGGAGGAGGTTTATCTTGTGTTTTTCTTTATTTGTAGAAATTTGTCCAAACTTGTGAAAGATATACAATATTATAGAAGTTATCTTCATTTACATTTGATTTATGAGATGATGTTCTTCTATAGTGTTTGCATATTTTTTAGCATGTTTAGTGGCTAATCTCTCTATTAGGGGGTAGAGGATCGATGTGGTTTTGATCTATGCTTATTCTTGTTGATTGTTGTTCTTGGAATCGTGCTTTTTCACGTTTAGGTACTTGATCACTACTTGAACATTGATAGGATTTAGAGGAGTCTTGATTATGAATCTAGATCTAAAAATTGGTTCCTTCGACGTTAGGTGGATGGGGTTCCTAAGCCTAATATGTCAATCATGCTTGTACGATATAGCTAAGAGAGGTTTAACGGATAGACGGTGACAGTAATTGAAGTTAAACTAATCGGAAGGGTCTATCGTATTTGTGAGAGTAGCATTATCAACTTGAATAAAGCATAGTGATAAAACCATTGAGAGAATCTACACCCCAATACCTTAATCCCACTTATTTCCTTCAATCTTAATTTAATTTGTGTTTTTGCATTTAGTTGTCTTGCTTAATTGTCTATTTTGGATTCCTAGCATAATCATCATCAAACCCCTTGTTAGAATATTTAGATTTTATTTTAGTTGTTTTGTTGAAAGCATGTGTAGCCTTTAGATAATTCTTTCCTATAAAGTCTTCCTTGAGAGATCGACTCGGGTTAAGCTTATTGCTTCTACAATTGACCCCGTCCAATTGCGGGTGTGGTGCTAAGTAGTTGTCTCGTGAGCATAAACCGGAAATATAAGTGTAAATTTGGACCCAATCATGGAGTATATCATTAACCAAAGTATCATTATTTATGAGGTGAAGTATTATTAACTCACATATGAGTATCATTATTTATGGGGTGAAGTGGAGTCTCATTACTATGGAAAAAAGTATCACTAATTACAGAAGAAAGTATCACTAATTGAAAAAAAGTATCACTAATTGCAGATGAAAGTATCACTAATTAAAAAGAAAAGTATCACTAATTGCAGAAGAAAGTATCACTAATTGCAGAAGAATGTATCACTAATTAGAAGAAAAGTATCACTAACTGCAGAAGAAAAGTATCACTAATTGTAGAAGAAAGTATTGCTAATTAGAAAGAAAAATATCAGTACAAACATATTGCAATTCAAAAATTGAATCATTAGCTACATAAAAGAAAATGTTGCAATTCAAAAATTGAACATGATAGTGAGTAGTAACTACTCATTATATTAGTGATGCTTCATTTTTTATTACGAGTGATACTTACTCAGATACTTCTCTGTTGTTAATTTAATAATTAATGCTTAATCATCGGTAATTTTCATTTTAATGAAAATATAACTTTTATCTAGTGAAGTATCATTAACTATTATGTGAAGTATCATTAATTATGGATGAAGTATCATTAATAAAATTATTATAAAAAAACCACAAAGAAAGAAGAAGGAAAACTGTTAAAGAAGAAGAAAAAAAAATTGCCAAAGATGAAGGAAAAAACTGCCAAAGAAAAAAAAAATGAAGAAAACACGTTTCTTAAGAGAAAAAAAAGAAGAAGAAGAAGAAGAAGAAGAAGAAGAAGAAGAAGAAGAAGAACACACGTTTGTAGAGAGAGAGAGAGAGAGAGGAGAACACGTTTCTGGAAAGAAAAGAAAAAAAAAGAGACATAACACTTTTTGGAAAAGAAAAAAAAAAGAAATTAAAAATTGAATATAAAAAAAGGGAAGGGGGAGATCATTAAAAAAAATCAAAAAGAAAAGAAAAAAGGAAGGGGGGACCACTTTAATGGGTCAAATAATATCCGTCTAACGTAAAGGGATCCGTTAGACCGTCTAACAGGAGTGTGCCCCTAAATTAAATATCGGACAAAACGCAAAACGCAAACCAATCTTGTAAATTGTAATTGTACATAGATGATAAAATTCTTTTTTTTTTTTTGGTTAATTTCAACTTGCTTTTTAAGTAGGTTAATCCCTAATTACATGGGTTTTCTAATTATACTCTCAATTTGTCAATCAAGGGTTTGTATTACGAATTAGATTTTAAATCTCAATATCGATTTGATATCGGAATTTGAAATTAAAAGGGGGTTTGAAACTCTATAGTGTGGACTATTAGGCCGTGGTTTCAATTTGTCTGATCGACATTCATAAGTGATAGAATCGAACTTGACACATTTTAATTAACGGAAAAAACCAACGGTGTTAACGTTAAGTATCAGTTTGTTCTTTTATGAATAGTTTGGGAGGCCGATTGTATTTTTTTAATAGTTTAGGTGTCTATTTGGATCAAAAAATAATTCATAGGTCTAGATGAGATTGAACATATAAATCGGGTATTTTTTTTTACCTTTGTCCTTTTTACACCATACTACTATCTTAATTGGAATCAATTAAAATGCATATACTAATCCTACACTGAAAAATGGAGGGCGGAACACCAATATATACTCATAACTCATGAGATAGAGTATGAAAATAAAGTTATAAGTTATAACCCATTTTGGTGGCTTAATTTACGCAAACATTATTGGGGATATGATTTAACATGAGATATAATTATATTAATTGTAGCAGACAGGTTGTCGGGATTCGTTATAAAATATGATATATATATATATATATATATATATATATATATATATATATATATATATATTTTACTAATTAACATAATTTAATTGCCTTTTTTAATTTAATTGCCTTGATACTTGACAGAGTTTTGTCAATTGTTATAGTGATTTGATATAGTATGTATACACAATCATTTTATTAAGGTTAAAAACAGATATGAGATATCTAACATCACACAAATTTGATCAGTATATCACTTAAAATAGATTGCATGATTTATGAATTTCATAAATTTGCATGATTGAATATATCGATATAATTGTAAAGAATCAAGGTATATTATGAGTACATATTAAGTTAATTAGGAATTTATTCAATAATTATTATTTTGATTTTATATTATAAATTTCCGTTTTGGAAATGTCAAATGGGCGGGAATGTTGGCAATCCACGACCCAAAATAGCTCCAAGAATCCTGCAAAAATCAAATCAGTCAGAGATTAGGCCCTTAATTAGATTGTTTCCATAATTGATGTTTTCTAATCTCTATATTACCTTTGTATTGTAATTATCAAATCATACAAGAAATATACAATCGGCAATACACCAGCTTTCAATTCATATTCTCCCAAGAATTTACAATCTCTTTTTCTATCATGTTTAGATCTCTAACTAACATGGTATCAGAGCATAGAAATGGGAAAATTTAGAGAAAACTTCAGATTTATGACGCAAGAAATAGACCCAAGTCATACGTGTGTGATCATCTATAAACAACAAAAAATAAGTAAATCCCTGACCCCCGTGAACAGGAGCAAGACCCCACACATCAGAGTGAACAAGAGAAAACATAGACGACACACGAGTATTATTAGGTTTAAAGGTTTGTCTGTGGCTTTTAGACAAAACACATGTCTCACAATACAATTTAGAATTAGGAAATAACTTAGGAAAAAGAAGTTTCAAATAACCCGCAGAGGGATGTCCAAGCCGACGATGCCAAAGCCAAGCTGCCTGTAAAGCGATCCCGGTAGACAGCATCACCGTGCCTTTTTGAGTAATTTCATCCACGTAATACAGTCCCCGACGCTCAGTGCCACGCCCAATGATCTCCCCCGTCCGGATATCCTGTAACAGACAGAAGGAAGGATGCATTAGAACAATACAATTCAACTCCTTTGTAATATGACTAATGGACAACAATTTGTGAGACAACGTTGGGACATGTAAACAATTCGATATTATTAGGGTTGGAGAAATTTCTATAGTTCCGGAACCAGTCACATGAGTAATTTCACCACTAGCTGTTTGAACACAAGTTTTACGGGGCGATGAAGGGACACAAATATCAGAAGCATCAAACGTCATTGTGTCAGTGGCCCCACAATCAAAAATCCAAGCATTATTTTTATCAGAAGCATTATTTTTAATAACATAAGCTTGGGCTAAGTGATTGTCCTCATTATTTAAAGCTTGGGCTCATTATTTGAGCCCATAAAGAGTTTTCTAGGTATTGAAGTTCTTAGATCTACTGAAGGGATCTTCATACGACAACAGAAGTACACTCTGGACCTGCTCACTGAAACAGGAATGCTTGATTGCAAACCTATGGATACTCCAATTGCTGTTAATCATAAGCTTCAAATTATTGAAGGTGCAGAGCTAGCAGATAGAGAACAATATCAACGGCTGGTGGGAAAACTGATCTATCTTTCTCACACCAGACCTGATATAGCATATGCAGTGGGAGTAGTAAGTCAGTTTATGCACAAACCCCAAGTTGATCACATGGAGGCAGCAGTCCGAATTGTACGATATCTCAAAGGCACGTATGGCTATGGGCTGTTGTTTGGGAAACACGGACACACAGAGATATACGGCTACACTGATGCAGATTGGGCGGGAAATCCTATGGATAGAAGGTCGACTGCTGGGTTGTAACGCCCCGATCCCGGAATAATAGTGACAAGGGACCGGTGCGCTACTGGGGGAAAGGGGGAAGGGGTTGTTGCATAAAGATAATTAAATGAAATAGCTTTAGGACAAGAATAGGTTATATATCCCAGAAATTTGGGCAGCATAACCTCTATCACTGTAATAGAACCACGCACTAAGGCGTCTTAGAAGGAACTTGAATCAATAAACAATCATCAAAGAGAACTTATCCCACCAAATAACTATAAAGGAACATCATAGCATAATGCTGAAATCATAACATGCTTCAAACAATTGAAGACAAGCTGTATCAGAGTGAACGGAACAAAGCGCGGAGCACAATTCAAGTAAAATTGTTTGCAAGCACTTAATTGATTTAGAGTATCTAAGATTTCTGAACAACACAAAAAGAGCAAGCATATAACAACAAGTAAGCCCTCCGTCATCTTCCAGCCTGCCTCTCAACCTGAAATATTTAGAAAAGATTTGGGCTGAGTACTAGCGTACCCAGTGGGTAGATTCTGATAAACAGTTCACAAACATTTTATAAATATGAATATCGTATCCACACAAGTATAACAATGGAAAGGTTTCAAAACTAAAAAAACATTCCATGTATACAAAGCTTCTTTTAATCTTACACGCTCTGTCTCAACTGTCCCTTCCTACAGTGTCTTAACTTATATACACGTCCTCCAGCCCAACTGTCTAATAAAGGATAGTGTATACGGTCCCAAAGCTTAAAGGATCCGAACTCGAGTCTAGTTAAGCACTCAATGTTTTCGTAGGATACTGGCGAACGCGAACAGTGAGCTAAATCATTTTGATACAGATATTCATGCTATACAGTTGATAAAAAGTTGAGCTTATTAGCTGAACATAATTTGAGAAAGATATAACCCACCTGGATGACGAGCACATGGTGGCACAATAACTTCAAAAATGGTTTCATTAATCCTAGCAGGCTCTGCAGGTCCTACAAGGGTCGATATTCGACTCAGAATAATCTCTATATTTTCGGGAATTAATCTACTGAAATTTGAGCTATTATTTAATTATATTCTCTTCAGAAATAGATTGCGCGACTCTAGAGACCTCGAATAATTCCGACAAAGAAGGAAATAAAATCCAAATATTATTCTTGATTTATTGGGACCAACCGATTTGACAGAGGTCTCTTTTCAAAACTTGCCATTTTAATCGATTTTTATCAGATTTGTGCCACGGCACTTTTTAACCGTTCAAAAATTACGAAAATATTCAAGGACCATCCTATATATGCCAAGACTATAGTTTGAGAGTTTTAGAATTTTTCAATAACACATGCTCCCGGTACAAATATAACTGTTTAAATTAAATAATCGAGATTTTTCAAAACTCGTCCAAAAATTACGAAATTCGACGGGTATATAGGAAATATTATTTCGAGCAACTTTCGAGAAGAAACATTTTTGATTTGACGACCAGAAACGGGTCAATACGGTGAAAAACGTGACTGATCGGCGACGTTTGAATTTTCTGTTTTCCGGCGATTTCGCCAGATTCCGACCGTCGGATGCCAACGAGTTCAACATACGAAACGTAGAACATATTTAAATACACGACATATTAAAATTTGGGCTAAAAAGGATGAGAAATGGACCGATACGATATCCACGCGACGTGGAAACAACGTTGCCACTTTCCGGCGCATGGCAGCAACTCCGGCGACAGCGGCGGCGCTCCGGTGATGACGGCGGCGGCGGCGGCAGAGTGGTGGTGGTGGTGGTTGCTTGCTCCAGCCCCCCTCTCCCTCTCTTTCTCTCTTTCACGCTCAACTCTCTCTCTCGGATAACTCTCTCTCCCTCTTCTCACTCTTTCTTTCTTCTCTTCTCATTCTTTCCTTATCTTCTTTCTTTTTTTTTTTTACGGCAAAAGCTATTTCAGCAGGTGGGGAGGGATTGCCTTGGATCCAAAAGGGGGAACATGATAAGGATGGGGGAAAATTATAGATATTTAGATAGGATATTTTTAATATAATATTGATAAATATTTTTTTTTACTCGATTTAAAAATTGCTTTATTTTACCGGGAGTTCAATTGATCTCGCATCGAAAATCTAAAAATATCGGGGTGTTCTTTGACTCATTTTCTATTTAGACAACTTAAAATGGTATGCCGAAAATGTAATTTGATAATCGAACGAGAAAATATTCCTTTACAAATTAATTAGAAATCACTATTTATTTTACCAAAAATATTGTCAGGAGTTCATTTGACCTCTAATTAAAATTTTAAAAGTATCATTGAAATTCTCAGGTCGTTCTATTTACAAAAATCATTATTGACCACGCGTCAAAAATATTTCAAATATAATTTTTTTTTCAATCTTAAATAATACCTAAAGTCGCGTTTTTTTTTTATCTGTTTTACTTTATTTTAGCTCCAAAAATTTTTTTACCTTCTAAATAAATTTAGAAAACTTTTAACTATAATCCAAAAATACGGGGTGTTACATGGGTACTTTACCTTTGTAGGGGGGAATCTAGTCACTTGGAGAAGCAAGAAGCAGAAGGTGGTAGCCCTATCTAGTGCAGAAGCTGAATTTAGAGGGATAAAAAGCGGATTGACAGAGATTCTATGGCTACGGAAATTGTTAGCGGAGATTGGCTTTACTCTTCAGCCATGTCAGTTGTTTTGTGATAACAAAGCTGCCATTAGTATTTCTGAAAATCCTGTCCAGCATGATCGAACAAAGCATGTTGAAGTGGACAGACACTTCATCAAGGAGAAATTAGAAGCCGGAATTGTTGAGTTACCATTCGTCAAATTAGAGGACCAGCTGGCAGATATCCTTACCAAAGCTGTGAATTCAAGAAGTTTTTTGAGAGTGCTTGACAAGTTGGGTATTAGAGACCCCACTACTCAACTTGAGGGGGAGTGTTGGCAATCCACGACCCAAAATAGCTCCAAGAATCCTGCAAAAATCAAATCAGTCAGAGATTAGGCCCTTAATTAGATTGTTTCCATAATTGATGTTTTCTAATCGCTATATTACCTTTGTATTGTAATTATCAAATCATACAAGAAATATACAATCGGCAATACACCAGCTTTCAATTCATATTCTCCTAAGAATTTACAATCTCTTTTTCTATCATGTTTAGATCTCTAACTAACAGGGAAAAGCTAGGTTTCTAATAAAAGCATAACTATTTATTTTTATATATATTAAGATTAAGATTAAGATTCATCATCGTCAGAAACGAATTTACTAAATGCAGGTGACATGAATTTAATATTATAAGCATTTCGTACCAGGACTTTATTGAGGAAAACAAATAAGAGTGTACAGGGAATGTTGTTTTAGATACAAATGCTAATATTTATTGTAAGCCCCAAGTAGTTTGACTTGGAATAAGTTGGTGGGGCTCATACTCACGAACTCTCGATCACGAGGTCACTCATTCTACAAACTACGCCATCTATAAGTTCTAAATAGCTTGACTTAGAATGAGTTGGTGAGAGTCATGAACTCTCAATCATGAAATCACTCACTCTACCAACTAGGCTACTCTAAGATTCAAGAAGTGTTGTTATTCATGATATTATCAATTAGACGGCGTAAGAAGTTAAACAACAACTCTCCTTCTCCTATAGTCGTCCTACTCTTGTCGTGCAGTTCTTTCACCTTAACTCGATTGAACCTTATTCTTGGGGTCCTATCAGCTGCCTCATTTCTTTCTTTGTTGTCTCCGCGGCCACAAATCCACCCATAGCAGGGTGTGACAACAGAAACCGTTGTCCACCATTCTCCAGCGCCAGAGCAATCTCCTTCAACTGGTTGCTATCGAAGCATCCATTCGTGCCAAAGTAAAGAAATATGACGGATGAATCGGGTTGCTCGTCTGGCCAGCCGATGATCTCGTCGTGCTTCCGCTTGTTATCATCAGTTTTCTTCTCCTCTCCCTTGAATTACCCGGTGGGAGTTTGTCATGAGCAGAGAGTGAGTTTATAGCATAGGATTCGAATTCAAGAAATGTGTTTATAACAATCCCTCTACTCTCTCTGAACCTTGTTATAAATTCTCCAGAGGCAGTCTCCTTGTCGAACATTGAAGTAGGCCATACTCTATCAGGAATAGAAGCCTCCTTGTACTCTTTCAAATCCCAACCATGATCATCGCTCAAGCTCTGTAGATGCAGAATAAAGTTGATCCAGCCGGGAAGTAGAGGTAGGCAGAACATATCCAGCAAGTATACCCGATCATCACGTATGATCGAGTAATATGAAAAACCTACAAAGGAGACAATATCTACCTTAAAAATCAACATACACAGGCCTCAAAATGTAAAAATATCATTCACGGATTCTTTGTCCTGCAATTTTAGAACCAAACTCACTAATGAGTATTTTGAAATTAACTAGCTTAGGAAATGTGCGTTGCACGTGGTTTCAATGTTTGTTGTTATATTATGTACTTCTAACATGCCTATGGTGTGTATATATGTATATGTACATATAGATAGCAATTAATATCAAATAAATATATTTGAATATCATATAGTAAGAGGTATATGAGTATGTAATGTTCCTAAAAAAGTATTTAATGTTACGAGAATTTTAAAAAAAAAATACTATTCATAAAATGCAAAAATAAAATGTGTATGTCTTCTTGATAGGAAATTGCTTCCGTCTAAATTGAAATGGATAAGTTTCATTTTCTGCTAGCGAAAGAGGAATTCTTGGTATAAGGACACGCTTTCCCATATGTTGTCCAAACATTATTTTTGCATTAATGACATTGCCTTTGAATTCTTTACATACCATTCTAGACCATTTGATGGATCCAAATTCCTTAAAAGAATTATTGGACAGTTTATTTTCAGCACCAATTTATGTGGAGGTAAGCCATTTGGTGTTAAAGTGCTTAAAAAATCTACTTCATAGTGTGCACTTGTCTCATCAACAGCTTCATCAAAACATCTAAAAACTTTTCCCTCTTCTGGAAACATAGATATCAACTCATCATTCAACTTGTCCACGTGCTCATTTTTAGCCGTCAATATTGCTCGACTTGTCATGTACTCTGCTGAATTTGCATTATTTTCTAAATCTGGAAAAATGATTTTGATGAGCCTTTTCACTTAATTTTGTTCATTATCATACTTGATGACCATTTCATTTGGAATTTTGATGTTGCCTTCAGCATTAGTTGGTTCCTCACCATTTCTAATCCTTAGTAAAAATTAACTGAATTCAGGATCATTCCTTGATCTCATGTTTATGGACAAATTTATTTTCTTCATTCTTGGCCATTGATAAGACTTAACCAAACTTGCAGATATAGTTTGATGAATTGAAGCTTTAGGCACTACTGTTAATACTTGTCTAAAATCTGCTCCGAAAACTACAACTTTTCCACCAAAATCATCATCATTTCCCACAACATCCTTCAACAACTTATTAAGATTTTCATTTGCCCATTTTTTTGCCATTGGTACTTCATCCCATAAAATTAATTTTGCGTAATAATTCCGTTGTTGCACTCTGTTTAAAAATTGAACATTCACTTGATTCATCGGCATTTATTGGTATTTTGAAATGTGAATGTGTTGTTCTTCCTCTCGGCATTATCCCAGCATCAACTCTGGATGTTGTAGTATTGATTTTTTAGTCTAACATGAGCTAATAATGTACGATATAAGAATGTTTTACCAGTTCCACCTGGCCTATCTATGAAAAAAATTCCACATGTTCCTTTTTCTACGCAATCCAAAATCATTGAAAAAGCTTTAAATTGTTCAACATTTAACTTTGACTTTGCATCATGATCTTCTTTTGATATTTCTATGGACATTTCATCTTGTATCTCTCTCGGACAATCATTATCTATATCACCATTACTAATAGTAATGTTTGGGAGATCATACGAAGTTATATTTTTTCCCATGCTCTTTAAGAAACCACTTAAGCTTTTCAGTGTTTTGTAAACTTGTAGTTTATCTGATGAGCCTTCTTATCTTCTGAAATCTTCAGACAATGCATCAAAATAAGTATCCCGAAGAATTTTCACATTTGTTGGTGCACAATGTACCAAGATTATTGCAAACAACCTTCATAATTCATTTGGCATTTGAAATGTAACTGCCTCATTTAGACATTCAATAATGCTTTCATCAACTTCTAGTAAGCCTCTTTTTTGTACTGCTTCTTTGAAACTGGAGTACTCTATACCATTAACTGTCAACAAATATCGAAAAGAGGTTGGTCCCCTAAGATGATTCAAGGGTAATCTAAGATAATATCTTTCTCCTTCAATCGGACTTGCGGAACTAATACGTCCAATAACATTTTCCCTGTTTCTTTCTGTCCAACATTTGGTCTTTTTGACCCATACATAGTGCTCTGGGAATTCTCTGTAGAGATATTTTCTAGCTTTTTCACTTATAGCACACATAGAAAAATATTCCGTCAGCATTGTTTTTGAAGTATGATCCCATGTTAGAAGATTTTCCAAATTTTGACTTTTATGATAGGCTACAAAATGTTTTTTTTGGTAGATCAAGCTGCAATTTGATGACTGCTGGACAAATTTCATTCAAACTAAATTCAAATATTCTCCACATCGCTTCCTGAGAAGATACCCATCGTGCATCTTGGAATTACTTAATTTCATCAACTTGATTTTGATCATCATTGTGGGTCATATGAATTGCCACTCTATCATGTCCCTTATAGATATATTTATACAAATATTTCACTGCAGTGATACTGGAGCATACCTCGACATTGATATGACAATTATATCTTGATAATAAATATGCATTGTACGGAACTACCCACTGATTGTATAGATCTGCATTGCGGAAACGTATGACTGATCCATTATTTCTTCTTCTATAAATTGGATATCTATCTTTACCTTGCATAGTGTTTTCAAAATTTGGCTGTGGGTAATGACATTTGCATTTTTCTTTCACCATGCAAGAATTTTTTGGATTTTTCTCTCCACAAGGACCATGCATCATATGTTTCTTCACTAATTCAAACAATTCAGGATTCTTTTCTTGATCAGGAAGTTCAACACTAACAAACTTACCAATTTCATCGGTTGTATTTATCTTATACTCGGACTTAAAAATTATCAGCATGTCGACATGTAGCAAACCCCTTTTTTGAAATTCAATTACATGAACATGTGCGACTACCTTTCCAAATATATGTTTTTTAAATAATTGATTTTTCAAGTCTTGCAACTTAGCTCGAAATACTCTTGAAGTTAAATCTGGACGATCTTGAGCTTTTTGACCGTCATATAATTTTTTTTGTATTTCCTTCCATTCTAGGTTGCAAGTCATAGTGATAAACAGATCTAGTTTCCCAAATTTTTGCACTAATATCAATGCATCAAGATATATGCGCCGCATATCTCTTGGACCCTCAATAAATGTTGTTGGAAGAACAATTCTTTTGCCCACTTCATTTCCTCTCAATTCTCCTTTGAAGACACTATCCATGATTCTTGGATACATTTCAACTCTCATACTTGATTGGTTTTGGTGAAAAAAAGGTAGTCTTGTCGTCTCCAATTTTATATACATATCAACTACAAATTGTTGTAACAACCTTCCCGCAAAAAGAAGTATGGAATGCCTTGGATTTCTGATTTGTAGTTTGTAGCAAATGTATTCTCTACATGAAACATTCTTATCACTATGTTTCTTCACAACTGTAAAATATCAACAATACAATATAGGAATATAAAATTCTTACTAATACTTAGGGGCTTCAAGCAAGGTAAAGAGTTTATGCTGCTCAATGAACACTTTAATATTCATAGTTTTAATCCATAGTTGATAGTTTGTAATTTTATTATTTATATTAGTATATTTTAGTGTCAAATAGCATTAAATGCAATTAATACTAAAATACAGTAAGATTAAAAATAAACATGAAAATAAAAATTTAGCAATAAAATACAATAAAATAAGTCATAAATTTATAATAAATTAGCATTAATTCTCTCTGCCTAAGCTAAAGATTGTTGCTAAAACCTTTTTTGAGGGCATTTGCTATATAGTTTAAGAATGGAAATAGTTACCCTGAAATCCCAACAATTATAGTAATTAGAATAAATTAAATATGTTTTGAAAGTGAACAAAATAATAACATATGATGCCTTTGCATATATTTACCCTCTTTATCGTGGGTCTACTTTTGTAATTAATAGCGTATTTATCCATTTATGACACAAATTACGTAGAGAGAGAGAGAGAGAAAGAGAGAAATTTTAGAAGTTAACAATCATACCTTATTGTTCTCTAGAGATAATATTATTTGCAGTTATAATTTCAGATATTGGAGACGTATCATCGAGATTCATATCATGAACTGTGGAACATCAAATAAAATAATTAATATATATTACAATATATAAATGCTAAATTAATTCAACATCATCAAATTTGGATGTACTGTGCATTATTCTCTCTCTCTCTCTATATATATATATATATATAATTAATGCAACAAGTAGAGGAAATACCTCGTGATTCGTTATTACTGGCAATGGACCTGTTGGAATTAATCTTCTTAATATTTTGATGCCAACCAGTTTCGCCTCTTGAAAAAAGAAGTGGATATTGCAATTGATCATAACACCCATAATAATGTTTTATTCTATGTTTCTCGCCTGAAAGAGCATGAACTACAATATCTCGTTCCGATGGTATATTTTCAATATTCCCCTCAACCTATATAGCTGCAACTTGATCTGCATGTGGCGAATTATAAACTTGTTGATCTAAATTCACATCTTTTGAGATATGAAGTTTACTATTATCCATTATAGGATACTCCTTCAATCTTCGGAAAATTTTTGAATATGGATTGTTGTCTAGAATTTTCATGAGTTTCTTCACGACAATCTCTGATATATTTTTATTTTTCATTATATTCATTCTATTTTCCACTTCAGTCCCTGTTTCAAAAAAGTACAATTGAAAAAAACCAGGACTTGTATCGCTTGGGATCAATCCTGAAAGATTATGATAAACCATTCCTTGTGCTCGAAAAGAATATACGCCACGTCTTGCAGATGCAATCTCTTTATCCAATGTTATATCAAATGAAGTGAATGAGAATACGCAGTTATACAAACGGATGTTTTTTCAAAAATCAATAGCCTCAAGTGATTCAGATGTATACAGATCATACAACTCATCGGGAACTTCAGAAGATGCAAAAACAATCTTACCATTGTCACAACAAAATGTAGGAGGTTCATATTGAAATCTTGCAGCACCACAACGAAGACAATCAGACACTTTTATTAATTCATGTAATGTTGAACCTAAAGGAAAAAAATATGTAGAGTTAACGTTTTAAAAATATGATTTCTTACAAACACACACACAACATTCAAATTGAACATAAAATTACATACCATTCAAATCACATGAGCTTTGTTGTTTTGAATCTGAATATTTTCTTTTCATGTATAGAAGTCTTCTTTGTCTAAATACATCAGTAGCTGTATAGATACAAAATGTTGATCAAAAAGTTATTTCAGTAATAATATACAAAAAAACTTTTAATATTATTTTATATAAAAATTGATTGTCGAAAAATTCAAACAAAATACTATGACAATAAATAAAAGTTAGGTCTAAAGATGGAAAAAACAAAATAAGACATATTTTAATATATATTTTTTATACAAAATGATTGATGATAAAATTTAAACAAAATACTATGACAATAAATAAAAATTAGGTCTAGATATATTCTTGACAAAATTTAAACAAACTACTATGACAATAAATATCATTGTGGATTATATTTTGACGCTCTCCCCTCCGTTGCCATTGTTGATGGTCAGGTTGGTATCTTAAATCACTATTCTTGTGATGAAAAATCTATTTAGATGAAATGGAAACTCGGACAATAGATGATTCTTGTCTTTTGGGTCAGAGTGTTTTGAGAAATTAGCAGATCCATGCAAATTATGCAATTGGATGTTTTGATTTTAGGGTAAATGGGAATTTTATTGTTGCACGAACAAAGGTAATTGTGTACAGTATTATAAGTAATGTGGCTTATCGAGAATTGAAATTCATGAAAAGTATTCAAATATATATTAAGATGAACCTTCCATAGACAATGAATTATAAAAACTTATCCTTTTCTTTTTTCTAGAAAGGTAAAAATAAAAATAAAAATAAACTAAAAATACTCATAACTAAAATATGAAAAGTACAGAATAGATAAATTTATTGAAGTCCAACTATGCCACGGAAAGTTTAAATCTATACATACGGAACGCGAATTGAAATTCATGAAAAGTATTCAAATATATATTATGGATTGAAATTACCTGAAGATGAACCTTCCGTGGACAATGAATTATAAAAACTCATCCTTTTCTTCTGTATATTTTCGAAAGGAATTTATTCGACAGCAAACCTTCATAGAGGGATTGAGCTTCTTTCTTTGACTATCTTTTTCAGTAATTCAACAAGGATTCTCAACCCCTATAAATTTTGGAATCAGTAGTAATATAAAAAAGTACACAAACCTGCAACAGTGTGATCTGAGCCGATCGACAGTGTGGTAGCCTCAGTTTGCAGAGTCTGCACCTTCTTCTCGAGCTCACTCGTTTAATGGATTTTACGCTCTTTTGATCGTGCAGCAGATTGTCTATTTACAAGAATCCTACAAACAAAGCATTCCTACCGGATTAAGCTAGCATTCCAATACCTCTTAATCAGCAAAAGGAATTGAAATCCAACAACAATAACCATATATCATATAACATGGACGGTCGGAAACTCCCCTTTATGCAATGTAACATGGACAGTGCAACTGGGGATGCCAATCGGGCTAACCAGTTTCAGTTTCGGTCCTATTCGGTTCGGGCCTATTCGGTTAAAATTTTCTTCGGGCTCAAAATCTTTGGCCCTAACCCTAACCCTTCGGTTTTCGGGCTAGCCCGTCGGGCCAACATGTTTATGATTTTTTTTCCACGTGTATAAATTATATCTTGATAATTCTCCTAAATAATCATTATCTCTTATTCTTGAAATAAATTAATACATGAAAAATAAGATAAAATGTAAAGAACATGACAAATACTAAATTTAATTAAGATCAAACAGTATCAAATGAAAGAAAACAAAAATAAATGACATGAAAATGACAATAATGTTCAATCATAATTTGTTCTTCCAAAACTAATCATTTTAAACTACACCACAAATCTATTTATAACTTAATCTTCCATCTAATTTGAAGTACAATCTTCTTCTACTTTAACAATATTTGAAGCCCTTTCAACTTCATGTTTGATTCCATCTTCAAAATATTTATCATTTATTAAAAGAAATAATAATATTATAATATTATAAATTAAATAAATTTAAACATGATAAATTATAATAACTAGTTAGTCTAAAGAAATATAGGTAGGGATGTCAATCGGGCCAACCCATTCGGTTTCGGGCCAACCCGTTTCGGTTTCGGGCCTATTCGGCTCGAGTCGAATCGGTTAAAAAAATTTTCGGGCTAGAAATTTGTGGCCCTAACCCACCTTTTTTCAGTTTTTTCGGGCCGGCCCATCGGTTTCAGGCTAAATTAACATCCCTAAGTGCAACACAAAATCTGATGTGATAATCAAGATGTTATGAAATAGAAACAGAATCAGGTTAGAAAGAATGCATAATTCAATACCTCTAATGCTAGATTTTGCACCAAATCCTCAACATCCAAAGTGCTGCTCCAGATCTTTGTGTGATTACTTGCAGTATGATTTATCTTCTTTCTAGTTAATTGATGGGAAATATTTGAGAGAGTGGAGACTTATGGAGAATACACGAAATTGAGGTTTGTTTTAATAAGTAGATATGGAATTAGATTCTAAGTAATATAATAATATAATATGAGATTTATAGATTAGTATTTAACGTAAGTAATATAATAATATAATATGAGATTTATTTATAGATTTTAAAATAGAGTTATAATAGATAAAGTTAAAATTAAAAAATAAAATATTAAATAATATTATATAATTACATTATTACCCTTAAAATAAAATATAAAAGAGGGCTAAAATAGGAGAACCCAAAATTGTAAGATAAGCCACTTTTTATATTAATATAGATAATTTCTAGCCAATTCTTGTGATGGAGTCTCCAGACTAAAAACATAACACTTAAGAGACTAAAAAAAACAGAATTCGGGTTGTAGAATGACATTAAGATGTTATTGCATAATCAAATTCGCAATTTTCATTCAAAATAAACATTATATTTATAATTTAATTTATATGGCTGAACTGTTGGAAGAAAAGAGTAAGGCTCGAAAAAAAAAACCAAGATGTTTTAGGACAACTTGAAGCAGCCACACTTGTTGCATCACATTGATTCCAAATCATCTTTTCGATCAACACATGTTGCTATAATGTTGATATGGACTCCAATTTTTCAAAAATGGGTTGTTTTCTGGTAACAAGATTGATATAGAAGATTGGTTTTCATTGAGCGTGTTCCCCAAAATACGCGTGTAATCACCGAACTAGGTCATTATATCTTATGTTCTTTACTGTTTGTTTATGCTTGTTCAAATTGTTTGAGGATTAATTAGTAATTGAACATCATAAGAAAACACTAACAAGCAAATACTATAAAAATTACAATCACCATTAAGAGCATGTAACTTCTATTTAAGTGAGATTCTGAATTTGCTAATCTATACACTTCATTGATTTCACAAAAATGAGTTATATAAAGTAAGTGCTTCCGGCGTTAGTACTCCTCTCTTGTTGAATGTTTTGTCTTAAGCGTGAATGTTAAAGTTTTTCATTCTATATTTGTTGTTAATATGAAAACCTTCAAACTTATCTTAACTTATCTTGGAGACTGCCTTCAATGGCACCAACAAAGTCTGGATTTCTGGGCTCCAACTTTTGACCACAAAGTTTGAGACTATATATAAGGATGGGAAAATTTGAGAGTATCAGTGAATTAAATTCTTGATGATATCACTAGTGAGCGTTTTAAATATGAGAAATATATTCCAAAAAAAAAAAACTTGTCCGAAAAGTTTTGAGGTCTCTTCCCAAATGGGATCACTTCGAATCTTTGAGATGGATCTCGAAAAAAATGGTCATGAAAAGAGAAATGGAATAGTTTTGAAGGTTGAATCCAGCACAAGTATTCCTCATAATGATCCTGAAAATATTGAGCAAATAGCTTAAGTTCTTGCTTTTTTAGTCAAGAATTTTGGAAGATGAATCAAACAAAAAGCCAATACAGCCTGAATATGTTCTGCCTACATCTACTTTAAAAGCATGAAGAACAAAGCTCAAAACAAAAGTATTCATGGTCATGAATGTGAAGGTTTTGGTCACATTCAATCTAATGTGCTAACATAGAAAACGTAAAAATCATTCAATCCTACTAAGTGATGAGAAATGTGAACTAAGTGAAAGTGAAAAGGATTAAAAGAGGACACCAGCGATCACATTGCTTTCAATGTGAATTGCAATAATGGAAAATGAATAATATATTTAGGTTATTGAGAGTTTTGAATGAAGCCCGTTTTAGTTCACAAAAATCTTCAAGGATCCAAGTTTCCTACTTCAGCATTTCCTTATTTGGACTCTGCAAACGTTTATTACAGGAGAATGCTTTTAGCTGTTGATTCAATCTGCAAACAATTATTTCATCAACTTTCACTTCATTGCAATAACAAGAAAATTATATAACGTATGTAGCGTGCACTACATTTCCACCTCAGAGATCACGGCACATCAACACAGAAAGTGTCCCCATGTCTATCAATTTAAATACGTGACATTAACTACCAGTCATCAACCAAAATCATGGAAAAAGATCACGCTTTTGCTAAGATTGAATCTCAGATATCATAGTTCTAGAGTTCATACCTTAGCCTCCATGAAATCTGTATGCAGTGATGGACCCAAGATTATCTGTAAAGGGGGCGAAGTAATCTGAAAGTGGCCAATGCATACGTGCATCTTCAACCAATTCGCTCAAACGAGTCGAAAACAGCACATATATTTCCATTCATTTTGTGATCCCAGAGATTGAATTTCATATAAATCTAAATCTAAATTCATGCAATTCATTACTATTCTTCCATACAAAATCCAAGCAAACAAGAAATGTCGAACTGTTTCTAACTCTAAGAAACCAACCAAATCTCAGTTGTTCTGTTTTCAATACAATAAATAAGAACACTTGATGCACTCTCATGTACAATGTTCTTCAACACAAAATCGAGCTGTGTAACTCCATTGAAGAATGCTTAACTCTTGCAATATACAACAAAGTTAACTAAGCAAGAGGACTAACCGAATCAAGCAGTATGAAAGAACTGATCACGTCGGGCCACAAATCATCCTCTTCATTTCTTCAATGCCCTGCTACTCGCTGCTGGATCAGCTATATCAAATTATCAATACCTATATCCAAATTTTGTTGTCTTTCCACATATAAATACAACTCCTTAACAAATAGGAAGTGTGTGACAGCAAAAGCAATCTAGTTCTTAAGCAAAATACTGCACAGATCATGAATCTGAAAAAAAAAAAAAAAAATCATCTCCCATTTACATATAAGATTTCAAAGTAGCACAAACTCTTAGAAATTCAAACATTAATTAATTTCATAATTGAGCTTGGATTCTCTCTAGATGCCAATTTCATTTCAGAAGTCAATGAGTAAACATGGAAAACAGAGTAGGTGACATTAATCCATATGTAGCATAAAAAATTTCTCATTGATCTTGGTAAGTTGCAGCAGCAGATCAAGAACAGAATATCCAATACAGAGAAACATTTCCCATCAGAAACTATATAATAATCTTAATAAACAATACTCAATACTAGCAGCTAAACACGAAAAAAAAAATATCTAAGATCCAAAACTTTCTAGAGAGAGAAAGCTTCATACGAGAAATGAAACTCACGAACCCACTTCACCAGCAAGATCAGATCTCCCCACCCATGAATGCAAAACCGAATCTTGGATCGCAATCGGCAATCCCATTTCCTTCTTCCCCTTCTTGATCTTCTGCTTCACCGCCACCTTCTTCTTTTTCTCATCGCCACCAACTTTCATCGCATTTCTTCTCTGTGACAATCCGTCGAACACGAAAACGTCGGAATCCAAACCCCGCCGCCGCCGCCTTCTCCGGGTGATGACGCGGCGCTGAATGTAAGGCACGCCGATGACCGATCCGGCCGTGACTTGGTGGATCGCTTTCACCAGCAGATCGAGGCCGTGCCATCGATGAGACGACGGATGCGGGCAAGAATTGGATGAATCTTGAGAGGAAGCGGAGGAAATAGCGGCGGTGATTGATGAAGAATATGACGAGATGGAGGACGAAGGTGAAGGAGAGGGAGAGGGAGACGGTGATGAGAGAGAAACAGAGCAACCAAGAGCAGCTGGATTTCTCCCACGGATCCTCATGGGAGAGATGTAGGAATTGTGAACTAAATCAGCAATGGAGGAAATGGTTTTGTTGAGAGAGAGTCGTGGGTAAGGTGTATACTTGTACAGGAGAAATAACTCCATAGCTATGTAATTTGTATCTAAACCGCGGCGGTATTTCTTCATTTTACTCTATCTAAATGGAAAAAGTTAACCCCTTCTAAGTTCTAACTTTCAAAATTGATTGTGATGATGAATGATGATGATGCTTTAGTTCATTTTGTAAGGATATTTTTTATATTGGAAATAATTTTTGTGTTAGTTACTTCTTTAAATTTTATAAATTGACACATTCTATTAATAGGGGGTGTTACTAATTATGGTTAACAGTGTTGGTAGATTTTATGCTATATTTTTACAAAAGTTTGAATCATTTCACATAAATAGAATCTTGCTATTATGTTGAACGTGGAATGAGATGTAAGGGTGACAAGTACTACACAATGTGGTAAGAGCAACTCCAATGCTAAGCACCTATTTGGTGCAGATTCTGCACCAAATAGGTGCAGTTTCAGCACCAAATTTTTTTACAGCTCTGTTGATACCGTTTTGTAGTGTATCATAGATTTAGGAATATTTGTTTAAATTGTGTATTTGGAGTTTTTGTCTTTCTTGCAGGATAAAATCTGTTGAGAGAAAATAGGAGCATGTGGGATTTGACCAAGTCCAAAGATCTGCTGAAGCCGCGGTTGTTCCGGAAGTTGCGCCGGAAATGTAGGAAGTTGTTCCGGAAGTTGCGCCGGAAATGTAGGAGTGCAGTTCGTGGAGATCAAGGCTTAGTGGATCGGTTGCTTTGAGTAAGGATCAAGCAACGAGCTGTGTATATATAGGGTTCAGATAGTTAGTGTTAGAGACGAGTTTTAATAGAGCTTTTTAGATATTGTAAAGTTTTGAGTTCTCGTATTTATCCGTTTCTACTAGATATAGTTAAGACAACTTTAGTCCCAACCTTCTGTGAAGGAAGAGATAAAGTGTCTTAATATTTAGTGAGAGTTTATCTGGTAGTGTTTTTGTAATTCACATATTTTATATAGTGAAGATTTCGCCCTGAGGCACTTCGCGAGATTATAGAAATATAATCTCGTGAAAATTTCCAATCCATTGTTTCTGTTTTAAATTTCCGCTGCGTATGCAAAGTTGTCTCAACTTTATACACAACTTTGTACACAACTTTTTAAGAAACCGAGAGTTCGGTTTCTTCAATTGGCATCCAGAGCAGACACTTGATACACTAAGTGGTGATCCTGTTTTCGTAAGCACAATGGATTGCACGAACCCGCTGTTCAACAAACCTCCCGTTCTAGATGGTATGAACTATTCCTTTTGGAAAGTTCGGATGAGATCATGCATCAAGTCGATTGATGCAAGAGCATGGAATGCGGTTCAAAAAGGATGGACACACCCCAAGACCGTGGATGCTGAAGGAGATACATGTCGTACACCACAGTCAGAATGGACCAGAGAGCAAAATGAAGAAGCCACCTTTAATGACAAGGCGCTCAACGCGATTCAATCCTCCCTAGACGTTCAGATGTTCAAACTTATAAGGAATTGTGAGACGGCTAAGGAAGCTTGGGATATACTCCAGCAGCATTGCGAAGGTGATGTTGGAATTAAAGAATCGAGGCATCGGATTCTCACCACAAAGTTTGAAAACATGAAGATGGAGGATGATGAGTCCGTAGGAGACTACTGCAACAAACTACTGGAGATTGCCAACGAATGCAATGATTTGGGTGATCCAATTACTAATAAGAGGTTAGTCTCAAAAACTTTGAGGACTCTAACTTCTCGTTTTGACATGAAAGTGGTTGCAATTGATACTGCTACAACTACTAGAGCTCTGGATTTCACCAAACTGATGAATGATCTGAAGACATTCGAGATGGAACTAAATGAAAAGGGTAGACAGAAGAAGAAGGGAATCGCCTTGACTGTCGGGACAACTTCAAAGACAACTTCAAAAACAACTTCGGCTTACGTTGAAGAAGAAGAAGATCTTGAAGAAATTACTGAGAAGGATCCAGATTATGCTCTTCTCACCCGAAGAGTTAACTCTCTCATTCGAGCCAACAAAGGAAAACAACAAGTGGGAGGTAGAGAACAACAAAAGTCCCGAAATGATGCCTCCGGATCTTTGGTTCTCTATGACAGGCTTATCTCACCAGGAAAGGAACCAAAAATCATTAGGCGTGCTGCATCTGATCACTTCCGACCTAAGGAAGTGACGGACTTCTCTACAGTTCAATGCTATGAATGCAAGGGCTTCGGACACTTTGCCAACGAGTGTCCCAACACATTTCGAAAACTGGGAAAGCATGTCAACTTTCTATCTCTTAGCGATAGTGAGCTTGACACCTCAGGGATTTATGTAGAAGAGATTCCTAATGATCCACCAACTGAGCAGGCAGCCTTAACTGCAGTATGTGTTGAAGAGGACAAGTCAAACTACACCAAAGTTGAGATAACTTCAGATAGGTATGATGAGTCCTACTATAACACTCTTTTCTGTTTCAACACTATTGCGTCTACTGCAGAAAATGAGGAAGAAATCACGGAAGAGGAAACTCTGGAGTTACTGATAAAGATGCAGGAACTTTACAAGGAACTGTACGTCAAATGGTCCAAACAGTGCAAAGTAGTGGATTCACTAACTGAGGAAGTTTCTGTGCAAAAGGCCTCACTACAAAAGCTGAAAGTCATGCTGACAAAGAAGGATGCTGAGTTGGACAACATGAGAATTAAACTCAATCATGCTGATGAAACTTTTAAAAGACTCAACACGGGAACCTCAAAACTAGATGAAGTTCTGTCTCAAACTCAGATAACTTCACGGCCTTGGGTATGATTCGAGTGCTAGACCAGCCTTCACTCAGATTTTATCTACTCATGGCAAACCATTTGTGAAAGCAAAGGAAGTTCCCACAACTTCGTCAGCAAAGAAAAAACGTAGGAGGTACATTTGTCACTACTATTTTCTTCCTGGACACATTAAGCCCTTCTGTCATAAGTTTTTGCAGGAACTCCATAAGGAGATGCATCTGAAGAACCAAGCATCAAATCACATCCTCTCAAACAAAGGTGACAAGTCCAAGAAACTGGAATGGAGACCCAAAGTTACGCCAACAGTTACCTGCCAAGTGGTCTTCACTGCATCGACAGATAATGACTCGACCACATGGTACTTTGATAGTGGATGCTCACGTCACATGACAGGCTCCAGATGTTATCTATCAAACTATCAAAGAATCAACGGCAGTGAAGTAACTTTTGGAGGAGGGTCAAATGGCAAGATTGTTGGACGAGGAACCTTGGACAGTCCTGGACTTCCAAAGCTGGCCAATGTATCACATGTTGAAGGGCTGACTGCAAATCTCATTAGCATTAGTCAACTATGTGATGACAACTTCAGTGTCATCTTTGATAAAGAAAGGTGCACTGTGATGGACAGCAACAGAAACCATGTGATCTTAGGTGTAAGGTCTTCCAATAATATTTATGAGACTAGCAAAAACAGTTGTCTAAGTGCGCAGGTAAATGAAGTGCAGCTTTGGCACCAAAAATTGGGACACACCAACTTCTGAAATATGAAGAATCTTCAAAGACTAAATGCTGTTCTAGGAGTTCCCAAGTTGAACATTTCAAGTCCTAGCCTTTGTGGAGATTGTCAAAAAGGAAAACAAGTCAAAGCGTCGCACCCAGTTGTGACAACTTCTGAGAGACCTTTCACAACTCAAAGCTGCTTCGAACTTCTTCATATGGATCTTATGGGACCAGCTGAAGTTGAAAGTCTTGGAGGTAAATGGTATTCCTTTGTGATTGTAGATGATCTATCTAGGTATACTTGGGTAAAATTTTTGAGAAACAAGGGTGAAACATATGATTCCTTCTTTGAGTTATATGCCATGATCAAAAATTTTTACCATGCTTATGTCAAGAGACTAAGATCAGATCATGGGAGGGAGTTTGAGAATATTCAACTCCTCAACTTTTGCACAAAGGAAGGAATTCATCACGAGTACTCATCTCCAAAGACACCCCAGCAAAACGGTGTGGCCGAGCGAAAGAATAGAACCCTACAAGAGATGGCCACGGTGATGCTGCATTCAAAGAAGTTGGCTAAATGGTTTTGGGCTGAAGCGTTAAACACTGCATGTCATGTAAGCAACCGAGTGAACTTAAGAACCGGAACCACCATGACGTCATATGAGATTCTTAATGGTAAAAAACCCAACCTTAAATATCTGCATGTCTTTGGTTGTGTTTGTTACATTTTGAACGATAGGGACTATCTCTACAAGTTTGACCCTAAAAGTGACAAAGGTGTGTTCATTGGTTATTCCCTCAACAGTCATGCTTACCGTGTGTATAACCTCAGGACCAAGACTGTAATGGAGAGTGTGAATGTAAGGTTTGATGACTTGGCTAGTCTGTATACTCCTAATGATGATTCTGACAGTGTTATTGAGATACAGGGAAGTACTGATGCCACTGATGCAGAACAAGTTGACCCAGAAGTGGATCCCACTTCAGAGACAAACAAGGATACACCCTCCGATGAGCCTGACTCGGATGCTGATCTTGATGATTCAACAACCCCAGAAGTTATACAAAACAGTGTTTGACGAGACCCTCCCAAGAGAATTCGCAAAGATCATCCAATCGACCAAGTCATTGGAGATGTTCACGAAGGGGTCCGAACAAGAGGGAAAGCAATTGCTAACTACAAGGAAATTGTAAGGATGGTGTGTCTATCATGTGTCATACATGAAGTTGGCACGATTGTGTTTCTATCCATGATTGAACCTAAGAATGCTGTTGAAGCCTTGAAGGATGAATTTTGGATCAGTGCAATGCAAGCCGAGTTACTTGAGTTCGTGAGGAACAAAGTCTGGACACTAGTGCCCAGACCTTCTGGAGTTAATGTTATTGGGACTAAGTGGATATTCAAAAATAAAACTGATGAGTTTGAAAATATCATTAGAAATAAAGCTCGCTTAGTTGCCCAAGGATACACTCAAATAGAAGGCATAGACTATGATGAAACTTTTGCTCCAGTTGCACGAATAGAGTCAATCAGGCTTTTGTTTGCTATTGCATGTTATCTTAACATCACTCTTCACCAGATGGATGTTAAGGCAGCTTTTCTCAATGGAATCTTGGAAGAGGAGGCATATGTGGAACAACCCAAAGGATTCGAAGATCCTTCAAAGCCCGATCATGTGTACAAACTACACAAGGCTTTATATGGACTAAAGCAAGCTCCTAGAGCTTGGTATAGTCGTTTGACCGAATTTTTTCTTGATTTTGGTTTTTACAGGGGACATGCGGATAGGACACTTTTTCTCAAAAAGGAAAACAACTTTCTAACCATAGCTCAAATTTATGTCGATGACATAGTGTTTGGGTCAACGAGTGAGAAAGCCTTGAAGGAATTTGTGGAAGCCATGTCAACCTCCTTCGAGATGAGCATGGTTGGGGAACTTAGCAACTTCCTCGGCCTTCAAGTCAAGCAAAAAGAAAGTGGAGTGTTCGTCTCACAGACAAAATATGCAAAGAACCTTGTGAAGAAGTTTGGTCTAGAAAGTGCAAAACACATGAGAACCCCCATGAGCACAACTGAGAAACTGTCGAAGGATGCAGTTGGGCCTGAAGTTGACCCAACGTTGTACAGATCAATGATCGGAAGTCTTCTGTATCTGACTGCAAGCAGGCCAAATATAATGTACAGTGTTTGTGCATGTGCTCGATTCCAATCCTGTCCAAAGGAAGAGCACCTGAAAGCTGTGAAGAGGATCATTCGATATGTTGCTGGCACTTGTGAACTGGGACTTTGGTTCACAAAGGACACAACTTCAGATCTTGTGGGGTATAGTGATGCTGACTGGGCTGGAGAAACTGATGATCGAAGAAGTACAAGTGGAGGATGCTGTTACCTAGGCAACAATCTCATCTCCTGGCACAGCAAAAAGCAAAACTGCATTTCTCTATCCACAGCTGAGTCAGAGTATGTAGCAGCTGGAAGTTGTGCAACACAACTGATTTGGTTGAAGTCAATGTTGGATGACTATGGTTTGGAGAGCAATTCCCTAGTGATGCTTTGCGACAATACAAGCGCAATCAACCTTGCAAAGAACCCCGTCCACCACTCAAAGTCCAAACACATCCACTTAAGGTATCACTTTATTAGAGATTTAGTCGAAAAGAAGTTATTAAAGTTGGAGTACATTAGTAAAGATTCTCAACTGGCTGACATTTTCACAAAAGCTCTTAGCTATGAGAGATTCTCATCATTGAGAAAATCTCTTGGCTTATGTTCTATATGAGTTCAAAAGTTGAATCAACTGTGGTCACAACTTTTGATATATCATAGTTGACTGTGAAGTTGAGCAGATTCGAGGATGTAAAAGCCTGTAAAAGGTGAAATCATGATCGTTCTTAAAAAACCATATAACTGGGTCGAAGACCTCAGATAAGTGGTTTTTATGAGATTCTCTTGATTATACATCTATTCACCATCTGCTCTCTTCTTGAAAAGTCTTTTATGATGTGTCAAAAGTGTTCTGAATATTTCATCCTCTATGACAACAGTTGTTCAAAAACAAAAATTTATAAAAAAAAAAAAAATAAATTAAAATTTGAAAGTCAGTTGAGTGAATCCGGAAGTATATCCTACTCTATCTTTAATTTCAGCTTTGACTATATCTTTAATTTATTTGATCCCTATTTTTGTGGCGGGACGAATCTGTTTGTTAGTCTACTCATTTAAAATTCCCGTCTTTTTGCTAAGTCTGTTAAAAACAAATCCTTGCTCGACTATTCACAAAACCCTCTTTTTTTTCATCTCCATCTTTTCAACCGTTCATCTTCCTAAAGCTCACGCTCTCTCTCTCGAATCTTCTCCAATATGACGCCGAAAAAGATGAAGCAATTGCAGGAATTTATGGCGGACCCTGAAGCTTCTGCTTATCTCCGCCATTTATCGACGTTTCCGCCGCAACCGTCTCCTCCCCGTTCTTTCGCTCCAAATCCGTTCCGTCTCCTTTCACCGGACACCACCCCTCTTCTTCGACCCAGCATTTTGCTATCGTCTTCTCGAGGGAATGCACCGATGGAGATCTCTCCTGAGGTAGAAAGCTCGGAGATCCAGTCTCAACCGCCGCTTCCTCTCTCGGCACCACCTTCAATGCCGTCCTCTGTCCTGACGCCGACGGCCGAGCAGGCGATTATCATCGCACCAAGCGGCATAGTGATGCCGTCGTTCGATTTTTCGGAGCTCGACACCCCAATTTTGGCCGAAGACCAAGAGGACCCAGCCCCTCCGTCTAAGGACGTCGCTCAACAAGGTGGAAGTCCGATTGCCGTCCCATTCTACTCTGCCGAGCCGGAGCCACAGCCGGAGGTCAACCCATCTCCGACCCCTTCTCCTCCGACGAAGAAACCCTCTAAAACACCTAGGGTTCCTCCCTCTCGTCGTTCCAAGCGTATATCTCGAACAAGTCGTCCCTCTCAAGCTCCTGAAGAACCCATCCACATCGACAGTGATGCCGAGGGTGAGGATCAATTGGGTGCTTCCTCTGACGAATCTGCTGAAAAATCGGCCTCTCATCAACTCTCAGAAGCCGAGGAGGACGAAGAGGTTGAAGAGGAGGTTGCTGCCTCTCGGAAAGGGAAGAGGAAATTGTCTTCCTCGTCACCGTTGAAGACGAAGGGCAAGTCAGTCAAGAAAGTCAAGCGGGAAGTTTCTCCGACCGAGACTGACACCGATTCCGACTCTGAGCTTGAGGTAAATAAAGCTTTGAATAAATGTTTTTACAATGAGGCTGCTAAGAAGAATTGGGATAGTTTTAGGAAAAGGGAGTTCATTAATGATAGGGCAGTTGATTTGAAGGATTTTGCACAATATAATTTGGTTGATTTTCTGCATAAAAGGAAAGTTTTTAGAAGTGTTACCTATGTGAAACCCTATGTTGCTGAGACTGTGAAGCAGTTTTATACCAATCTTCCTGTTGATTTTGCTAACCCCTCCTCCAAGATGTTTGGAAAAGTTTATGTTCGTGGGAAGATTTTCTCTTTCACTCCCTCTCGCATTAACAAATTTTTAGCTGCTCCAAATGTTGTTGAGTCTGATGTTGAGATTGATGAGGAGCTAGAAGTTGAGATGGAAAATTTGCTTACGGGTGGTCATGCAGATGTGTGGACAGTGAATAAAAGGCCTAACCGCATAGCTTCGGTTCTCACTTCTCTTTTTGCGACTTTGCACAAGATTTCTGTGTCAAATTGGATCCCTACGTCCAATACAACAGTTGTGCCGTTTGAGCATGTGTGCCTACTCTACAAAGTGTTCAAGGAAGAGAAGTTTAACTTGGGCACTCACATTTTTAATACTATTGCTGAAGTTGCTGTGGCGAAGTCTACCAAGAAGTTGATCGTACCCTCTCTCATCTATAGCATGCTTGTCGAACAAGGGTTGAAGCCGAAGAAGAAAGATGTCCTTACATCCAAGCTCCCTCTCCAAACTGTGCAACCTGCCTTCTTGAGTGAAAAGAGGCACAGAGATCTCCCGTGGATTGATGCCTCAACTGTAGAGGATCCCTCGGCTGAGTTAATGTGTTCATTACCGGTCTTTGTTTTGCAGGAACAAATTGCCTTCTTTTCCTCGCAGATTGCTCTCCTTGAAGGGCAACGACGGATATTTCAAAGACTCCTTTCTTCCCAAAAAGGGGGAGAAGGCCCTAGCCGTCGCCAAGGACCAAGTGATGAGGAAGATGAAGATGAGGAGTAAGGGGGAGAAGCATGAAGAAGAAGAAGACTGCAACGTGTTGCAGTATTTTGATGGTGTTATTGGATGAAACAAACAACTATTTTATTTTCTGCACAACTTTTTGAACAACTTTTATTTTCTGCCTAACTCCTGCCTAACTTTTATATACTTTGATTGCATGCAGATATGTATGCATTTGCTGTGAATATATTATGGTTATGGTTGTTTTATGTGTTGTGATGATGTTGTGTAGATTCTGTTTATATTATAGTCTTGGTGATAGGGCAAGCAACTGTTTAGCTAACTTTTCTCTAATCTTTTCATGGTTGTTGTGTTTTGATTATGTTGCTTCAGGGGGAGTAATTGTAAACTCTTGTTTTTGTTTGGTTTTGGGAAGAAAGCCAAAAAAGGGGGAGATTGTTGATACCGTTTTGTAGTGTATCATAGATTTAGGAATATTTGTTTAAATTGTGTATTTGGAGTTTTTGTCTTTCTTGCAGGATAAAATCTGTTGAGAGAAAATAGGAGCATGTGGGATTTGACCAAGTCCAAAGATCTGCTGAAGCCGCGGTTGTTCCGGAAGTTGCGCCGGAAATGTAGGAAGTTGTTCCGGAAGTTGCGCCGGAAATGTAGGAGTGCAGTTCGTGGAGATCAAGGCTTAGTGGATCGGTTGCTTTGAGTAAGGATCAAGCAACGAGCTGTGTATATATAGGGTTCAGATAGTTAGTGTTAGAGACGAGTTTTAATAGAGCTTTTCAGATATTGTAAAGTTTTGAGTTCTCATATTTATCCGTTTCTACTAGATATAGTTAAGACAACTTTAGTCCCAACCTTCTGTGAAGGAAGAGATAAAGTGTCTTAATATTTAGTGAGAGTTTATCTGGTAGTGTTTTTGTAATTCACATATTTTATATAGTGAAGATTTCGCCCTGAGGCACTTCGCGAGATTATAGAAATATAATCTCGTGAAAATTTCCAATCCATTATTTCTGTTTTAAATTTCCGCTGCGTATGCAAAGTTGTCTCAACTTTATACACAACTTTGTACACAACTTTTTAAGAAACCGAGAGTTCGGTTTCTTCAAGCTCCAATGCTCAGCACCAAATTTTACACCAAATAAGAATATTCTCTTAAAGATTCCATTTTATTTTATAATTGAAATATGAATATGCTTAATGATTTATTATTTTTTTTTAAATGATTGATTGTCCAAAACTAATAACTTTTAATTATATACTTTCAAAAAAAATGCTATTAAAAAATTATGTACTATTAAAAAAATTATAACATATAATGTGCTTGGAATAATAAAAGTACTCTAAATGATCATCAAACACTTACAATAAGTGAAAATATTAAAAGACTACAACACTTATGAAAATACATATATTTTGGCCTCAATACTCAGAATTAGTATATTTTTCCCACATATGTTCCACTAATGCATTTCGAAGCGCAATATGAGCATCTTTGTTCTTGATTTCTCTATATCGAGCCAAAAATTCGTTGAACCGAATATTATCATTAGTTGGCTCCTCAACAATTGGAGCCGATATTTCATCTCGTTCCTCAAATGGAGCACTTATATCACGCTCATCTTCAATGATCATGTTGTGCATAATAATGCAAGCTGACATTTTCACAATTCAATCAATCCTTAGGTGAAGGACATGAGTTTGAAGATTCTTCAAACGATTTCGGTCAATATTATAATTATCTTAGAGGATCTAGAAATGATTTGTAATGTGTTTTTTCAAGTAGTTTTAGTTAATTGTAGTGTGTTTTTAAGTTAATTTTTAGTAATTTGTAATATGTGGGACTTCATTCTATCCATTATGTTTAATTAATTGTGCTCTTATTGAAATTATTCATTTATTTAGATGATTTATAATTTAAATTAAATGAATATATAAATTAAATTTATTAAATAATCTATTTAATAATGAATATTAAATAATCTATTTAAGTGAATATATAATTTATAAATTAAATTTATTAAATAATCTATTTAATAATGAATATTAAATAATCTATTTAAGTGAATAGGGCACCAAAATAATATGTTGGTGTTTAAGTTGAGGGTACTATTATTTGCACCGCTAAATTTTCAGTAATGAGATCACCCGTTTTTTTAATTTATTATGATTTATTTTAGTTTAAATTTTATATTTAGGGTTCATCCATCCCCAATTAGGGTATATTAAAAAAAATAAAAAAATAAAAACTTAGTTATGCAATACCAAATATAACACCAAATGCAACAGTCAACAGAGGATCTGCTCTGAAATTTTCAATATATACCATATCTACTAAATACATTATCATCTTAATTTTTTTTTTACTTTATCTACCACATTATATCCCAATTTTACCCTTTAATTTAAAAAACCAAGTTCAACTATTTAAAAAAAAAAAAACGCCCTGCTCACCTCAATCTCCATAGGACACAAATTATGCCCCTTCCCAACACCAGCCATGAATCGAATTTAATGTCTCTCAAGTTCAATTTTTTTTTACAAATATTATGAATAGATGGATGTTTGTTTTCGAAAACCTATATCTACTTCTGAACCCGCCTTAGTTTTTGAAAATTATTTTCGAACATCTATTTTCCTGATTGTGATACTTAGTGTAGAAACTGGTGAATTATTTTACTTCTTTGTTTCTCTTGACTGATTTTGCAATGAGTTCAATCAAATGAGATCTGAAATTTATCTGGAGTTTGAGTTCGACATCTAATTGATTTGAGTTTTATGTTGCACTTATGATTTGCTTGGATTGTTTCTGAGTTTGCACTTTGCAAGAAATGGAGTGAGAAGAGAAGAAATGAGGTGAGGAAGAAGATGGATGGAGAGGAGAGAACCGAGAGACCGAATGGGATGAGAAAATGGCGATAATTTTTTTGTTTTTAATTTTATTTTGGGTTTTTTTTTTGGTTGATTTTAATAAGTATTCTTTAATTAAAAAGGATACTTCAGTAAATTGTTAATTATTGTTTTTTAATATAATTTAATCATGCTGAATAATGAAAATTTAGTGGTGTATTTAGAAGCTTACTTAAATTTATCATTTTCATGGTTTTATGATCATGCCAAAAAAAAATGGAAATTTAATGTTGTGCCCGTATGGTCTTATTTTTGGATTAACCACTAGATTTTGAGAATCATGGTTAAATCCGGTTTTTGGATTTAATAGGTTTGCAGTGCATTTGATCATTCATTTTTTTTTTCTTTTTTGCTGTTTGTTTTAGAGTTTAATAACGTTAACTGAGAAGTTTAAAATCTCAATGTTTAATTAAACGCTTAATTTTGTGATGAACTTGATGAACAACGTAGTTGAATCTTGCAAAAAAGATCTTGAATACTTGACGGAATTTCACTAAGGAATTTGCTTTTAAATTCTTGAACTTTTGAATATAACTTTATAATTGTAGAAATTGAATAATGTTGGCGCGGTTCGACCTAGTTAGATTTCGACCTACAATACAAATGCCCTAAATTGCTCCTCATGAATCATTAAATATTTCCGAAGTGGGTTGGAGCAAGGAAATTTGGGTAAGTATGCTGGGCTTTAATTTAATATTAGTAATTGATGCTATAGGCCCAATTTTATTATAAGTTTTCTTATTTTATTTCCCTAAGCTACCCTAAGTGGTCCCCCACTGCCGTAAGGCTTAAATAGCCAATCAAAATGCATTTTGAAGTAGAGAAGAATTAACTTAAAATTTTCTACCTTCCTATTCCCCTTTCCTCGCCACCCTTAATATTTCTCCATTTCTTCTAATATTTCCTCCCATTTCTATTACATAAAATTACACGAAGATTTCAACTTTATTGCAGATCACAACCGATCCATTGTTACAAATTATCAAAATACAAATTTTACTTGCTATTACTTCATACATTTTCCAGGAAAAAAACACAAAAAAGATACAATGATGATTGCAAATTACGGGATCACAACAGTTTGCTTTCAATTTTGTTGGACAAACAACAACAAATCCTCAAGAAATTCAAAGTGAGTTTTTTTATTTTTCTCACTGTCAAACTATTCGAATTTGTTGAGTTTAATGTCCTTTTAAAATTTTAAGCTATTTATCAGTAATTTATGTTAATCTCATATTATTTGTGTTAATGGTTATTGAAGTTATAAAATCTTTACTTTTTGCAATTTTTTAAGAATATATATGCTTGAAATTCATCAAAGATTGAGGAAAAGAATTAATTCTAACATAAAAAACGCAAGCACGACAAATTAGCAAACAAAACTTTCGTGATAATAATTTTCACAGTCCACTAGTTCGTGACAATATATACACACGACAGCTTGTTTTGTGACAATATATAGTCACGATGTCTCATTTCATGACAATACATACTCATGGTATCCCATTTCATGACAATATATAGTCACGATATCTCATTTTGTGATAAAATATTGATTCGAAAATATATGTTTCGTGAAAGAAAAAAAATTTGTCTTAAGAACATATATTTCGTGAACAAAATAGTTAGGAAATTAAAACTTATTTCGTGAGCATATATAGTCATGAAATCCAATTTTCGTGAGCATATATTGTCACAAAATCTTATTTCATGAGCATATATTGTCATGAGATGAGATTCTCGTGAATATATTTTCTCGATTTATGCTATAAAATTCACAATTCACACAGCAACCCATTAATCTAAATTCACCAAATTACACATATTTCACAACTTTCCAACATTAAAACGTATTTCCATATTTTAATTCACAAAACTCTACAATACAAATGCCCTAAATTGCTCCTCATGAATCATGAAATCGTTCAAAATATTCCAAACAATACAAAAAATTCAAATTTACCTTTTAACCTATTGATAATTGACAACTCATGACTCAAAATTTTCCATGGCTCAAGATCTTCATCCTCATGAGGTCTCCCGTGGACGGGATTTTGTGAGATGGAGATTATCGTCGATTGGAGTCTTTTTCGTAAGTTTACTTAGTCGAGACAAAAATTAAAGGATTTCGTGAGTTTAACTTGCCATTGCTTCGTGAGTCTGCTCGTGAGATTCGTCAATTTCGTGACTTTGGCAAGCTGCGTTTTCGAGACAAAAAGTGAAGAGAGGAAAGTTGTGTTTCGTGAGTTTTGTCAGTTAAAATCAATTGAGGAAATTCTATTTTAGGTTACAATCAAATAGGATAGTAAACAGTCAAAAGAATATATTGACCTGGACTCACAATTTAATAAGGGTGTATTTGAGAGATTTTGAATAAGTTTAAATAAAAAAGAATGAATTATAAAAGTTGGACAAAAAATAATTTGTTATCTCAACTTTAAATACATGGATATATTTACACATTTTTTATTGTGTAAATTGATGTCTCACTTCGTAATAATTATTCATTCTTAGATCAAACTTATTTCTAGTGTATTACAAAAAAATTCCAATATTTGATAGTGACACGGAATGGGACACCAAAATTCTACAATGGTCAATGAACTTGAAAAACTATGAATCTTAAAAATAAGAGAATACAAAATACCATTTTGTGATAATGATGAACAAAATAAAAACTACATATTAATTATTTGCTACATATATAAACATATATAGTCGAGCCGGAAAGGTGGAAGTCGGTAAAAGTCTTCGGTCGGATCGACACTCGACTTAATTCTTTTTTTTTTTTTAATTTGAAATTTTGTTTATTTGATTTTAGTTCGGTAACCTTTTAAATTATTATTGCATTTCTTTAGCTAATAAGCTCATACTATTTACTTTCTATGTTTAATAAACAGTGTCTAAAATATTAATAAAATAATCAAATTTTCTAATATATTTTTATGTGAATACGTTAAATGAGTAAAATAATAAGATGTTTGAATACATTAAATGTGGGCAAATGTGAAAAAAATTAAATTGTTCACCCCGATTATATAGAATGACAGTCTTTACAGAACAAAATGTGTCAAAATGCTATTTGTGAAATGGAGAAATCAAGATTTTCAATTTAGTAAATTGAATAATGAGATAATATATGATGATGATTTTTGAGTCCAGGATGAGGAAATTAATGAGAATGAAGTTGAATATGAGTCGAATGAAGATCGCGCGTGTCTTGAAATATTTCAATGTTTGAACTTTGAAAATTATTTTATTTCGAATTTTAGATGATTTGAACTTTAAATACTTTGTTTAGAATATTATAATTTAATAATTCCATTGTTTCAAAATTACTTAGCTAAAAACAAATAAATAAATTATATAAAAAACACATCCATCTATTTTGGCCCGACCCGAAAAATTAGTGACCCGAATGGGCCGGGCCGTATGGACCAAAAATTGTAAATTTACACTATGGCCGCGGGGCAGCCGGACCAGTCCACTTTCAGGTCAGGCCTCAATATTTAGGCCCGAAGGAGTTCAGGCTGGGCCGAGTCCGAATTTTACACTTGGCCCGGCGGGCCCAGGCGGGGCCGACGTAGCCAAATTTGCCACCTTGTCGCTAGGCACCCTCGACCGTCCGACTAACACCTAGCGAGTTCTACAACTTAACATTATTGCCGACTCTCAATCTGTTTTATGTCTGAACACCTTAGGACCAGTGGCGGATGGAAGGGGGGTCTAGGGGGGGCACTCACCCCCCCCTACCCCCCTCCCAAAAATTTTTTTAGTAGTGTTATTTAGTTAAATTCTATTTTTGCTCCCTAATTTTATTTTTATTTTTAATTTAAGATTCTTTTGTTAGGCTTGATATATTTTGAAAAAATATATGATATTAGTTTATATATAATTGAGCTTGAGAAATTGGGTCTCACTCAAATATATAAATAAATATTAGAATAAAATTAAATACACACAAATCAAAATAAATTAAACAAATTCTCTCAAATCACTCTCCAATCAAAACAAATTAAACAAAGTAGGGTTGAATTAGCAATTCGAATTTTATGAATTAGATTACATATTTATTAAATTGATATCAATTTCAATTTAATAATGAATCATGATTGAATTGCATTATTTATTTATTTTAGTTTTTTATTTGAAATTATTGATTTATGTTATTCACATAATTTATTTTATAAATTATATATTGTGAAGTTTTCATTTTATTAATTCACCACCTGGATTATAATTTCTACCTCAAATGATTAGTATGAATGAATTATTATTCAAAATTTTATTGTTGGTCATAACCAATTAAATTTTAATTAACGAATTAGTTTATATTAGAAAAGAATTCAATTCAAATTTTAATTATTTATGTTATTATTTTCAGTTATTTATTTTAATGAAAACGACATTCTTTTCTATTTAATTTGGGGAAGAGAAAGAAAGACGAAAGTGTAAACTGATCCTAAAATTACATCATTTCACTAGAAAAAATAATGAACAAATGAAAATGGTGTCATTTCACAAATACACCTATGGTAAAAAGTAATTAAATGCATAATTATTCACAATCGTCTCATTTTTAATGTTCTTTCTTAGCGGCACAAATAAATAGGAAGTACGAACAGTTGCCGTTTCGCCCCCATAAAGAAAATTTTCTAGATCCGCCCCTGCTTAGGACTAACATGTCCTCACTCCCTTTGAGATTTTTCATGTGATGAAAATTAACAACTCCTGATCACCAGTATTTTCCACTCTAACACTTGACATTGCCAAGGTTTTAATCCATGTTTTGTTAAGTTGATCATCAGCTGCACGTGTTGTTACAATTAGGGTCGTCTCCAAAAATTTCGAGGTCCTAGCAAGTCATACAAAACAAGTCCTACTATATACTTAAATTTTGTGTTACAGAAATATATTGAATATTAACAAATAATTAAATAACAAAGTATAACCAGCATCACGTACACCAAGTCAATCAATACATATTATTGAAAGATAAAAATATTTATATAACAATAACTATGTCACACCCTTCGAGCGTGCCCAAAAATATTAATTAAAGCATTGTAATCAAGGTCAACTACCATTTCTTTTTACTCCAAGACTTCAATTTGTCTTAGTTAGCTCATCAGCTAATGTTTTTTTCTCAATAACTATAATTCTAAAAGTAATTCATGCACATGAGCACATCAATATCGTAATCATCCTCAAATTAATTTCAAAACATTATGTAAGTAGCACATGAATTCTGAATTCTTCAAAATCTCGTCATCTGTGTATTCTGTATTCGTTTATGTCATGATAGTTGTTTCATCAAATTATATAGGAATTCCTTAACAATTTTAGGTGTGTATTAACAGTAGATCACTTATTCATCTACACATACCTCCCTCCCTCTCTCTCTCTCTCTCTCTCTCTCTCTCTCTCTCTCTCTCTCTCTCACACACACACACACACACACACACACAAATATTCAATCACAATAGTATAAACACGAAGCTGAACATCTTATGTTTCTAACTCGCTAAGAAATGGGCAAACCTCATCGGAAGTGATCGACAATCACTGATAAGAATAATCATATAAACAATATGAAGTGTTGGATCTCTCAAGGTAATCACAACACATAAAAACATAAGCCAATGCCTTTTCATATTCAAATAGAACACGGAAGAGGCAACTAGTATGCCGCGATTATTGGAGCAAACATAAATAACAATGTGCCAAAAAAATATTTAGCATCTACTAAATAACAGTCCAAGTTACATGACATACAACAATTTCAGTATGAGTAACAAGATAACCCTTGAAAACCAAATTTAAGCATATAACAAGATGATCAGTTCAGTCAGAATTTGGGCCAAAATAATCTCAATCACACATTAACTTCTTTCTGTTTCCATGGAAACACAGGATTTCTGTTGTTTCATACACGATCAAAGCATGAATGTAAGTTCCATATGACCATATGCAAAAAAGCAAATTAGTTCTTCCGATTCACGGCAAGAAAGCACAAGTACTTGCAGAAATCAAGTCAAGACATCCATCACTAGACGTGCATTTCACCAATATAAACAAAAGAAACGAGTGGCAAGATTTAGAGAAGTTGAACTGCAACCCACCCGCAACTCAATGAAGATCAGAATTCTTATGAACAATTTTATCAGAGATCAAGAAATTGACATACTCTGCAGGTTCCCAGCCATAAAACAGAGCTCAAAAAAAAAAAACAGTAATTGTATGCAAAATTATGCAAATTAGACTTGCTATACAGTGTGGTTTCTTGGTCGAATAATATGTCATGCTGATAAACAGATCAGAGTTGAATATTCACTATAAAACTCTGATACTCAATTTGAAGGCATGAAAACAGAGATCCAAGAATTAGTCCATGCATTGCATAGTATAAAAAGTTATCACTTCATCAGAAATCTTGATAAGTTGAATCAAATCGAGAACGAAATCCAATAAAAGAGCATATCCCAGCAAAATTCATGTAATAATTTCTATTAAAAAAAATTATCATCATACATATATCCCTAGTAGCTAAAAGAATAAAATCGTCTACGATCTGAAAACCTTCAATAAGTAAAAGTGAAATTCAAAGAAGAGAGAGAGAGAGACCGAGAAAGAGGGCCAATCACCCGAAACTCATGAACCCATTTCAACAAAGCGATTAGATCTCCTCCTCGACGGCTGCATAACGGAATCTTGAACTCTCGACGACACTCCCACCGGATTCTTCCCCTTCTTTGCTTTCTTCGCAATCCCGCCCCTTTTACTCTGGCGCAATTCTTCGAGCACGAAGGCGTCAAACTCAATCACACAACTCCTCCTCCTCCGCCTGATCGTTACGCGGCGCTGGATGTAAGGAACGCCGACGATGGACCCCCCATTTACTTGGTGGATCGCTTTCACCAGCAAATCGAGGCCGCGGCAGCGAGGCGACGCCGTTGGCGACGGAGAAATCCGGCAAGAAGTGGATGAATCTTGGGAGGAAGAGAGGGAATCGGCGGCGGTGATTGATGAAGAGAGAGAGGAAGATGGCGATGAAGAAACAGAACAATCTGCGGCGGGGTTGCGGCCGCGAATCCTCATTGAGAAGCAGATATTCAATGAGATGAGAGGTTGTGTAGCTGCAGAATTGTGAGGCAGATCAAATGGAGGAAATGGCTGCCTCTGCGTGTGTGCGTGTGTGTGTGAAGTGGGAAATTATGAAAGGCTTTAACACGCGTATTAATAGTCAACTTGAATACGCACTTTCAACGATTCATCTACCGACTGCCAAACCGGATGACTATTTATCAAGATTGAGCATGATGCTGTGCCTCTTCTCAGTTTTACGGGTCAAAATTTATAAAATACGATTAAAATTCAAATTTTAATATGTTTAAAGATTAATTATTTTAAAATACATAAATTTCATAGTATTTTGGATTTTTTATAAATTTGAAAAAAATGTGGTTTTATAATATGAACTTAGCACTTGTTTGATTTTTCATATGATTTTCAAATTTCGGTCAAATGAAGTGACGTGGTTGTCTTAGATTTTCACATGGACATCAAATTATCTTAAAATACGTGAATTTTTTATCGATTTTGGTCCGATTAGAGTGCCCAAATTTGAAAATCATATGAAAAACCAAATAAGTTTTAAGTTCATATTATTAAAATTATATTTTTAAAATTGTGTAAAAAATAAAAAAAACACCCCCAAAATTTATGTATTTTAAGATAATTAACCCTATATTTAAATATCAATAAAATACATGACATCATTTGGTATGAGGTTGTCGTAATGAACAAAATTCGTAAGATTAGTGTTAGAAAAAACAATCAAAAGAAGCCCTAAATGAAGTTTTGATGAGATGTCAAAACACTCAAGAAAAACTGAAGACCAAGTCAACCGAATTGAAGACTAAGTCAACCAAATTGAAGGTTTAGACAAATCAAACTGAAGGATAAGTCAACTGGACTTAGGGCTTTGTCAACTGAACTGATAACCAAGTCAATCAAACTGAAGGCCCGTAGACAAACAAACCGGTAGCCAAGTCAACCGAAGTGAAGTTCAAAGGCTACCCAACTTATGAGCAAACTGAAGGTCAAGTCAGCCAAACTAAAGATCAAAGACAACTCAACTGATGGCCAAGCTGAAGATGAAGCCAACCGGACTGATATCCAAGTCAACCCAACTGATGGCCATGATTAGTTGAACTGAAAAGCCATTCAGAAAAGAGACTCTCTGAAGTCGAGCTGAAGCAATCAGGTAGGTCCGAATCTCAGGCCGCTGACTGGACAATCGATGCAAATAATGCATACCAAAGAGTCAATGACAGAATAACGGCTACAAAAACCGTGTTTACGGCTATCTGCACCAACAAACCTCTGATCGCTCAAGAGACCTGCCACAACCAACGATCATAATACACTCCTCTATAAAAGACAAGTGAGACAGAATTTAAAGAAGACTTTCGCATGACTTTTGCCAAACTATAGCCTAAAATCTCTGCCAAGAAAACTGAGCTCTCTCTCCCTCTATTCTACCCTGTTTAAAGCGATATATGCAGCTGCAAAAGTCAACCTGAGAAGAGAAGAAATCTACAAGCTACAAGCATTCTTATTTCGCTGTTGAAAGTCCAGCCGAAGATCTTCTCAGTCAAAGCTCTGAAAAGTATCAACTACAACAGCTCAGTTCAAGGAGTACATTCAGTTGATAACCCCAGTTCAAGACCAACCATCTTGAAGATCAAAAGAGATCTAAAACCTTGTAAAGATGACAATAGCTCCTAACTCTCCAGCTGAGTGTAAGCCGCCGCTAAAGAAACTGTCGCCGCAATAGCTAATTGTTGGAGACTGCAAGTATGAGCCGTCGACCCAGCTGAGGTAACATTGTAAAGAAACTCATTGTTACCAGGTTCAACCAGTTTACATTCATTATATAATTTGTAAAGTTAACTCAAATTATATAGTGAATTTGTCCCTTTTGCGGAAGGAAGAGAGAACGTAGAAATTTTAAGGCTTCGAACCTCTATAAAACCGATCGTGTGTTGTATTGTTTTCATCTTATCCAATTGCTTATCTATTGAAACTGCACACAAGATCACACGTCTTGCACATATCTCGACCAAACTGAAAATAGACCAACCGCTAAGTTTAAACTAGTCAAAGAACCCTTGAATTTATCCGCATTTTTGTTTACAAAGTTTTTTGGATCAGTTCATTCACCCCCTCTAAACTGATCCCGACTCGTCCGGGACAAACAATTAGTTATGATTCGAATTAAAATACATATTCAATGAAATAATTGAAAGCTTATTAGTTTTTGGATCTAAATCTTGACTCGTTTAACAAATTTTAATCCATAAGACTTTCTTACATAATCTTTTAAGGTTTATTATCAATGCTATTTCAATACATTCGTCTACGCTTGTGTTATCAATCAATGAATTTTCACATTTTTTTTTGATTTTGATGGCTAACAATATAAATAAACATAATAAAGTGTCATAATCGCACCAAAATGCCATATTCGAATTTTTTTAGAGTTTAGCGTCTTCCAATAAGGCATAAAATGTCTTTTAAGCATACATTAACATGGGCATGTCTTAGCGAAAATATAACTCGTATTTGAAAATAAAATCACACATTACTTAGAAACAACCCACCACTTAGTGAAAAGTTGTAGCTTTAGAGCATCCTCAATGGTGTACCCAAATTTGGGTACATAACTCTGTCATGTCACCGTCACGTTAAAAGTTATATACCAACTTTTTTAAATACTTATTCACCTACAATCATTTAGGTACACACATTAATTTTGAGTGTCCCACCATTATCACCCATTTATTCTTAATTCATCTTTTTTAATTTTAATACATGTTTTCACTTATATTATTTAATTTTTTATCGACAAATATTCAATTTTGTATCGACATATATTCAATTTTTTAATGAAAAATTATACTATTTTTTTTTTCATTTCCTAATGTTATTCTAAATTTTGGTAATTTTAAAAAATTAAAATAATTGTGAAATGAAATTAAAAATTATAATATAGTATTAAAAAAATTGGAATAAATAATATACAATATATTATTAATAAAAAAAATAGAAAAGAATGAAAAAGAAAATCGAATGAAAACACAAATAAAAGAAATCATAGATAAAAATAAAAGAATAAGAGAAAATGAATAAAAAAATAATAATACAAAATTAGATATAAGGACATGCGAGACCCATTTAAAGTCGGTACATGCATATGTACCAAGTTTTCATTTAACGTCTTTTTAGTGAACATCCTCAATGGTGATGTACCAAATAGTGGTATATAACTTGAGTTACGTACCATCATTGGGGGTGCCCTTAGAGTTTTCTTGTGGTCCTAAGCCTTACATTCACGTGCATGGTCTGCAAGAAGAACCACCCATATCAACATAATGGCCCAAAACTTATTCTATAACGTAAATACAAGCTTAAAAAATTCATCGTAAAAATTCGGCTTAAACAAATTTTGTTGAGACTTAACAGGTTTAACCTGAAACTTTAGACCCATTGAGCCCAATTAGACCCACTGGACCTAGCCCACATAAATAACAAATATTCATAAAAAAAATCTTATACTCATAGATCATAAAGATATCCTTATACATCTCTCCCTAAAATTGGAAGAATTTTGATTTCGTTGAAGCCTTTTCCATTGAACTTCATTAATTTTTGAAGTTATCTTTCTTCGATCATAACGCATTTTTCATGCAAAATTAAGTTTTTTTTTTTTGTTAGAATTCCACCTTGATCTCTCCACATGTTCAACCATGTTGCCTGTCGTAACACACACAAACATATGAAAATAAATAAATAATTTCTTTTAGAAAAAAATATATGCGACTAATCAAGAAATTGTAAAAAAGCAAATAAAAAAAGATAATAGAATATTAATCAACCACATATATGACATAAAAACCACACATAAACTTCCACAAAAATCGAAAACACCCATTCGAACAATATGTGAATTTGAAAAAATCACCACCACAACACATTACAAAACTCGATTATTTTTAAACAATAAACTTATTATACTAGCGTTTAATGCTATCAATAACTTATCATATCATCTTAAACTATTGAGAAACTTAAAAATAATAGCCCGACAATTTTAAAAAGTAGATCTTTAAAAATAATATATTAGATACAAAGCGTATATAACATAAACTTACTTATGAAATTCTTCCATATTTATGAATTCAAACTTGATGTCGATTTTTGAACAAAAATTTTCTTAGAATTTTCAAACAATCTTCTCCTCGAATTCGCACTCACGTTTGATGTTGCTATGAGCTCACAATTTCCTTTCTTTTTTCTCAAAATATTTTAATTTGTGTCTCAATTTTTTTTTAATTAAATATAACATTAATTCTTAGAAAAAGGTATTAATGTACAAGTGTATCGTGCATTGAGTAAAATATGATACGAAGGAATAAAAAAAAAAAAAAAGTGCAAAAAGCTAACTCCCATATTTTATTTTATTTTGGGGTGAAATTGTGAAAAAATCGAGGCTAAATTTAGACCTCTTGGAAGGCAACATCGGCCGCCCGCCACAAACCTGAAAATTGTTTCAACCGCCGCTCACGGCGGCCGTCGCTGTCACTTCACATTTACACAACCACTGATTAATGCTAATTGATATATTTTATAAAATCCAAATTTCATAAAAACGTCGAACTGAATGCTCTCTCGCCTCTCCCCACTCCTCCGCGCCGCACCTCTTCCCCCGCCTCCATTAATGGCGGCGCGTGTTCTCTCACGCGCTCTCCCCTCCATTTCGTCCCTGCCTCCGAGGCTCTCGTGTCCGCCGCCTCATCGTCGCTTTTACGTACCGGCGGAGGCCGCCTCTATTCTCGAAAGGAGGAGATTTGGCAGTGATAGTCGCTTGCGATTAGGGGGAAGAAATGTGGATGTTGTGGTGGCGGCCGGCCGGAGAGAATACCGGAAAGTTAGGAGCAGAAGAGTGGCGGCGGCGAAGAAGAGCAAGGAGAAGGAGCTGGAGCTGAGCGTCAAGATTTGCCTCGAAGAACAGTTACCTGAAGATCCTGAAATTATGGTATGACTGAAATTCATTTTTTTTTTTTTATTACTGCTGCAGTAGCTTTTGTTAAATATGGGTTACTCAATTTTCAGGATATCACAGAAATCATGCGTCTTAATGTGCCAAGAGCAATGAAATTAGCATTTGAGCGTCTAAATAAGTTAGAATACAAAACGAGAGAAAATGATATAAATGATGTTGGCGGTTTTGAGAGCGTTGAGCTATCAGTACTTCTTTGCAATGATGAATTCATTCGGAAACTAAATAAAGATTGGAGAGGTGAAGATCATGCTACAGATGTCCTCTCAATGTCCCAACATATCCCTGAGCTCAAGCTTCCGATTGTAAGTAATTTAAAACCAACCCATTTGTATGTAGACGAGCTTTGGTGACAAACCTGATAGGCATCACTTTGTTGCAGTTGATGTTGGGTGACATCGTAATTTCTGTTGAGACAGCTGCGCGGCAGGCTGAGGAGAGAGGACACACTCTTATTGATGAAATTCGTATCCTTGTGGTAGGTTTAACAGTACCTACCCATTGTTTTTGTTCATGAGAACTCTTTTGTCTTATTTACCGGTTTTAAAATTTTGAATAACTGGAAGATGTACAAGTGACAATGTGATATTGTTGCTCAGGTTTTGATATGGGTATGTATCTTAACAGATCTGCTCATCTTCAAGCACTTGAGAATTACTTCAGGAACATAAGACAAACTCTTCTATTTTTCTTAGGTGTCATTGTATGGATTCACCTTTACTTCGAAAAGTCCATTATCATATACATGCACTCTAAGCAGTTTCTTCTGATAATGTTTCATGAGCATGTTTTGGATAAGGTTGCACATTCTTTATGTTAAACTAGATTACACAAGGTTGAGAGATAGCTGACTAGATTATGAAACAAGAAATGTAGACGTGCATTAGGAAATAAAGCAAATATAGTGGTCAGACTCGTTTAATATGTATAGTCTTGAGATGTATATGGTTGCTTAAAGTTGAAATACATGTTATGAATGATTACTTCAAACATGTAATAAGTCAGTCAAGCACTTTGGCATCTTGCTGGGAGCTACATTCTAAAATAGGTTTGGATTAGAAGATGTGATTAATACTTGGCTGGCTGGATATTAATTTGTTAACACTATCATAATGGTTTCTATATTTTAGGTTCATGGGCTGCTACATCTTTTGGGTTTTGATCACGAGTTAAGCGATGAAGCAGAAAAGGAAATGGAGAATGAGGAGGAACTTATGCTGAAGGGTCTTGGTTGGAAGGGGAAAGGATTGATCCATAGTGCTTATGATGCTGAAGCTAATGGGAGTCCATGTATTTATCCCTCGGATGGTAATATACCAAATGTATTCTCTGATGTTTTCTTCTTCTAATACAACCATCTAAGTGGATACTTATACCATCCATTTATAGCTCTATTTCTATTTCTGATATCCCAGAGAAAATCACATTTCTGAATTGTCAAAAGACAGGAAGAGAGTTGGCAGTCTCCGGTTTTACAAACCAAAATTCGGCTACATCTTCTGCGATATGGATGGTAGGATATTATGAGAAAAGATTGTTTATAATTTTTAGTTTCTACATTGAGATAGATATGGTGCAAGGAAACATTACTTCATCAATTATAATGATGTCTCATTATGCATTTTCAATATTGTCAATGTAAGGCACACTGCTCAACAGCAAAAGTCAAATTTCTTTACCAACGGCGGAAGCTCTGAAAGAAGCCTCAACAAGGGGTGTAAAAATAGTTATAGCCACTGGAAAAGTAAGTACTTTTTCCTACTTCTGATTGAAGTTCTTTAGTTTTTGCTTGGGCACGGCTTGCTTGATGCTGATGCTATATTTTTTCTCATTGGTTCAATCTGGGATACAGACTCGTCCAGCTGTAATGAATATTTTTAAGATGGTCAATTTGGCTGGCAAAGATGGCATTATTTCAGAGTTCTCTCCCGGAGTTTTTGTACAGGTCTAGCCTTTAACATGTCTATGATCACTTGAGATTGTGGTTTCATTTACGATTAATTTCTTTTCCAAGTTAACATTATTCTCACTTGTCTTATATTCTGTAAATTAGACAAGTTATTTGGGATGCTAACTTCACTTTTCCTGAAAGATTTATTTCTTATTCCATGTTCCCTTTCTTTGTAGCAGTCCACCAGGACTATCAATTGGTATAGTAAGATACCTCAAATTTTTGTTAATGTTCTTTCAGATTACCTCAGAGACTGCATTCCTACTGTTTCTGGGTCAGGAATCTCTCTCTTGATGTACTGCATTGGATGTACATCAGAAACTTCTTAACTCATGAGTCTAGAGAGGATGTTTGTTCTCCTCTTCTATTTTTCAGCCAAAAGACAGATAAATACTGGCATGATTTGCTTAAACAGTTTTTTCCTTTTTTCTTTCCTTTTTTTTTTTTTTGTAAATTTGGTGGTAATTTTCAAAATATGGTAGGGAAGACAAGAGACAGGATAAAAGAGATGTGTATGGCAATTGGTTAACAAAGAGATCCATGTATTAAGTTTGTCTAGTTAGAAACCAGACCTATGATATTAGTTATTTGCTCTGTGGGTTGAAAAACCTAATACCTGTATCAACTATACGTTCTCATATGGTTTTCACTTATGGATTCCAGGGATTGCTTGTATATGGAAGGCAGGGACGAGAAATATTTAGAAGGAATTTGGATCCTACTGTCTGCAGAGAGGTGGGTACATATCTCTTTTCCATGTTGATGCAAATTTCTCGGAGTATAGAGTACATGCTACTTTTGACAATTTCTAAAACTTGTATTTATTTTTAAGCTAGTATATCTTTTTGGTAGTGATAGAATAAGTAGCCCTTTCTTTCTTGATGCTATATATATCTTGAGTCAAGCAAATTTACAGTTTGTCACCTTTTGTTATCTGGCTGATTTATGTCACTTGCCTAATTTTTTATTTACATGTAATTCTTCATTCATGTTCTTAACTGGTCAAAAGTTTCTCCAACCAGCATCTATTTTGGTTTCCACCTGTTTCTTTCCTTGAAAGTTGAATGTGCTGCTTTATCTGTTTAACAACTTTTAACAACTTGAATATTTTTCTTATAGTCCGTGTATTGAGTTTTTGCAATTTGGTTTCGGTCAGCTGGCTTGAGAAATTTGTGTGTTTCTGTTTACAGGCACTTCTCTACTCTCTCGAGCATAAAATTCCAATTATTGCCTTTACGGAGGATAGGTGCTTATCATTGTTCGAACACCAACTCGTGGACTCGCTTCATACCGTGTACCATGAGCCAAAGGTATTTGGTTTTCTTGTTCTTTTAGACTGTTTCAGTAAGTGAGCTTACTGACATTGTATCTCTTGACAGGCAGAGATAATACCATCAGTTGAGCAGCTCATGGCAGGCGTTGAAATACAGGTATGTTCAAATGGTTAAGCTTCCTATTTTTAGCATTAATAATCCTATTATAAAAGCAGTGGCTATTGCTGTGGTTTTGTGAGGGCCAGAAGATGTTTTTATTGAAAAATGACCAATTAGCTGCCCTGGATGCTTTAATCACCATTATCTTAATTACTGAACTTATAGTTTCACCTGTTATTTCATATTTGCTCAAGTTGAAGTTAGCACGTATCTCATTCTAGCTTCTGACAATTTTTATTTTATATTAATTTTGAATTCTACAATAGTGACCAGCTTTGTCACAAAACTCTACGGACGATTTCGATGTTTGATCACTGCTTTTTTCTTTTTTGTCATTTATGACATGATAATGTCCTGATTAAGCTTCTATATTTAAACAGAGTTTCTTGATTGTTTCATGTCAAATATACTCTCGGGAGTTCTTTCATCCAACTATTTATGCCTTCCACATATTAGTAAAATTCACTTGGAACACTGACTGCTTGCAGTTGGCTTATGATCATTTCTCTTAGGGAACTCTATTGAATTATTGGCATGCCTTCCACACTAAAATCAAAATTTCCCAGGAAATTAATTGTTGATTGATATTCTTCTCATATCTTCTGAACCTAGTAGCTGAAACTACTCATCGTAGATGACATGCATCTAGGGATGTCAATCAGGCCAACCCGTTAGGTTTTGGGCTAGCCCTATCGGGCTTATTCGGTTCGGTACAATTTGGGTTGGATTTTTTTCTGGCCAGAAATTCTTGGACTAGCCCTTCAGTTTTCAGGGCTAGCTTGTCGTGCTGACATGTTTTCGGAAAAAAAAAGAAAAGAAGAAATAGCATGCTTAAAATTTCTTGAAAACCACTAAAAGATTGTCTTATCTTATTGTTAAAATAAACAAATATTCAAAAAAAGAAATAATTAGAATAAAATAAAGGGTAAAAACATCTAATTAACATCACAAAGGGCATCCAAGAAATAACAATGAAAAAAAAGATAAATTCTTCTGTTCAACAACAGTTGTGTATTAAGATTTAAGAGTGATATTTTTCAGCATTAGAACTGATTTTTTTTTTTCCAGTTTAATATAAGGTATTAAGATATGTGAGAGAATACAAGTCAAGGTCGATATTTGTTGGAATGACTTGAATTTGTTTCCTTATTATGTTAGGTTTTCTGTTTTTGGTTTATTTCCTAATTAAGCCTAGTATGTTACCTAGTCCGTTAGGATTTTGTGGTTATAAATAATTTACCCAATTCTGTAATCTGAATTATCTCTGATCATAACAAAATTAATCTTTTATGCTTCATGGAGGTAGCTAACACAAGGTTAGTGAACTATGTAAATTCTGTGTCTTTCTCAATTATTTTCTAACACTAGGCTTATATACAACTTGTGTACGCGAGACCAACCCAAAAAGAAACCAACACTACATTTCATGACAATAATGTTCAACCATAGTTTGTTTTTCAAAATTAATAATTTCAAACTACATCACAATAATCACTCAATCATCAATTTAAATATTTGAATTTCATTAATTTTCTACTTCATCGACATTTGAAGTTTCAATTCACTCTACATAATCGATTTTCCACTAAAAAAACTACATAATTGATTTTATCTTCATATTCTTTCTCATCTATTAAACAAATGATAATATTATAATATCATACAATTAGATAATTTAAAACTTAATAAATAATATAATATTATAATATGAATGATATCTAATGATAGAATAATAACGATATGAAAGAGAATTTGCTCAACAAAAAGAAAAATAAAAAGAAAAAGAAAACTAAAGTGAACGGTCAAATACGACATCCAAGTAGGAACGAACAGATAAACAACTTGTATCCTCATACTCGAATAACAAATTATCAAATATTCAAATATGATTTTTCTACATAATACTGACCATTTATTGTTTTTACAACATTGATAAATTCATGATTAGATGGAGTAAATGAAATGATTACACTTAACGAAAAATTGCATTTTCAAATGACTCATCTACTCTTGGCCATAACTTTGAATATTCATAATTCTTAGAATACTTGGAATTTGAGAGTGTGTAATATATGAATGGGAAGATAATTGAGTTGGGTTTCCAATGTCTCTGACCGTTCATGAATCGTAATTTTGTAGAGAAAGTTATGACCAAAACTTGATGGCTTAGGGGTCCAGCCCAATTGGCTCGCCAGCTTGACTGGTCTAGCCCAATCAGTTGGGAATCATTTCAGGCTGGAATTGTTCGGCCCTAACCCTGTTATTTTCTGGGTCTATTTGGGCCAACCTCCATCGATTAAGGGTTGGATTGACATCCCTACATGCATCCTTGTTTATTTATACTTTGCCTTCCATAGTATCATGTGATCTGAGCTACATTTTCTGAATTTATCTTAATAATTTAAATTGTTTATGATGACTTTTATAGTATGTCTTTATCACTCGGCTATATTATTCATGGTGCAACACCACCATCATTGCAGAAACTTATCTTCTTAGATACTGCTGAGGGAGTTGCTGGGACTCTGCGTCCATACTGGGCTGAAGCAACAGCGGATCGTGCATCTGTTGTCCAAGCAGTACCGGATATGCTTGAAATAGTTCCACCGGGAACCTCCAAAGGAAGTGGAGTAAGAATACTTCTTGATCATCTAGGAGCTACTCCAGATGAGGTATGCCGCTCATCTTTATACCTAATAGATTTCAAGTTAGGGTGATTCTGCTCAAGCCTTCTAGTTTCACATGCAAAATGTTTAGTTTGTTTTGCTGGCCATACGAGTTTGTTAGAATGAGTTTTACTCATTCAATGGTTTTCATTATTGGCTGTTAGGTCATGGCTATCGGGGATGGGGAAAATGATGTGGAGATGCTCCAGTTGGCTTCTCTAGGTGTTGCTCTTAGCAATGGATCAGAGAAGGCGAAAGCTGTAGCGAATGTAATCGGCATCAGCAACGATGAAGATGGAGCTGCTGATGCAATATATCGGTATGCATTCTGAGTCGTTCGGTGCAAATCGTACAAAGTATGTTCTCTCTCTTGAAGGTGCATGAGAGAGAAAGGGAAGTTGCATTGCATTTGACTGAAGAGTCTCTTGATCTCGAGACTTTCGGTTTTGGTTTATTGTTGTTGGTCGACTCGATTGAGTAAATTATTCATGACATTCTTTATTGAAAATCAAAAATAATAATGAAAACCCCAACTTATTGCTTTTTGTTGTCAAGTTGTTAGATAACATTTCCATAGATTTTGGAGATTTAAGTGTTAGAATCAATATATGAGAAACAAATGCTGTTCTTTTGTCAAGAAAGCAAATTGAAAAACCTGTTGGTAAAGGATATATAAGTAATTTAACCTAAATATACTTGTTGAAGACAAATTTGGTCTGCATTTTGATATTATCATTCTTCCTTCCAGTAGTTCATGTTTTAAGTATTTAGATTTTTTCGCATTTAAAATTGGAATCGTGTGTCATCATAATATTGCTCTTTTAATTAGGCGCATAGAACTAAAAAATATGAAATATTTGAGATTTTACAACTATGTTTGAAAATTAGGGTTCCAAAAATCAAACCAAATGACTCGATTCTCAACTATGATCGTTCATTAAAAAATCATTTGAGCTAGATTCATTAAGCATATCAAACAAGTTTGAATATAAATTCAGGTTTGATAAAATTTGAAGCTCAACTCAAACTTACATTGGTTAAGTGAAAATTGAGCAAACATGTAAAAAAAAAAAAAAAAAAAAAAAAAAAAACAACCAAACTACTCAACTAGTGTCTGGTTCGATTAAAGCTCGACTTGATATCATTTACAACAATGCTACGCCTTTGCAAGCTTACAAACGTGCTACACCACCATACATATTTAAAGTTTTCCAAGAAGATAATGGACCAAAGGTCAATCCACAACTAAGGAGACTCTCATTCTCATTCATCTACCAGTATGCCGCATTTTAACTTGTCTTCTCATGGAAACCAATATATGAATTTTGATAATATTACAGAGCTACATCTTAATGCATATGGAATCCATTAGAATGTACAATGGTATAAATCTCATTGCCACATTTCACTTACACCATAAGTGTCAAGCATTAGTCCTCGAATTCCGATACTGGTATCTCTTTCCGGCAGCCATCAATCGCCAAGGTCAAGCTACCCTAAGAATGTCTGCAGAAATTTATGTAATTACTTTTCCGAAACACAAATTCGAAAGTTCCAGAACCATAGTTTGAATATACTCGTTGTGCCCGTGTTTCCAAAAGAACCATACCGATAACTACCTAATTATTGCATACATAGTTTAACAATACATGATCACAATTCACAAGCAAACCAGGAAAAGTGTACCTTCTGAAAAATGAGGAAGAAAACCATATATATTTGCACTTATGCGTAGGGGGGAAGGTGATCATCATATGTCGCAGTAGCAAGCCACTTTATCCCTGCAAAGACATTTCATTTTTTTTAACACAGATGCATTTTTCAGCCATCATACACGTGTAATCATGCTTGGAGAATAAAGAAATTATAAATCAGAAATCATATTAAGATGGAAGTGGAAAATGTGATTTCTTTCATCGACACAATTATTAACTACACAACCATCCATAGGAACAAAAAACGTACTCGAGTATTTGCACAGAATTCTTTGTAGCTAGATGCAGATTTAAGTCGTCAGTTGCAAATCAAGGGCCTTGTTTATTTGTTTCTCAGAATCCAATCCAGGAAACTGCCCTATATCATGTCCTTTAAGTGGTTGAAATTCATTGTGCAAACCTACAGCAAATTCATCCGGGCTTGTTCCACCACTTTGGAAGTAGTCAGCAATCTGCATGAAAATCGCAACTGAGCGGACCAATATATGCACACCTAAACATTCACATTTCAGGTTGCCTAAATAAACATCATTTCGCCACCTAAGACATCATCTTAATCATATTTGAATAGATATGTTTAGTCGTCTTCGTTAGAAAGAGCCCGGCATAGTAATCAAAGAGAAGATATCTTATCTTATATTATTACCTATAAGTTGATATAAGTAAAACAAATATATCAAATTTATACATTCTTCCACTTTATAATTAGCTATCACTTCAGGAATAAAGTTTTTAATAATAAAGGTTTATGTATTATATAAATATAAATTAGATAGACCATATTCACATAGTTATCAAAGGAACATATTTCAAGCTTCAATAACCAAATAAATTACTTAGCAACTGAATAAAAGTCGTGATTCAAATTGAAGAACAAATATATTAGGCTTATCCCAAGAAAAAAATGTGCAGAAACTCATGAACAGAAAGAGAGAAAAAATAAGACACTGACTTGATTAGCAAGAGCCATGCCACTTAATGCTGCAGATTCTAAGCTTGACCCCAATAGCCAATCACCACATATGCCAGCTCTTCCACAAGGATCAAAGATGCAGGGAATGCCAGGCGAATTCGTTGGAAGAGCTGCACCCCTGTTAAGTTACAGAACAAGTGATTCAATCTACTGCAACCACCAACAAAAGTTTCTGCATTTCAAGGAAAGAAAACATACGAATAGAAATAGGGGTAAACATTAAGACTCATTTAACTATTATATAAACATGCAGGAAAAGCACTTCCACCATCACGTAGACACGTACTTGAGGAAAAAGTTGAGAAAAAAATAACAAATAATTGAAGAATGAGATAAACATATTGAGAAAATAGAACCAAAAGCATCCAAACTGATAATTGAAAAATATAAAGAAACTAGTTCTTCAATCATTGTGTGCATCGGTGTGTGAAAGATGGGGTGGCATGGGAGTGAAGTTTAAATTCATGGATTTAAATGTATGCACATCAGTAGATGGATTATTGCGTACCATAATTGCAGTCGACAGTAGAAAGGCTTTTTAAGTGAGTTTTCTGGTAGTCCTAAAGCAATCTCAACACCTTCAAGCATGGATTCCTTAACCTTTTCCGCAGTACTAGAAGGAATACTTTCCTGACGAAACAGAAAAAACATATCCAAATGTATCATTCAAATGAAGTCTATTTCGCTCTTTGAACTACGCTCCTTTTCAGCTTTCAATGTTTATAATGCCTCTCAAGTAAAATTAAGATGGTCAGTTTTATAGCTTTCCATTAGAGTGCATCTGCTATTGTATATTTGTATAGAGTCAGAATGAGCTACAATGAAATCTAAAACCATAGATCTTGTAATGCTAAATGACTTGAAAAATATTTACTGCCAAACATGGTGAAGGGGACAAAACTATTGACCAACAAGTGCCTATGCCTAAATTTGGCATTTCGAATTCAAAGAATAGAGAGATAAAAGACACCTCGACAGTTTGAGGTTAAAGTTGTCATGATGGCATTCATTTTAGAGTTTCCATTCGCAATAAATTTATTATTGAGAGACTTTGGAAGGAGAGGTTCCCGACACCAGTTGTGTAAGACAAGCCTTCTGTGTCACAGAGCTATAAAGAGCTCATACATAATGAAGCCTGAAAAAGTTTTAAACTTCGCCTTTGTTATGATTTTTGTATCAACTTCAATTGAGTCTGCTATTACACACCAAAAAATACTACTCCACATTCAAGTAGGAAACTTGATTTCCAGAAAAATATATTTATTTTGGTTAGACTCCAACAGGAGCTGTGTAGTTATAAAACTGACCTGAGGAACTTTATTCTGCTTTCCGAAAGCTGCTGTGCTCAAAAAGGTCCAACAGTGAGGCCTACTACTTTGGGAGCCAAAAAGTTTAGTTGTATTGTTTGCCATCCATGCGAGAGAATCAATTCCTTTAACAAAGGCTCCTTCAAGAGAGATCTCTGATGCAATGGATGGGACAGGAAGAGGGTCCTCAAATGCTGCTAGAAGGGCCCATATAGAACTCAAGTTGAGTCTCTGTACAGATGGGATGTTAGCGTGTTAGACATTAACTAGATGAGGAAAATGAAGAAGCTATATAAGTTAGTAGAAACAGTAATCAAAGTACCTTCATTTGTCTAGCAATTAGTGGTAACCCGGATGAAGCAAGCAATCGATTTGCACATTTTCCTGGTTTGACATACAATAAGATAGTTCTTAATTTATATTTTTTTATTCAGAATTCACGTAACATATACAAACACCAAAAAGAAGTAATAAAACATAATGTATAACTGATCAAGCCATTGTTCTGGGGTTTAGTAAGCTACTTAAGGTAACCCATCAGAGTACCAGACATAATAGTGGTCCAAGATATAAACCATGCCAAGAACAGACAATGAGGGCTAATTTTGATTTCAAGTAAGTCCAGGGGACAACAAAAGCTAATATGCAGAAGAAAGGGGAACACTCTTTAAAAGAATGGCCTCCGCAAGATCTGAAAATCAAAGTCTCAACGCTAACACATGTCATAAAATAATCAATAGCCTAAGATACTCACCGTTATGTGCAATAACAATTGCATCAAAGTGTCCACAAGGCTTCCCATTCTCACTCAGGTACCATTTCCCATTATATGGCTCCAGTTTACTAACCCAGCAAGGACGCACCACATTAACCAAAGATGTCTGCAACATGTCAGTTTCTTTTATGGTTATGGTAAACCAGTAATGAACAGAAATAAGAACACATTACATTATATTATAGGCCAAACTAATAGGTCAACAGACCTTTAGTATTTAATACCAAAAAAAAAACGTAGAAAAAGCTCAGAGTGGAGATAATGTTGCTCTTTTGTAATAAATTGTGTGAAGTACTGAGTAATATCAAGTAATGACTATAGTAGGTAGTCAGTAGTCTGATATTAAAGGCGTATGCAACTACTATTTCAAGCAGACGACTAAGAATATTCTTAAATTACTATTCTATGATTTAACAAGTAAAACAGAAAGGTAATTGCCAAAGAGTAAGAAATCAGATATCCAAAATGCTGAACTGCAAAGCATAAAGGATCATCCTTCATTATCATTTTTTTTGTGGTGCAGATCATCCTTCAAAATCTTAAGCTTCAACATAACTGTTTTCTCAATACAATATTTTAAGTTTCATGCTAATAATATTTCATGAATTCCAATGACCAAAAAAATAGCATAAACTACTTTGAAAATATTAACATGTAGGAAAAGTAAGAACTGGTGTCATTATTTTAGGGACGCGGTAGTTACTAACATTTAGGCTGACACGCCAGATGCACAGGCAGTTTTATTGGGAGGATTATGTACCCAGAAGGATAAGCACCTCAGAAAGTATGGATTCAGAAAGAGGGCGCATCCCATTAACACCAATATATCTTGGAGGTGAAGGAGGAAGAGGACTGAAACGTCCACCAGACTCGAGCTCCCCAATTGCACCATGCCATTGACGAACAAGACCATTCTTAGACCACAGGTCAACCATCTCAGCGAAGTTAGGATCACTAACTGTGAAGAACTGGGCCGCATGGTCAAACGTTAAGGGCTGAGGATCAATAGTTCTGGTTCCCATCCTTCCTCCTAACCCATGAATTCCCTGATGTTGATAAGCATTAAGCAGAATAAAAAACATGAACTTGTTGAGTAAATCATGCACTATCAGAAAGTATACATCAAGAAATACATCCTTAAAGTTCATATATACTACAAAACAAATTATCGACAGGATGCAGGAAAAAAAATAATTGCGCTGATATATCCTTGTGAAGGTTGAATTAAAATAGCATCCTTTAAGGCACCTCACATGTTAAACATAACTTTTTGGTAAATGGTAATCTTTAAACAAGTCCCGCATAAAGATCAACTTAAAATAAGTTGTTCGTTGGCTAGCACAATATTTGGAAGGCCACTAATATATATTGAAATGCTGTACCTAGAGAGGATTGGAAGTGGAAAATTACATGAGTTCTGGAACAAGAACTAAATGAGAACTTTAGCAGAATCAAGAAGGGGGGAGTAAATAACCGCTGTTTCAACTATTACCTATTATTGCCCTGTTTTTTCTTTCATTCAATAGCTTTTCTGAAACTGTCTACAAAATGATGTACATCATTAGAAAGAAAATTGATAGGATTCTAAACCCTTATTTTGAAGTATATTCTAAAGGATGCTACTTTTGTACAAATTTATCAAGATTAATATGCTTCAGCAAATCATATCTAGAAACATTGTCAAGACCCAGCTGATTAGCATGACTGCCAAGGAAGAACTAAGTGAGGGCTTATGTAGTCAGGCTCATATATAAGCTGGAAAAATGTTCTCTTTAAAAGCATATATGCATAATTGAAACAATCAATCATGTTTATGAGCCATATATTAAGGGATTAAAGATGTTTGATGTTATGCAACAATGAAGTTTTTGGAGTGCATAATTAGTTTAAAATTTGAGAGTAATGTTAATGGCAGAGCCTAATAGCTCAAAAACTCCAAAACATCACGTCATTTTGCTATTATGACAGTTTTAAAATTGTCATAGAGCCCCAATTTGGTATTTGGGTGCAATTTTGGCCAACTCGCCTAGACGGTCAATGTTATAATAATAAGAGAGAGCATAGACTTACTTATTTGAGATGAAGATTATCCCTACATTGTTTCAACAATGATGCATTTTCAAATAAAATGTTATACCTCCAAAATTGTCACACATACAAGTAAGGACATTTTCTCCTTATACAAGTCTCTCTAGAAGGACCGCCCAATGAATTCTCATCAAGAGCTCACAGTGTACCAAACGTGCCGAAAACCGTATATCAAAGGGAAAAAGTTCTAGCGTGTTAACAGAGAATCTTATACAGCAATACCAATTTTCCTCGCATCTTATGCACATAAAGCAATAAAAATTTCGCCCAACCACATCTAACAGCAGAAACAACAGCTTGATTCCATAATCACACTTTTAAGAGCTCAACAAAAAAAAAAAAGACCCCAAGGCACAATGTGTAGGAACATTGGCAACACCTTCCATCTTTCCCAAACTAAGAATCCTAAAAAATAACTGAAGACAAGAAGAAATTAAAGAAAATGAGCAACGAACCGTGTCAAAAACAGTGGATTTGATGCCTCTCTTCTCTAAATAGAGAGCACAGACAAGGCCAGACATGCCACCTCCAATGATTCCAACAACCGGGTCGCTCGAAATCGGAGCGGTGAACTCCACCTGCTCCTGAGTGAAGCTTTTCTTGATAACAGAGCGTCTCGAGGTGCCATAGTAAGGTTCCTTTCTTGGGTTTTTCATCGGCTGTTTGGATTTATCTTGCGACATTTTGCTGTTCTCTTCATTCCTGCAGTAGATTAGGGTTCGTGGGGGCCAGGATTTTGGAGTGACGATTGAGAGAGAAGGGGGAAGAGGAGTGAGAGTGATGGAGCGATAAATCAAGGTCATTGTTTCTCAGTGGAACAAGATAATTTTCTCTAGCGTTGTGGTCTCTGATTTTGGTTGAAGAAGGCTATCAGACTACATTGTCAGCAACCAGATAACCATCTTTAATATTTAATTAATTTCTCTCTGCATCATCATTATTTTATCCAACTCAACAATATATAATTTGATAGTTTAGCAGTAACCACCCAAAACACTCAACCATAACATTATATATTATTTTTTCTTTTATTTTATTAATAAATATAATATAATTAATAATAATTAAAATAAATAATTAGTATTATTGAAAATTGTAATAACATAAAATAACAAACTTTATAAAATAGACAATATGATAAAATACAAAATAAACAAAACAAGAACATAAATAACACTAAACCGAACATGAATTGAAATAAACAAACGACGATTAAAATAGATGAAAAAAATATAAATTTTGAGATATTGAGAAATTTGTGAGGTGTGGAAATTTAGTAAAAATGGTCTCTATTTATAGAGAATGAAAAATACGAATTTTGATATTTTTTATTTTTTTTAAAAAAAAACTTATTTAAAAAATATATGCATTATATTTAGATATCCAAATAAAATTTACATATCTAATAAAATAGAGACAAGTGGCCAAATAAAATTTACATATCCAATAAAATTTAGATATAATGAATATATTTATTATTAATAATCATTATATCTACATATCCAAATAAAATCTACATATCCAATAAAATAGAGACAAGTGTTCAAATAAAATTTACATATCCAATAAAATTTAGATATAATGGTATTAAATAAAAAAATACAAAATATAAAAAACCAATAAAATAATGGGAGAGGAGAGAGAGACCAGCGCTCTGCTGGCCTCCCTCGATCGAACGTCCAAAAGCAACCATTTCTACTTTTTTTCTTTTCCAGGTGGTGGCCAAACGGTTGCCTTTTTGCCAACCGATAAAGACAGTCTCATGCCTCGTGCATAGGTGCATGTGGCGGTTACCATCACTGGAGTATCTTTATTATAATATTGGGATACCATATACTAAAATGTATGAATAAACATTCTTCAGAATTTAAAATCTCCAATTTAAATTATTATTCTTAATTTTAAATTTCTATGTCCAAATTTCAATTCAAAATCAAATCTCTTTTCTATATACTTGTAAAATTCAAACCATATGTACATAAACGATTCAAATTTTTAATTCAAATACAAACCCCTAGTTGTCCTGGTGCGGATGGTTTAATAGTGGAGTGAGATTGCTTGGAGACCAAATGTAATAAGTTCGAATCTCTTCCATACCACATGTCAGGTGTGTGAGAAAAAAACACACACAAATCCATACTTTAATTAAAATTTTAACGTACAAACTATTTTTTGGCTCAAACACACGCCTAAACTATTTAAAAAGTACAATCAGCCTCTCAACTATTCAAAATATATCAAATTCACACTTTTCATTTAACACCGTTAATTTTTTCTGTTAAATAAAATGTCCATAAATTCTTCGATCTAATTATGATTGATTCAAAGATGATACCATGTAATGTGGGATCTAATTATGATTGATTCAAAGATGATATCATGTAATGTGGTATGGTTAGAAAACCCTTGTCATGGATTTTTTTAATTATACTCTCAATTTATCAATTGAGTGTTAAACGATAGAATAATTACATGGAGAAATATCGATGACGAGGGTTGTAGTGCAAATTAATTTTAAATCTCAATATCGATTTGATGATGGATTTTGAAATTAAAAGAGGGGTTTGAAACTCCATAATGTGGGCTATTTGGTCGTGGTTTCAATTTATCCGATCAAAATTCATAGGTGATAGAATTGAGCTTGACATATTTTAATTAACGGAAAAAACTAACTGTGTTAAACATCAAGTGTCAGTTTGTTCTTTTCTGAATAGCTTAGGGGCCCGATTATACTTTTTAAATAATTTAGGTGTGTATTTGGGCTGAAAAATAGTTCATACATCTAGGTAGAATTAGACATATACTTCGAATGTTTTTTTGGCCCTTTGCCCAAAAATAAATATGTAAGCAACACTAAACATAAATAAGAACTCTGATTTGTAATATACATACAAAAAATCAAGAATGAAAGAAAAATAACATCATCTGGTCGAGAGTGTGGTTTGTGCACTTCTCAATTTAAAATCTTGATGTATTTTTGAAATTATTATGAGTTGTATTTTGAAGGCTTGAATAATTGTACATGTCTTATTCCTATATTTTTATATATGTATGAGATTTAAAGAGGAATAAGATATAGAGTTACGAATAAATGGTTGATTGATTATTATTGTTAATATTATTAAGGGTTTGATTCACTACTTTTTTCTTTGTGATAACATTATTTACCACATGTCAACTAAAGTACTAAAACACTATTTTATTGTTTTCTTCTATATGACCTTAGTTAATATTCTCTAATAACAAAATAGATAATGACACACACACATTATGTATACATACTAAAAAAATAAAAATAAAAACTTCTACCCTTTTGCTCAAATGTGGCTTCACCACTGGTTACCATTACAACCATTTTAGTATTTTGAAAGTGCACACCTCGTACAAAGTATCTATTCTACAAACAATCTCAAAGATGTTCTAGAACGTTGTTAGATAAAGTTCACTATAATGTTAACAAACGTTATAATGAACTTAAAGTAGACAACAAAAAGTAAAGCACACAAGAGATTGATAACCATGTTCGATAAACTGATCTACGTCAGGGGGACTTGTCAAGTCCGTGAGAAATAATCTACTACTCCATTATATTGTTTACTAGGGATCTTACATGCAGCTGACCTCACGTCACTCAAAACCCGCTCTACCCGAACACCATCTTTAAATGGATTGAACTATGAGCTCTCCTCATAGTCTAGATTTCTACCTATATAGTTCCCATAGCCCATATGTATTCTCTCCCAAGAACCCTTTAACAATGTATGAAAGGTATTTCAAAACATTTGGACTAGAACATTAATCGCCTAACAATGACAACCAAAACCTATGTGGCTCTTTAACAATTTAGAGCACTTGTGCAGAATGTGTCTATTTAGTGTATTCAGTGTTTCAGTGTCTCCGTAACAAGTTCTTATTCCAAGCTATTTATAGAGAATAATATAGCCTTAACATAGAAACAAAAGTCATAATCCTATTCGAACTCAGATAAAGAAACTTTCCTTATTTGAAACTAAAAACCTAGGACCTACCTTGTTAGAATTCTTCGATCCATCTTTAGACTTCTGTCTTCTCTTTAATCACGTGCCCTTTAAGCTGAATAAGGTATCTTCTAGAACGATCTTGAATCTCTTCTTGGTTGGCAACTTTGAACAACTTCAATGATATTGAAAGAATAATTGGACAAAAGATGTTCATGTAAATGTTCACGAACGTTTCAATGAACATTGTTGATCTCTCATATCAGGTAGCACAGCGGAATGTCTTGTATGTTCACAAATTGACTTCTAGCTATCACTCAAGCTAGCTAGCAGTATTCAGTATGTTGAACAATCTCAGTTGTATCTCAATACACAATCGTCTTCATCTTCAGCTCAATCCAATCTTCATGTTTGAACTATCTTCAACGAGATCAATAACACGTTCATGTACATCTTTATGAATGTTATCCAGAACGACAAACTTGTACTTGGAAAAATCAAATACTTAGTGATGATTTTATGTCATAAAGATCAATGACAATCTGTAGCGCCCCGGTCCCGAAAGACTGTGGAAATGGATGCCACAAGGGTTGGAATTAAGAAGCGGGAAAGAAAGGGGAATAATCTGATTAATAAAACCTCAACAGAAGACTTATAATAACCAAACATGCTTTACTCTAACTAAAGGAACTGCTACTGAAGAAGAAGAAGATGCTGAAGAAGCTCCTCCACAATTTGAAGAAGGTGTTAAAGCCACCATTGATAAACTAAAAGAAATCAATTTGGGTAGTGTTGATGATCCTCGACCAACCTACATCAGCGCATTGCTGACTCCAGATGAAGAACAATCATATGTGGAATTGCTGAATGAGTTCAAAGATGTGTTTGCATGGACCTACAAGGAAATGCCGGGACTAGACCCAAAAGTAGTAGTCCATCACTTATCTATCAAGAAATACGACCCATCAAACAAACTCAATGTCGATTTCGACCTAACCTAATTCCCCTGATTGAAGCTGAGGTCAACAAGCTCATTGAAGTCGGATTCATTAGAGAAGTCAAGTACCCAACATGGATTTCGAGTATTGTTCCCGTAAGCAAGAAGAATGGACAAATCCGAGTCTGCGTTGATTTTAGGGACTTGAATGAAGCATGTCCTAAAGATGATTTCCCATTACCAATTTCTGAATTAATGATTGATGCTACAACAGGACATGAAGCATTATCATTCATGGATGGGTCATCAGGTTATAATCAAATTCGGATGTCACCAAAAGATGAGGAAATGATAGCATTTCGCACCCCAAAAGGTATATACTGCTACAGAGTCATGCCGTTTGGATTAAAGAATGCCAGTGCCACTTATCAAAGAGCCATGCAACAGATCTTCGATGATATGCTACACAAGAAAATTGAATGATACGTAGATGATGTAGTGGTAAAATCAAGGAAACGAGATAGTCACTTAGAAGATTTACGAGTGGTTTTTGAACGACTCAGAAGATACCAACTCAAAATGAATCCTCTAAAGTGTGCATTCGGGGTGAGATCGGGCGAATTCCTTGGCTTTATTGTCCGACATCAAGGCATAGAGATCGAGCAAGCAAAGATTGATGTGATATTGAAAATGCCTGAGCCACGTAACATCCACGACCTTAAAAGTCTGCAGGGAAGATTGGCGTATTTGCGGAGGTTTATCTCAAATTTGGCCGGTCGATGCCAACCTTTTAGCCGAATCACAAAAAAGGGAGTTCCATTTGCATGGGATGAAGCATGTGCCAATGCTTTCGAACGTATCAAGGAATACTTGATGAAGGCTCCAGTTTTAGTCGCACCAGTGTCAAATTGTCCGTTAATCCTTTACATTGCAGCTCAAGAATGCTCTGTTGGAGCTCTATTGGCTCAAGAAAATGAAAATGGGAAGGAGAATGCCTTGTATTATCTAAGTAGGATGATGACTCCAAACGAGCTTAATTATTCTCCAGTCGAGAAATTATGCTTGGTTTTGATTTTCTCCATTCAAAAGTTAAAGCATTACTTTCAAGCTCACACAGTTCGGTTGATCTCCAAGGCAAATCCTTTGAAGTATGTTATGACACGACCGGTTCTGTCAGATAGACTTGTACGTTGTTACCTCCAACTTCAACAATTCGAGATCATCTATGTTCCTCAAAAAACTGTCAAAGGACAAGTGTTGGCTGATTTCTTAGCTGATCATCCCATCCCTGCCGAATGGGAATTGACTGATGATCTCCCTGATGAAGATGTCCTTGCAATTGAGGTTTTACCTCCTTGGAAGATGTATTTCGACGGAGCTGCCCATAGAGAAGAAGCGGGTGCTGGAGTTGTGTTCGTCACACCCGAAGGGGAAGTGTTACCATACTCATTCACTTTAACTGAAAATTGCTCCAACAATGTAGCTGAGTATCAAGCACTCATCCTAGGATTGGAAATGGCAATAGATGTAAAGAGGTTGAATATGAAGGTGTATGGAGACTCCAAATGGGTAGTCAATCAAATAATGGGGTTATATGAAGTGAAGAAGCCTGAATTATTACCTTATGTCAAGTATGCTCAGAGACTGATCGGATGGCTCGGAGGTGTGGAACTCGAGCATGTTCCAAGAAAAGACAATAAGTAAGCAGACGCACTGGCTAAACTCGCCTCTACAATAGCCATGCCCGACAGTAAAGTTCATATCCCGATTTGCAAAAGTTGGGTTGTGCCGTCTATTTTCAAAGACGAGGATAATGAGAAAGAAGATAGTTATGCAGTTGAGGTATTTGAAATTAGTAAGGAAGATTGGCGTCATCCATTTGTTGATTACTTGAAGTACGATAAGTTGCCAAGTGAACCACATCAAAGAGTTGACATTCGGTGTCGAGCCAACCGTTTCATTTACTTCAAAGATACACTCTATAGACGCTCATTCGATGGGGTTTTCTTGAGATGTCTAGGTGATGAAGAACCAATACAAGCCATAGAAGAAGCACACTCAGGTATTTGCGGGGCTTATCAATCTAGTCCAAAACTGCACTTTCGGATTAAAATGATGGGCTACTACTGGCCAACCATGGTTAAAGACTGCATGGACTACGCACAAAGATGTCAACCTTGCCAGTTTCATGCAAACCTCATCCACCAACCTCCGGAGCCATTACATCCTACAGTTGCTTTCTGGCCATTTGATGCTTGGGGATTGGACGTGGTAGGACCAATGACAAAGTCATCGGGAAGACACTTGTATATCCTGGCCGCAACTGATTATTTTTCCCAATGAGCTGAAGCTGTTCTCTTGAAAGAAGTAAAGAAAGAAACTGTGGCTAATTTCATAAAAAAGCAACATTATCCATCATTATGGGGTTCCTAGATACATTGCTACTGATAATGGAAAGCCATTCAGTAATGCTTTGATAGACAAGCTATGTGGAGATTTCAAATTCAAACAAAGAAAGTCATCCATGTACAATGCGGCTGCCAATGGACTTGCTGAAGCATTCAATAAAACCTTGTGCAACCTGTTGAAGAAGGTGGTATCAAATTCAAAATGTGATTGGCATGAAAGGATCGGAGAAGCATTATGGGCGTATAGAACCACTCATCGGACACCCACACAAGCAACCCCCTACTCATTGGTATATGGCATGGAGGCTGTTGTTTCCCTCGAACAACAACTTCCGTCTCTAAGGATTGCCATCCAAGAAGGTTTGACTGAAGAAGAAAATGCACGATTACGGCTTGAAGAATTAGAGGCATTAGATGAGAAGAGACTAGAAGCTCAACAAAGGATTGAATGTTATCAAGCTTATCTTTCAAGAGCATTCAACAAAAAGGTGCGACCACGATCTTTTCAAATTGGAGATCTAGTACTTGCAATAAGAAGACCAATCATCACCACTCATCGAGTTGGGAGCAAATTCATACCAAGATGGGATGACCCTTATGTTATCAAGGAAGTCTACACAAATGGAGCTTATCGTCTTATTTCTGAAGATCGTGTAAGAGTTGGGTCGATCAATGGGAAGTTCTTGAAGCGCTACTATCCCTGAAAAAAAAAAGCAAAAAAAAAGCAAAAAAAAAAGAAAAAGAAAAAAAAAAGAAAAAAAGAAGCAAAAAAAAAAGAAAATAAAAAGAAAAGAAAATAAAAAGCAAAAAAAAAACAAAAGAAGAAGAAGAAACTCCTGACCCGCATGAGTATAAACTGTGTATGGTAACCACCAAAAGGAAATGCATGTGGATAAAATGCTAATTTACCCCACCAAAGTTAAATATGTGGTTAAACTGTTATTTATCCTACCAAACGTGTTTTATGTGGTTAAAATATTAAACACCCACTTTGTCTATAGTGGTTAAAGAATAGTCACTCCTGGCCCGCATGAGTTTAAACTGCGTACAGTACCCCCTCTAAAATACAAATCAATCTTTTGAACTGCGTTTTGACTTGATCCCTCTCAAAGGTACGTAGGCAGCTTAGATGTTGTCTAAGTTCAGTCATGATTTGTTTTGAATCGTTATAGTTGGAGCACCCATATATCCAAAGCAAATGAGAAGCAACACAAAGATTTCAAGAAGGCACTAAAACATGTCATTGCATACGCGTTTATTACATAAGGCAACCAAGGGAGTATATAATGAGTAACAAGTGTAATAAGGCCTATGAACCTTTTTGAAAGGGATATCCCCGCTGCTCAAAATTGAAGTCTTCATTCAGTTGAAATTGCTCAAAGTCAAAGCCTCAATCTGGTTGATGTTGAAATTGAAGTTGAATGCTCAAGTAGAGATTGCAACCTTCACCGGGCTGATGCTACAAGGATGAAGATGGCATCTACTTGTTGATGTTGAAGGCTTCAAGTCAAGGTTGAAATCTTTAGGATAAAGCAGCAAGGTTAAACTTAAAGTTGAAGGCTTCAAGTCAAGGTTGAAATCTTCAGGATAAAGCAGCAAGGTTAAACTTAAAGTTGAAGGCTTCAAGTCGGGGTTAAAATCTTTTGGTTGTGGTCACAAGGTTGAAATCTTCATGTTGCGGCCGCAAGGTTGAAATCAAAGTTGAAAGCTTCACGTCAAGATTGAAGTCTTCACCTGCAAGGATGAAGATGGAAGCTACTTGTAGACGTTGAAGGCTTCAAGTTGAAGTTGAAATCTTCATTAGGTTGGTCTTGCAAAGTTGAAGTTGAAAGTGCATATGGATGTAGTTTGATTCAATGTTAGCATCAACAGTCACAGCTGAAGTTAAGTTGAAATCACAGATGGATCGTTCTCTAGAGAAATCACCTTTTGATCGAAATCAAAATGGATCATTCACTTAGAGAACTCACCTCTTGATTTGTAACCTCTCGGTTGAAGTTGAAGTCAAGTCAAAATCACAGATGGATCGTTTTCTAGAGAAATCACCTTTTGATCGAAATCAAAAGGGATCATTCACTTAGAGAACTCACCTCTTAATTTATAACCTCTCAGTCAAAGTTGAAGTCAAGTCAAAATCACAGATGGATCGTTCTCTAGAGAAATCACCTTTTGATCAAAATCAAAATGGATCATTCACTTAAAGAACTCACCTCTTTATTTATAATCTCGGTCAAAGTTGAAGTTAAGTCAAAATCACAGATGGATCATTCTCTAGAGAAATCACCTTTTGATCGAAATCAAAAATAGATCATTCACTTAGAGAAGTCACCGCTTGATTCATAGTCTCTCGATCGAAGTTGAAGTTAAGTTGAAATCACAGATGGATCGTTCTCTAGAGAAATCACCTTTTGATCGAAATCAAAATGGATCATTCACTTAGAGAAGTTACCTCTTGACTCATAGTCTCTTGGTCGAAGTTGAAGACAAGTCGAAATCACGGATGGATCGTTCTCTAGAGAATCACCTCTTGATCGAAATCAAAGATGGATCATTTTCTTAGAGAAGTCACCTCTTGATTTGAAGCCCTTTAGAACAAAGTCAATGTCATAGAAAAGATATCAGAGTTTAATGAAGAACAACGAATCACTGGCTGCAAGGAAAAAAATCAATGCATCTATACATACATATATTTTGCATAAGACACGAAAGCAAAGGCATGATATTTTCAAAACACAGCAAATGTCTTAAAAAAATATACACTTTTTGCAGCAGCTCGATGTTTGTTTCGGTGTAGCATGTTAACTTCGGTTGATTCTCTACAATAAAAAGACAAAGCATGAAAAGGTTAGCTTGTGATTATTCGCGAGTTAACATATATTATGTGGCAGAGTTTTAAAACAGCATCAGAAGATCGTCGAAATAGTCATGCTAATACCTGGTGCAATATCTGCGAAAATAAAAGAAGAAAAAGAAGAATGAAAAAAATTCAGAGTGAATATACTCTCTCAGTCAATTCGTCAAGCATGTGGTTGCCGAAGGTGACGGATGATTTTGTGAAACCAAGAGTTTTCAAACTTGCATAGGATCGTCAAAACAGTATCAAGAAAGGGCAACGAACGCATGCCTGCAATTTTTACTCAAGATTTTTGCATAGAAGTCACCAAAACCCAGCAAGAAGAAAACAGAGAAAATATGGCAATGCATGGAACTCACCAAAACCAAAAAGAAAAGAAAAGAGAGAAGATATGGCTGCTGCTCCTACTCCAGTTCGAATGAAATTCTACAATGCAATGCTTCTCTATATAAAGGCCAACAATCATTGCTTGGTTTGGAAATTTCTAAAAAAAAATGGGGGAAAAGGGAATGCCAATAAATTAAAGAAGATCTTCCCATATTTGATTATTTTCTTGTCAGCCACGATACAAATCTGATACAGCGAGAGTGGAAAAATTCCCTAAATTCGAAGCACTTGGAGTAGGAAAGAAATCTCTAAACTCATTTACAAAATAAAAAAAAAGAGGTGCTTAATATAAATAATTCAGATTTCCTTTTATATGAGTAACGTGTTTTCGAAGTTCGGGGAGAAAAGATCCCCAGCTTGTTTTAAATTAGTCAACAATTAGGACTAAAAATTGTTTCTGCATGGCTTCAACTAGCAAATGAAATTGGATTTCATTAATACGTAGGGGCCCATTCCTAAATCTCTATATCGTTCCTTGGGAATGAATTGATCTTTCGAGTTTAATTAAATTCTACCCATTCATGCGAACTCAAAATTGAGAGATAAATTTAAACTCCAAGAAGTCCTTGATACGAGTATAAACTATCTAGTCTAATAAATTTAAAATTCAAATTTTAAATTCAAGAACTCCTTGATACGAGTATAAACTACCTAATAAATTTAAAATTCAAATTTTAAAATTTAAGAACTCCTTGAGATGAGTATAAACTATCTAATAAATTTTAAATTCAAGAACTCTTGAATACGAGTATAAATTATTCACAATTTTAAATTCAAGAACTCCTAGATATGAGATTAAACTATCTAACAAATTTTGAGACCCGTCCATTACCATGAGAAGTCACCAATGGACAAGTCTCAAGGGGGCATTTGTGTTGGGGTTTTCTCAAATTGTACCCCACAGGATCTATTTGGATGTCATTAATTCCAACTCATGTAAATCATAATTTTATGTATGATATTAATTATCCTATGTTGAATTAACATGCAAGTTTCAATTTCGAATCTATTGCAGCGGAATAAAATAGAATCTATCGAAATCGGTACTTACAAACTTTGCCGGGTTGCTCACGGGATTAAAGATCTAATCCCGTTGTTGATGGAGAACACATGATCATGATGAATCTTCATGGTGTTCGAAACACACAGCTCCAATATTCTACTTCTTGATCTTCTACTGTATTCCCGGACCTTGTTTAGATGCAGGGTGGGCTGCAGACTACTAAACGGTTGTAGAAACTCTAGGAATCAAGAGAGCACTTAGAGGGGCTGTATTAGAGTGTATTTTTCATTATAATTTTCGTGGCCCCCCTCCCTTATTATAGGGGAGGGGGCGAAAATTAACTCTCCAAACCCTATTGGGCTTGGGCCTCCCACTCTTGTTCCATTCTCAGTCCACTTAGGTCATATTGGGCTACAACAGGGATCTAGAAGAATATTAAATTGGCCTTCTAATTTATTTAATTTCTAATATCCATGACATGGATATAAATAAATAAATTAAGTATTATTTTTATTCCACTAAAGAAATAATACTGACCTACCAATTTAATACATATTTGCGAATATGCTTTCTCCTTTAGTTCAGTCATTCCCCATGTTTAAGATATAATGTCCATTAATTAATTATGTAAGCTTCTGACATCTATAATTAATTAATACCTTGTTCCTTGAGTAGTACCGCACGATTTCCGTATCATGTAAAGAATAAATTAATATTCTGCCTGCAGGGCTTCCCATGATCTACGTGCTTCCTCAAGAGGACATCATCAACCTGGCGCACCAGGACACGGTGCTCATGCATATTGCATGACACATCATGTATACACTGTTATTACCCAAGATATCGAGTTTATTGACCCATGAAAGGATCTCACCCATTGATAAATCAAAGTAACAAACAATGCACACATATGCTCATCAATAAAACATGAGTTCAGAACCCGAACTCTGTGGATCTTTATTCTCTCACTTAAGGTCAGAATAGAGAACAGTATCCTATCGTGATCCTCTTCAATACACAAGCCAGTGTACTAGAATAATCAGTTAGTCAAGATAAACTAACTATCAGATTATTCTACGGTGTATCAATGGTGGGTTCAGGACCATCTAAGCCGTGAGCCTTTTAATACATTGTAAGGAATCCGATGATATGATCTCTACCGTGTGTTGACCCACACCATATCATCTACAATGCAAGTATATGGAACCATGCATATAAATATATAACAATAAATATATACACAAACAGTGAATGCAATTATTATTCAATCTATATTATCTTAATATTGTTTATTGTATATAAAGACAAGCTTTTCAGTATACAAAACTAACAATTTGTAGGCAAATTAAATTTATTACCTATTAAATTATGTCATGTGTAAAATAATGAATTAAATATTTTATTATATTTTATTTATATTTTGGGATTAAATTAAATATGATTCCAAGATTAAATAAATATATAATTAATATTTATATGTGGATTTTATTGACTAATGAGAAGCTGACATGTGTCAAAACTGCACAGAAAATAAAATATTTAATATGAAGATCTTCTAAACCAATAGGATTGCGCCACATAAGCCCTAGGCCCATGGCCACTCCATCTAAGCCCTAAAAGCCCAAAGCTAATTTCCTAAATAAAAGCATCTTGCAACTATAAATAGGGGTCTCCATATCATATGAAAAATACACCAGAAATCATAATTGAAGAGTTCAAGAAGTTGGAGGAAAATTCTCTACGAAATTCTCTCCAGCATTCAGGACATTCTAGTGAGATTCAAGCCGTTCTTCGTGGAAAGCAACACGTTCTTCACCGGAATCATCTCGAATCTAGCATCTGATCCGAAATCAAGGTTTTTAACCCTCCAGATAGCGTTATAAAGTCAAGGTGTTCTAGTAAGATTCAAGACGTTCTTCGTAAAAGCAACGTGTTTTTCACCAGAGTCACCTCAAATTCAGCGTTCAATCCTGAATCAAGGTCATCGACCCTCCGGATAACGTCATCAAATTCAAACAACAAGTTCAAGAAGATTGAAGAGGCAAATTCACTCTGAAGATTTCAAGAACCGTTAGAAGATCAAGTTTTGAAGAGAAGATTTCAAGAAGTGTTTGAAGATCAAGTTTTGAAGAGAAGAATCAGAGGATCAAGATGGAGATTATACCACAATCGCACTTAAATTCAAAGAAGAAATCTACTTGTACACTTTTCGCGTTATTTATTCAAATACACGAAAATTTGTGTTACAAGGTTGGCATTTAACTTGCGGATTGCCCGAAAGGCTCTATCTTCCATTCCTATGGGTAAGTTGCATAGTTTTCCAAAGACCAGTCGGTATGGTGACATGTCTATTGGCATTCTGAATGCTTTCATGTATGCCCATAAGGCATTCTCCAAATAATTGCTCCAATCTTTCCTTCTAGGGGCTGACCACCTTCTTAAAGATGTTTTTGACTTCCCTGTTGGATACTTCTACTTGCTCGTTAGCTTAGGAATGATAGGCAGTGGTCACTCTGTGCGTGACCCCATATTGATGGAGCAACTTCTTTATGACCATATTGCAGAAGTGGGTTCCTTGGTCACTGATTAGCACTTTGGGCACGCCATATCTGCAAAACACATTAGATTTAAGGAAATTCACCACTGTCCTTGCATCATTTGCTAATGTTACCTTGGCCTCTACCCACTTTGACACGTAATCCACTGCAAAGATGATGTACAAGTTTGCCCCGGACTTTGGGAATGGTCCTATGAAGTCGATCTCCCAAATGTCAAAAATTTCCACGGGCATAATGGGGATAAGCGACATAGATCCGCGAATAGAGATGTTCCCTGTTCTTTGAAAATTGCTACCAATTTTGTAATAGAGATATGTATCCTTAAACATAGTGGACCAGTAGAATCCTCCATCTAGGATTTTCCGAGCCGTTCTTCTTAGACCAAAATGCCCTCTGCACATATCTGTATGTCAGAATTTCAGTATGCTTCTGGCCTCATTTTCAGGTACACATCTCTTTATAACCTGGTCAGCTCCAATCTTCTACAAATTTAGGTCTTCCCACACATAGAATCGGCTTTCTCTTACCAACCTTTTCTTCTGATAGTCGCTCATATCCACTAGACACTGTTGAGTAACCAAGTAGTTAACGATGTCGGCATACCATGGCTCGGATCCTAATTTGCCCTCAAGATAATATAGATGCTCATCAAGGAAGGTTTCTGTTATTTCCTCCTTGCTCTCAACCATGAGTCTGCTAAGATGATCTGCCACAAGATTTTCAGCTCCCGTTTTATCTTTGATCTCCAGATCAAATTCTTGAAGTAGTAGAATCCATCTGATAAGGCGGGGTTTTGGTTCCTTTTTGGCCAACAGGTATTTGAGGGCTGAATGATCCGTAAACACGATCACCTTTGCTCTAAGAAGATATGATCTGAATTTTTGAAGGCGAACACCACCGCCAATAGTTCTTTTTCGATGGTCGAGTAATTTCACTGAGCTGGGTTCAGCGTCTTGGATGCATAATAGATGACATAGCTCTCTTTGCCCCTTTTCTGCCCAAGTACTGCTCCAACGACATATCCACTTACATCGCACATGACTTCGAACGACATGCCCTAATTCGGTGGTTAGATTACGGGGGACGAGATCAACTTCTTTTAAAGGTCATGGAACGCCTCCTTGCAATCCTCATGAAATTCGAAAACTACTTCTTATTGGAGGAGTCGAGTAAGTGGTTAAGCTATCTTGGCGAAATCTTTTATAAACCGCCTATAGAACCCTGCGTGGCCCAGAAATGCTCGAATTTGCTTGACAGTGGTGGGATAGAGAAATTTGGCAATGATGTCTACTTTTGCCCTATCTACTTCAATCCCCTATTCCGAAATCACATACCCCAACACAATTCCTTCTCGGACCCTTCTCGGGCTATAAAGTGACACTTTTCATAATTCAGAACTAGATCCTTCTTCATATATCGTTTGAAGACCTTCTCCAAGTTTGCAAAGCATTGATCAAAATGGTCTCTGTAAACCGTGAAGTCGTCCATGAAGATTTCAATATAGGATTCGAGCATATCAGAGAAGTACTCATCATTCACCTTTGAAAGGTTCCAGGTGTGTTGCACAAGCCAAAAGGCATGCATCGATATGCAAAAGTGCCGAATGGGCATGTCAGGGTGGTCTTCTCTTGATCCTCTTGTGCTACATAAATCTGCATATATCCTGAGTAGCCATCAAGGAAACAGAAATACAATTTGCTCGCAAGCTGCTCCAACATCTGATCGATAAAAGGCAAGGGGAAATGATCCTTCCTTGTGAGTGCATTGAGTTTCCTATAATCAATACAAACCCTCCATCCTATTTGGAGACGAGTCTGAATTAGCTCTTTGTTCTCATTTTCGATTACTTGGATTCCATATTTCTTTGGGACCACATGGACGATGCTGACCCATTCGCTATCAGATATTGGGTAAATGATCCCCAAATCGAGTAGCTTCAGGATTTCCTTCAGGACCACCTCCTTCATTATTAGGTTAAGATTCCTTTACGGCTCTCGGACTGGTTTTGCTCCTTCTTCCAACATAATTCGGTGCATACAGATGGATGGGCTTATGCCTTTAATATCAACTAATGTCCAGCCGATAGCTTCCTTGTACCTTTTGAGCAGCTTTACCAGTTGAGTTTTTTGTGCCATAGTCAATGTAGAGCTGATGATGATCGGCAACTTTTCTCCTTCCCCCAAATAGGCATATTTGAGATGTTCTGGCAACTTCTTCAACTCCAAGGTTAGGGGCTTAATAACAAATTGTACCATCTTATCAGATGGTTGTAAGATGGGCAAATCCAATCGTGGACCTTGATATGCGCAAGTTTCCAAACTGTACAGCTGCATGATTTTATTCTTGATCCCCTCATCTTCTTCATCCACGGTGTCCTAATCGGACTGGCTTTGTTGGATCATACATTCAAGTGGGTCCTTCATCAGCATTTTTGTCCCCTCAATTTGCACAAGGGATTCGATCACGTCCACCATGCTCACCCCTTCTATGTTGATGGGGTATTTCATTGTATCAATGATGTTGAAGGTGATAGTGTCTCTGTCGAATTCGCAAGTCAATGTGCCCTTATCGATGTCGATCTTGGTGTGTGCCGTTTTCATGAATGGTCTGCCTAACAGCATACAGAAGGCTTTCTTGCTGGTTGCGCCCATATCCAAGACATAGAAGTCTGCTGGGAAGATCAAATCCTTTACCTTGATTAGCACGTCCCCCAATATTCCCTCCAGGAATACGCTAGACCTATCTGCTAGCTGAGTCACTGTTCTTCTTTCTTTTAATGGACCCTGCTCCAACTCCTCAAAAATCGTTAAGGGCATAACATTAATGGATGCGCCCAAGTTAAGAATAGCTTGATCAATTTTCATTCCCCCGATTTCACAGAGAATGAAGAACATTCTCGGATCTCCACATTTCTTAGGAAGCTTCCTTTGTATCAAAGCATAGACATTTTCACTCATGACGACCTTCCTAGGTGAATTGAACTTTTCGGGTACACAATTCTTTCAAAAAGCGGGCATAACAGGGTACCTGCCTGATTGCGTCCAAAAAGGGACGTTAACTTCTACTTTCCTGAAGATTTGCAACAGATTTCGATCTTTGGCCTCTTTTTTATTTTTCCTTAGCCTTCCTGGGAATGGAAGTGGTATGATGATCTCTTTCTTTTCTTGTGGTGCTAGGGGCACCTTGAGCTCTTCTGAACCGTTGTCCTTCGCAGATTCTTTGTCATCTTCTTCTGGTGTCGCTTCCTTAAGGGCTTTATCACCAGTTCTTTGGAAACTGGGCTCAATCACTTCCTGGCTTCCCCTCAGTGAGATGGCATTTACATCCTCCCTAGGATTCGGTTCAGTTTGCGAAGGTGATATGCCCTTTCTTTGTTCCATTCGCGAGATTACTTCGCTGAGTTGGGTAATTTATGTATCTAAGTAGTTTATTCCCGCTCTAGTTTCTGTTTCAAATGATGCAACACACTTTTGACTGTTGACTGACTCTATTGCCATTTGTCTCACCATATCTGATGAGTATGGGAGTGGCACAACCGATCTAAATCCGGAGTTGCAGCTGCGAGGCCCAGTGACGAGGCTTAGAGCTAAGCAGCTGCAAGGATACTTCCAGTGCTACGTGCAAAAGATGTTGGAGGATGAAAGGATCAAGCCCGGGAAGCACAAGCTAGTGAACGTGACACAGATTGTAGACTCAGAGAGCCGCAGATGCGAGACACAGTGCGAGCCAGTGCGTGGGCCATCGATCGCGCCCCCAGGCGCGAGCTACAGCGCGGGCTGAGGGCGCGACTGGACCGTTCGCGCCCGCGGCCCATTCCGCTTTGGCGCGAGCGCGGGCTACAGCGCGACCACCGGCGCGAGTAAATCGGTCGCGCCCGCGGCCTGTTTTCCTTCGAGTCGAGCGCGACCTACAGCGCGACTGGGGGCGCGAGTGACCCCGTGTCGCGCCGCCCTTTTACGCGTTTTGGATGTCCATTTTTCCTTGTTTTTATTTCCTATTTTGTTGTGGATTTTAATTTAGGACTTTGTTTTCCTCCCTAAGTATAAATAGGGATAACTCATTACTTTTGAGACAGACTTGATTGAATATAAAATAGCATTACGCTTTTTCTCTTGTCTCATAAGCATACAAAAAGGGTTCTTCGGTAGGGTTTGTAGATTGGCGACTGCAAGCTTGAAATCAAACGATTCGTTCGTGTATCCAGTAGTGTACGGGTTAATCGAGCCACGAGGATTTGCTCCATATTCGCGTTCCGGGTTCAAGTAGATTCGGGGTTCGTCTCGGGTAATTCCTCTCTATCTTTTCACTGTGTCCCTTCGATTCCACCACCATCCCACCTTCCAAACACGTAATTCCATTCCATCTTCAATTCCACCATGTCCCAATTCCACCTGCGTGAATTTCCCCTAATTTGAATTCTAGGGTTCATATTGTTAAATTTGGGGATTTTGAATATTGGCTAAATTGATTGATGCTTAATATTGGATAGTTGTATTAATTGTGAATTACTGTCCAATTTGTTGTTGGATTGAATCAACCTATAGTTGGCGTAGTTCGGTTCTATATTCTCTAAGCTTCCGCCTTATTGATTGGTTACATCATAGTTTTTGGTATCAGAGCCACGTCAACTTCGATTGATCGTGGTTCAATCCAAATTGGTGTGTGATACAGTAGGGGCAAAAAGGATCGATCACATTTAAAAAAAAAACGAAATTCAAAAAAAAAAAAAAAATCTAATTGATCGAGCCCTATTATGTTACCATCTTATTTTACTTTGTTCGTGCTTGTGTTGGTTCTTGGATAGTGTTGGGAGGAGTAATAGTTTTATTCTTTGTGTTGTGTCGTGCTTTGCCGCTCTTCGTCGTATAGCGATTGGGAACGTCATTGCACACTTTCTTGTGTTGAATTGGGATTTGGATTTTGGTTTTGTTCTTAGATTGTCTTGGTGTTTCCTTTTTCCTTTAGCCTTTCATTCCTCGTTCTGTTCCATATATCTAGCATAGTCCGTGAAATTCCCCAACCTTGTTTCTTCCTTGTACCGTGGATTACCTGAGTTTGCAGCTATCTTAGTGGCTTTTGTTTACCCGGATTCTCTGGGTTCAAGTTCGAGCTTTTGACTAGAGTTGGAGGAGTCAACTTCAATTCTATCGGGACATCAGATACAGTGAGAGTTTCCCAAAACACTTTGTGATAAGAACTCGAGTGATATACACGAGCGATAAAAAAAAAGTGAGGTTACTTTTACCCTTTGTTTCTTTTGTTTTGTTTCAGTTGTTTTGCAGGTTTGAAAATGAAGTCTGGAGATAAAAGTAAGGGGGGAGACAAGACACCGTCCTCACCAAACACTCCGACAGATGCATCATCATCGGATCAGATGCCTTGGGACGCACAATGGCACTACAAAGCCATGTCCCAACATTTTGAGAGGCGACAACAAACATTGGAAGACAAGCTTGAAGACACGTTGGCTCAAGTAATGGCACAATTCGCGAACCTCAATGCGCGGATACCATTACCCCCACCAGTTCCAGGCCAACCAGCCCAGAATGATACAGTACCCCGACAGGAGAGGGTCTCAGCCGTTGAGACTGCCAATGCTAGGGCACAACCCGAGCAAGCCGAGCCTGCCCAAGCAGCTAGAGCACCGCCTGAGCAAGCCGAGCTTGCCCAAGCAGCTAGAGCCGAGGTCCAAGCTAATGCTAGGGATCCACCACCAGTGCCACGTCGCCAACAACCAGTGCAGGAAGACTATCAAGAGAGACGTGATGCGATGGATGATTATGGAGACTTTGCAGAGGGGTTAGAGTACGAGTTTGATCACTATCAGAGACGTGACAGACCACGTCAACCTTATAGGCGTGCAGCCCGCACCTATAACGATTATCAGCCCCGACATGCAGACCCCGAAAGCTTGTTGAATAACATCAAGACAAGCATACCGGCCTTTGAAGGATTACATGACCCGAACCTATACCTTGACTGGGAGAGGAAGGTCAACAAAATTTTTGAGTGCTATGATTTTCCAGAATTGAAGAAGGTACAGTTAGCTTCCATGGAATTCACCGGGTATGCCGCTACTTGGTGGGAATTCCAACAGCACCGACGTCGTAGAGACAGGTATCCATTGATTAACACCTGGCAAGAGATGAAGGATGTGATGAGAGGCCGCTTCATTCCGGTTAACTATGAATGGGAATTGGAGCGCAAGTTGAGCCAAATCCGTCAGGGAACTCGTTCGATAGAGGAATACCACAAGGAGTTGGAGACAGCATTAAACCGGGTTGGTAAAGAAGAGACATTGTTTGCTACTATCAACCGGTATATAGAAAGAATGAATCCTGATATTGCGTGTGAAGTCGAGTTGAGAGACTTCAACACAGTTGAGGCCATGATCCACTATGCCTCTATTGTAGAAAGACAGCTCAGAGATGGCCGCTGAAGGTCGATGCAGCCGATACCTGCGAGGACATCATGGGTTCGAGGTGAGTCTTCTGTGCCTAGGACAGGCCTTTCACGTCCTCCAGGCCAATCTTCACAGCCTGATCGTCGTCCAGAGCAGTCTGCACCTCAACCGAGCCGCAGACCTGAGTACAACACACCTGCACCGAACCGGCCAAATCCAACTCGACCTGGGCCATCTGTGCAACCACAGAATGGTACTTTAGGACGAGCCCGTGACGTCCAGTGTCACAAGTGCAGAGGCTGGGGGCACTTTCAAGCACAGTGTCCGAATCGTCGAGTCCTTTTCCTTTCAGAGCAAAATGAGCTTGAATCAGCAAGTGAAGATGAGCTCGATGATAAGAAAGTAGCACGGGACGATCCACAGTCCCTAGATAGCCCATTAGTGGATGAGATTGAGGATGAGAAGCCGGATCCTGCCCATGTCAGCCTTGTTTCGATCCGAGCACTGAGCCTAATTCGTGAGGAGGATCAGAATGACCAACGCGAGAACATCTTCTACGCACGTTGCTCGATCCGAGACAATGTATGCTCACTCATCATCGACAGTGGCAGTGTTGTGAATGCAATCAGCCAATATGCAGTGGGGAAATTGAACTTAACCCCACAGAAGCACCCAAAGCCGTACCGATTGCAGTGGCTGACAGACCGAGGAGAAATCCGTGTGGGATTTCAGGTAAGCGTTACTTTCTCCATTGGTCGCTTTATTGATACTGTGCTTTGTGACGTCATCCCTATGGAGGCGTCGCATATACTGCTTGGTCGTCCTTGGCAATTTGACAGGAAAGCTATTCATGACGGGTTTGCCAACACCTACACGGTAACCCGAGATGGGCGGACCACCCGTTTATGGCCATTGACACCGAAGGACGTCAATGAAGATCAAAGAAGAATGCAAGAGAAGTTTAAGGAGGAGAAAAAGAAGGAGAAACAGGTCGAGACTAAGTCCCCGGCTCCATCTAGCCAACAAGTAGCCGATCCCAAGAGCTCCAAAGGGTCGACACCTATGGCAAAGGAAGCCACCAAGGCCGCCAACTTGGCCACCCCGTCGCTTTCTAGTGCCACCACTTCCGACCCTGTTCACCGAAATTTATTCATCAGTGCAAAAGGAGTTCAGAAAGCCGCTAAAGCTGGTATGCCTATCGTTCTTTTAAACTTTAAGACTTATGATACTCTTGATGTTGTTATCCCTCCTATTTTGCAGCCATTGATGACGGAGTTCAAGGACGTGTTTCCCGATGAGATCCCGAGTGGTCTACCACCAATTCGAGGAATTGAGCATCAGATCGACTTCCAACCTAGAACCGTCCTCCCAAACTGACCCGCTTACCGCACTAGTCCAGAGGAGACTAAGGAGATTGACCGCCAGGTCAAAGAGTTGCTGGAGAAGAAACAAGTCAGAGAGAGCCTATCACCATGTGCAGTACCCGTGATACTCATCCCAAAGAAGAACAACAAATGGCGCATGTGCATGGATTGCCGGGCTATAAATAAAATCACGGTAAAGTATCGCTTCCCCATTCCCCGTTTAGATGATATGTTGGATGAATTGTCTGGAGCATCTATTTTCTCTAAAATTGATTTACGTTCTGGATATTTTCAAGTCCGTATGAGTGAGGGGGATGAATGGAAGACTGCGTTCAAGACGAAGCATGGACTGTACGAATGGCTTGTCATGCCATTTGGGCTTACCAACGCCCCTAGTACTTTCATGCGTCTCATGAACCATGTCTTGAGAGATGTGATTGGGAAGTATGTTGTGGTGTATTTCGATGACATCCTTATTTACAGTACTTGTGTTTCTGAGCATGTTAGACATCTTAGGCGAGTCTTTGAGTTGTTACGTGATGCTAAGCTATATGCCAATTTGTCTAAGTGTACCTTTTGTATGAATGAGGTTGTCTTTCTTGGTTTTGTGGTTAGTAGTCGTGGTGTTGAGGTTGATAGGACAAAGGTAAAAGCCATAGAGGAATGGCCAACACCTAAGTCATGTGCTGAAGTTCGGTCTTTTCATGGTTTGGCTGGATTCTATCGCCATTTCGTACGGGATTTTTCCACTATAGCCACTCCTTTGACCGAGTTGAGCAAGAAAGATAGGAAGTTTGAGTGGGGCAAAGCCCAAGAGCATGCGTTCCATTTGTTGAAGTCTAAGTTGTGTAATGCTCCTGTGTTGGTTTTGCCGGATTTTAACAAAATGTTTGAGATAGAGTGCGATGCCTCTGGCATAGTTATTGGTGCTGTGTTGATGCAGGAAAAGAAGCCAGTCGCGTTTTTCAGCGAGAAGCTCAATGGTGCAACATTGCGGTATTCCACGTATGACAAAGAGCTATATGCGCTGAAGAGATCCTTGGAGACTTGGCAACATTACCTGCGACTGAAAGAGTTCGTGATTCACACCGATCACGAGTCCCTAAAGCACTTGAAGGGACAACAAAGTTTGAATGTGCGACATGCCAGATGGGTGGAGTTCATCGAATCCTTCCCATATGTGATCAAGTATAAGAAGGGAGAAGAGAATGTGGTTGCCGATGCACTCTCCCGAAGGTATGCGCTTGTTTCAGTTTTACACACACAATGTTTGGGTTTTGAGCACATTAAGAGTTTTTATGCATCTGATGTTTTCTTTGGTCCCATATTTGAGTCTTGTGTCGGAAAGTCTAGGGCCATTGATTCATTTTATATTGTTGATAGATTTCTGTTTAAAGATGCTAAGTTGTGTGTGCCTGATTGTTCTATGCGGGAGTCGTTCATATTAGAGTCACATGCATGGGGTCTCATGGGTCATTTTGGTGTCAACAAAACCTTGAGTCTTTTGCATGAGCATTTCTATTGGCCCCACATGAAGAGAGATGTTGAGAGAGTCTGTGCTAGATGCATCATTTGTAGGAAGGCTAAGTCCACGTCTAGTCCATTTGGTCTATACACGCCTTTGCCGGCACCATCGGCTCCTTGGGTGGATATTTCTATGGATTTTATTTTGGGTTTACCTAGGTCGAAATCTGGTAAAGACTCTGTGTTTGTGGTAGTTGACCGTTTCTCAAAAATGTCACATTTTATTGCATGCAAAAAGACGGATGATGCTATTAATATCACTAATATTTTCTTTCGTGAAGTAGTCCGTTTGCATGGTCTCCCTAGAACCATTGTGTCTGATAGGGATTCAAAGTTTTTGGGGCATTTTTGGAGAGTCTTATGGGGGAAGTTGGGTACGAAGCTTCTATTTTCTACTGCATGTCATCCGCAGACGGATGGTCAAACTGAGGTAGTCAATAGGACCCTTGGTACCTTACTTCGAGCATTAGTTAAGAATAACTTGAAGTCATGGGAGGAGTGCTTGCCTTTTGCCGAGTTTGCATATAATAGAGTCGTGCACTCTTCTACACACATGTCACATTTTGAGGTAGTGTACGGTTTTAATCCGTTGACTCCAACGGATCTTCTTCCTTTGCCTATTGACCATCTTTCGAGTGTGCAAGGTGTTCGTAGGGCTGAACAGGTACGAGCGATGCACGAAAAGGTAAAGACGAGGATCGAGCTTCAAGGAGTACGCAATGCAGCTAAAGTGAACTCGCACCGCAAACAAGTGTTGTTCAAACTCGGAGACAAAGTTTGGGTTCACTTCAGCCCGGGGCGTTTTCCCAATTTACGGAAGTCAAAGCTCATGCCTCGTGGAGATGGACCATTCACTGTAGTCGCTCGAGTGAATGACAATGCTTACCGACTCGATTTACCTGGTGAGTATAAATGTTCTCCTACATTTAATGTTTCTGATCTCTCTCATTTTTCTGTAGATGACTTTGACGAGGAGGATGCGAATTCGAGGTCGAATTCTTTTGAGGAAGGGGGGAATGATGAGTATGGGAGTGGCACAACCGATCTAAATCCGGAGTTGCAGCTGTGAGGCCCAGTGACGAGGCTTAGAGCTAAGCAACTGCAAGGATACTTCCAGTGCTACGTGCAAAAGATGTTGGAGGATGAAAGGATCGAGCCCGGGAAGCACAAGCTGGTGAACGTGACACAGATTGAAGACTCGGAGAGCCGCAGACGCGAGACACAGCGCGAGCCAGCGTGCGGGCCATCGGTCGTGCCCCCAGGCGCGAGCTACAGCGCGGGCTGACGGCGCGACTGGACCGTTCGCGCCCGCGGCCCATTCCGCTTTGGCGCGAGCGCGGGCTACAGTGCGACCACCGGCGCGAGTAAATCGGTCGCGCCCGCGGCCTGTTTTCCTTCGAGTCGAGCGCAACCTACAGCGCGACTGGGGGCGCGAGTGACCCCGTGTCGCGCCGCCCTTTTACGCGTTTTGGATGTCTATTTTTCCTTGTTTTTATTTCCTATTTTGTTGTGGATTTTAATTTAGGACTTTGTTTTCCTCCCTAAGTATAAATAGGGATAACTCATTACTTTTGAGACAGACTTGATTGAATATAAAATAGCGTTACTCTTTTTCTCTTGTCTCACAAGCATACAAAAAGGGTTCTTCGGTAGGGTTTGTAGATTGGCGACTGCAAGCTTGAAATCAAACGATTCGTTCGTGCATCCAGTAGTGTACGGGTTAATCGAGCCACGAGGATTTGCTCCATATTCGCGTTCCGGGTTCAAGTAGATTCGGGGTTCGTCTCGGGTAATTCCTCTCTATCTTTTCACTGTGTCCCTTCGATTCCACCACCATCCTACCTTCCAAACACGTAATTCCATTCCATCTTCAATTCCACCATGTCCCAATTCCACCTGCGTGAATTTCCCCTAATTTGAATTCTAGGGTTCATATTGTTAAATTTGGGGATTTTGAATATTGGCTAAATTGATTAATGCTTAATATTGGATAGTTGTATTAATTGTGAATTACTGTCCAATTTGTTGTTGGATTGAATCAACCTATAGTTGGCGTAGTTCGGTTCTATATTCTCTAAGCTTCCGCCTTATTGATTGGTTACATCAATATCCATTTTTTCAAAATATAACAAAATTTTATTAGAAATATACCAAGTTTATTAATTAATATAAACTCTACATTATCGTATGAAAATTGTTAATTGTTTTATGAGTTTGTATACAATTGGATTTCTAAATTTTGTATTATAAATTCAGCCCTTGTGTATTTTCAAATGGATTATGTTGTAATTTTTTTATTTTTTTACAAGGTAACTCGCGGTCACTACTTGTGCGACTATGAATGAATTTACGTTGTTGTCAAGGTGGTTTGAAGAGTTAAGTTTATAGTAGCGATAATAACAACATTATATATACCACAGATGTGGTGTATAATATAGGGTTGCATTATTTATGATATTTTTAATTTTTAGGGCATATATATTTTTATTAATATTATATATTATGAAACGCACTATAGTTACATCTTATTTAGTTAATCATTACATATAATAAATTATTCTACAATATACACTATAACATTAATTTAAGTCTTTTAATTATACCTATGCATCGCATGGGAGAATTACTAGTATATTGTGACAATAAATAAGTGGATTTTTATATAACCTTTCAATAAATGCATATTTATAAGATTTCTTCGGTGTAGTTTGGAAACATTAATTGATTAATTACTTTCAAATTTTAGTGAATCCTAAGCGGATTGCTGAACTGTTGAGACCATGTGGATGAGGAGGACTCTGCATCTCTATTTTACATTTAACTTGAGTAATTCCTGCACCCCTAGACCCGTCAAGGCAGTTCTCTCCATTGAATTTTTAAAAATACGCTACTGCAATTTATGATTTTACACCCAACTTGGCGTGCTTATTGCCCCTTCCTTCATTACTTGAATCAAATAGCCCCCTCCATTAAAAGTTGGACTATGTAGACCCTTTCTTGGATGAAAACTTAATGGTGTTAGAGTTTATTAGACTAACACACATTTATTTGACAAACTTAGATACTTTTACATAGTGATACTTTTTTTACGCATTACATATTTATATTTGAAACAAAAAAAAATTTACATTCATAACTTCCTTATCTATTAAAATAATTTTAAAGCTTAAGCACAGGTTAGTGTGAATTCACCTAAAAAAATTAATAGAGATAATAGGAGAATGTAATCTTTCGAAAATGTTATTAGATAATATTATACACTATAACAATTTAATTGATACATTCTAACGGGTCGGGCACATTTTTAACGCATCTGTAAATTGTAATTAGTGAATATATACTGTACAGGTTTACTTACTCATTTGCTATTTTTAGACTTTTGTTAATGAAAAAAGACTCTAGAGGCTTTTCACACTTCCTGACACCAAATTGTCTTCTCAATTTAATACAAGATTTTAGCTTTCCAAGTAAAATCTGCTGCAGGGGCCAGGGTTGATGTGATGAAGACCGTGGAACTATAATTAGTGGTGCAATATAAAATTACGAAAACCCTAGAGACTTGGACATAATAGGCTTTATGAACCCTTGCGACTCAAACTTCAAATGCTTCAATTTTTGTATTACTCTCCTATGTTTTCATGATAAATTAACAATCCTCCGTATTTTGGGAAGTTTTTAAAAAAATACCAAATAATCCTCGTTTTTATATTTTTATAGGACAAAATGTCCTAAGCTTGCTCTTTTGGCGACGTATAATCAAGAGGCATACCGAAATATAGCATGCCAACGTGACTTGTAATTCATTTTTACCTAAATAGAGAAATCATGACAACATTAATTTTCCCGGTGCATTCGAAAACTAAGACTTTTAATTCCAACATATTGAGAAACCGAATCAAATTTGAAGAGAATATATTCTCTTTTATTTTCATTCGGATCTAAATCCTCAACACTAATGGGAACAAAAATTGTAGCTAAATTCTTCTTATTCTTCCCAAAATCTCAATCTGCACAACATTAACCAATAAATGGTTTTTAAAAAATTATTTCCTACAACTTCAGATATTTTAAACAAAAAGACTTTCAATTTGAAACGCTATGCTATGCTATGCCTCGTCTTTAATAAGACGCTGAACATTAAAGCATATAACCTTTTGCACCAAAAAGTGGAAAGTTTATGACTCGTTTTTGGGCATATAGATCATTCCTCCACCGGTTACCTCCATCAATTACATTTACTGCCTTATTCCCTTCCTGAACTTGGGGGCACTGATTTGAGTAATGTCCGATCATGTTGCATACCCCACATATTCGCAAGGTGTTTGCAGATAACTGTGTCATCATTTTCTCTATCTTGTTGAACAACTGATCCATCTTTGTCTCGGATTCAGGGGTGTACATTGATTTACCCATAGCAGCTACTTGCGGTCTTTCATAGACATCTTCTCTAGTTTCTTCGGCCATTTCTCCAATTAGTTGGATAGCTTCATTTGCTTTTTATTGAGTATGGATCCCCCACAAGCTGTAGTGAGTAGGTTCTGGTCCTCCACTCTTAAACCTGAAACAAAGTATTGCACCAAATCATGAGCAGGGATCTGTTGATGTGGGCATTTTGAGAGCATTTGCTTGAAATGCCCCCAATAGTCGTAAAAGCTTTCGTTCGCCCCAGCCATGGCAGTAGAGATCTTCTTCCTCATGGCTTGCATGCGTGTTGTGGAGAAGTATTTTTCCAGAAATCTTTGCTGCAACTCATTCCATGTGGTTACGCTCCCAGCTGGAATGGTGTATAGCCATTCTTTTGTTCTATCCTGCAAGGTGAATGAAAAAGAGAGTAAGCATATGTATTCAAACATAGTTCCAGTGTTATTTCACTGAGTTCCGCAAGCCATTTCAAAGTCCTGCAGGTGTCTATGTGGGTCTTCTCCAGGATGGTCATAAAATTTGGGCAAAATTGAGATGAAGTTTGATCTCAATTCCCAATTCTCGGTCGGATGCGGTAGTGTGATTTCAGGCGGCCGCATGTTCATGGCTTGTGGGAATATGAGTTGCCTCAACGTCGGTTGAGGTAGGAGTGGTGGAGGTGGTGGTATTCTTTCTCCCATTTCTTCACCTTCAAACTTAGAGAAGAGTGGATTGTACTTTTCTTCAAGCGAGGCGTGTGTGCTGCTAGTATTACTCTCCGCCTCAGAGGTTTGGCCTTCTGAGGTTTCTGGTGGTGTCCCTTGGTTTATGGTCGTTTCTAGGCTTCTCCTTGCTTGTGCCCTCTTTCGCCGTGCAGTTATTTCTATCTCTGGATCGTAGACTAGTTCTCCTACGCAGTTAGTGCGTACCATAAACAAGGCTAAAACGAGGATGAATAAGATAGAAAAATGCACTTACACTCCCCGGAAACGATGCCAAATTTTGACACGTTGTCGTTTAGCGTATAAAATTACACCTGTGGGCAAAGCCCAACAAATGTCTAAATGTGCCTTCAACGGCTAGTATAGTGCCTGAAAGCGGATATCATCCCACGAGGAGTATTTAATTCTTCTATCCTAATGCGTATCCTTTTGGAACTTGAGAGAATTAATGTCACTAATTTGTTCCTGCAAACTTAATGGAAAACAAAACTAAAAAGTAAATTGGATCAAATAATAATTAAGACATGTTCAAGTCAAATGTGAATTTGGACTAGGCAAATGTATGTAATCCTAGGCACAAACACATAAATACCTCGATAAGACCATTTGGTTATAGGAAGCAGGTACGGTCACCTTTTACACCCCCCAATTCCTTCTTACTGTGTAAGCTAAGAGTGATACGATTGGCGACTCTTAGTCCCTGACTATCCAAGACCCAATGAAGAGAGTCATGCAAAGGGTTTACAAGGATAGCAGCATTCAATCGGAGGAACCCAATACTGGCATATGGGACCCCTTCGTCGGTGTGCCCATATCCACCTATACTTCAATCTCCAAGCTTCGTCGCCTGCTTTATCACATAGTGGCTTATCGGGGTTCGGTCGCCCTTACTTCCACCCTGACTTACATAAACAATGGTTTAATTACGAGTGGCCAGCCATATAATATCACCATTGCCATGTCATCCTTCTGCCCAGATTGAAGTTGGGAATCAACTCGAGTAAATTAAACCCGATTAGCCTCATGCATACACGTTGCCTTCATCCTTATCACATTTGACTTGAACACTAACTACTTAGCCAGACAACATATCAATAAATAAAGCAACGATAAATAAACAAGACATAATGAAAGGAAGAAAGAAACTAGATTAATTCCGGATCTCACTCCAGAACTGGGCAAAAACAAGTACGAGCATCAGCTACAGGCAAATCACCAACTGCTGTGCTGAATATCCAGAACTAAACTACTGAATTTAAAGTGCGGAAATGTAGAAAATGAAAATATCAGTGCGCTCCCAAAATAGAACATCTAACAAGTATTTATAGTTTGAAATGAACTGCCACAAGCGACCCAAATCAGCCCACGCAGGGGCATGATCCATGTTGACTCTTTCCACTCCTTCACCATGGCATGCTCGCGGATTCTTCGGCCCTCCTTCTCTCTCTCCTTATCTTCTTCTCTCTTTCCTTCTTTCCTCTTTTCCACGTCCGATGACATCCCCTTGTTTCGGAACAGCTGCTGACGTAGATCCAGGTTGTTGGTATGGGTTAGTGGCTGAACTTCCGCGTTGAATTTGCAACAGACTATCAAAGCTTCAGCCTCCTTCTTTATGCCTCCAATGTAGTTGGCATCTAGATTATGCCCAAACTGGATCCATTTGTGTTCCTTCCTCCCCTGTTACACTTTACTCCCTACTGGACTCTTAACTCAATTAAAAATACTAAAAATAATTACAAAGAGTAAAATAAAACGTACGAAATTGAGTCTGTATCATACCTCTACTAATCGCAAAATCAATGGCCAAACTAGCATCCCATAACTCCGCCTCATATGAAAACCCGACACCCATATTCTTATGAAAACAAGTGATCACAAATACCATATGATTTCAGAAAATTCCCCCACAATCTAAATTTCCCGATGCACGGACCGTCGAGCGATCTATATTTATTATCACCCAACCATGAGGCGGAGCCTTCCAGATCACGGTTTTAATCACCTTAGGATGCTGAATTCATCCCTTAACCCTAGTCATATGAAGAATAGAAAGATCCTCCATAGTATTATGCATGAAACCCATTTTAGCCGATATCATAGAGGATTCCCTTAAAGCAATACGAACCACGCTACCAAGCTGTGAAAAGAATGCTTAAAGTCATCATATGTTGCGCTAATTTTCGCATTCCATACACCACAAACAAGAGAGACAACTCCCTAATGAATTGTATAAATAAAAGAAAAAAGAAAACGGCAATCCTAAAAGTCTCGAAAATCACATATCGATAACTTAGGGGATCGGAGCCTCATCAAAACCCATATGGAAAATCCAGTGTAGGCAACTCCAATCCTCTAAAGTAATGAAACTTGGGAACTGGACTTATGATTTAAATAAAATGTGAACATCTCACTGAATGAAGAAAACGGTTGATCTTCAATGTTAAAAAGCCCAAAAATCCACTGCCATGCTTGTCTAACCACTGAACATCCATAGAAACCATGATCGAGTGATTCCTCCTCCCTACGACATAAACTACAAAATAAAGGACTAATAAATCCAATTCAATGACATTTTTCCATCGTAGGAAATCTGCCAAAATGGCCCTCCAGCAAGTAGTTGTATGCCAAAACAATAATAGTTTAACCACTAGGCTAGAAGGATATATAAAAAAAAGGTTTTGAATCATCAGTGCATCATCTACAATACTAAGTTGTGACATTATACTACAGTATACAAAGTAATAATGATTTATAATTTAAAGTCCTGAGACCATATTATACTATATAATGTAATAATATATAATAATATCTAGTTGTGATATCATAATATAGTAAAGCCAATAGTTAATATAAAATTCAATGATAATTATAGTATTATATAATTATGATATCCTACTTGAGTAAAGCCAATAGTTAATATGATATCTTGTTTTAAAATTAGCAGGGGATTGAGATTTATACTCATACATCTCACCTTTACAAAGAAAAGAGGAATATCAATTTAGTTACATGCTAGTGGTAATTTATAACCTTAACTTGAGATACCTATTTGACATAGAGTAATACTAATGTATGATGAGGAGCTCTTGCGTACAAGAGCCCTTATTTGCGGCTATATCAAACGGCGCGTGGCCGATGTGCGGCCCACGTCCAACGCGTGGGCGTCATGTGCCCGTCTATATTTTTTTTTTCTGGCGATTTTTTTTTTCAATTTTCTGTATTTTCTTTTTATTTTTTTCCCAAAAAAATTTATACCCTAAAATTAAAGTGAGTTGATATAATTTACTTGAAATAAATATAAATTTATACCCTAAAATGAAGAACAAAATAAACCCCTAAACCCTCCCCCAAAAAAACCCTAAAAAACACAATAAACACAAAAAATCACCCCCAACCCCTAAAAACAAAAAAAAAAAACAACCCCCCCTAAAACCACAAAATAAATCCCAACCCCCCCCCCCCCCCCAAAAAAAATCCTAGAAAACACAAAATAAACTCCTAAAAAAATCATGAACCAAAAACAAACCATTAATTCCTAAACTCTAAACATTAATTGGAATGGAAAAAATCACAATTTGAACTAAATAAACTATTATAAGATAAGTAGCAGATTTCTTACATTTTAATGATACGGGTGATACTTTTCGAATTTTGAGTGATACTTTTTAGTATTACTGTTGATACTAATTTACCGGATTTTTTTTTACAAGTTGACCCGCGAATTTGACCCTTCCATCTGAAATAAGGCTTATATTCACATTGTGCATGTAAGTATTTGCTATGTATAATAGTTAAGTTATGGCACCATACTATAATATATAAGTTATTATCAAATGAGCCCCTGATATAAATTTTTTAAATGCCCCAAATTTCGAATATAAGTATAGAAAATATATTCAGTAATCATTTATTATTTATAAAATTCAAATTTAATATTTAGACACAAATTTAATAATCATATACAGAATATATATTTTAACGAATGTTATAAAGTGCATGCATATAATTGATTTATTTAAATTTATAGATATTTTGTAATCTTAATATCAAATGTTTTGTACTATTAAGTACGTAGTAAATAGTAATATAAGATAATGTCTTTGTTTGTATTTATAGAGAAGAATGAATAATTTTTCATTTGTTGATAGGGAGTGCATAAATTATTGGACTTAATATTCACTCTATTGGAAAGTACATACAATTCATAATTAATGTGTAGGGATAGATATGATTGAGAATTCGAATTTTGAAACTAATTGATCCAATCTCTCTCTAAAATAGATGAGAAGGTATTACAATAGAGTAGTGATTTTCAGCCAGATTCTGGCTAGCCAGAATCTTTTATTATTTTTAATAATTAATTAATTTAATTAATAAAACACTAATTATTCAATAAATTTACATTGATGCCCTCCATAATAATTAGGGCAACTCTATATGTGCTTCAATTCAGAAGAAATTGAAGATGGAAAAAAAATAAAGAAGTGAAGAAAAGAAAGAAGATGAAGCTACGCCCCTTTCTTTCGATCCGCTTCTGGAGTGATTTTAATAATTAATTACAAATCACCAATTTCATGACAGAAGGATAATATAGTAAAAACATAACATTTAATAATTAACATAATTAATTTATTAATAATACAGTTTTATTAATCATTAAAAAATTAGATTCTGGCTAGCCAGAATCTGGCTGGCTAGCATTATTCATTACAATAAAACATAATCATGCAATAATTATTAATAAATATGAATTGAACAATTATTTATATGCCCTTTCTTGCTAGCCAGATTCTAGTTGGATAGTATTACCATTAAAGAATATTGCATTCATAATTTTATCTATTTATAATTTGAACTATATATGTAAGATTTATTGAAGAAATATACAATATTTACTTGCGCAGAACATAATTTGAGCTACAAATTGGGTTTTGGTATGGAAGGATTATCATGATTGACGAAGCGTAGCAATGGAATATTAAATGCATTTCTCTAATTTTAACTTCAAGAATACATAAAATAATGGCTTTATCATAGAAAACGATATAGAAATTTATACATAATATTAATTAAACATAATTGTACAATTATGTCTAATATTTGGTTTGTCCTAATTAACTACCATAATTTTACTTATATTTTATAAAATGAAAGCCCATAATTGTGCAATTAGTGTTAAATTAAAATATTTGGTATTATTTTTGTAAAGATATATAATATTTACCCAAAGTGCTAGAAATATTTATAATAAATTATGTAAAAAAAAAATATGGACAGATGCATTTACATTTTTGGACATTTTATCACTATGTTATATTTTACGATTTTTTTAAATAAATTCTATTTATCTATTTATATTTTGACAAAATAAATTAACTCACAGTACAACGTGTACAAATTTAATGAGTAACTAGTATACCACCTGCGCGATGCATAGTGAATATTATTAAAAATATTTTTTTAGGGTTGGAGAAATCAGATTAGGTTACCCCTAATCGTGCAGAAAACACCCAAGTCAACTTGGTATAGAATTGGGGAGGTTGAGTCCTCACCACTCATGCACCTTCATCGCCGATTAATTATTTTCTTTTAAAAAAAAAATAGTTCATGTAACATCCCAGAATTTCAGTGAGTTCTCTAAATTTATTTAGAAGACTAAAGAAAATAATTGGAGCTAAAATAAAGTAAAACAGATGTAAGTCGCGACCTTTTCGTGTATTTTATGTGAAAATCGATTTATGAGAGTTTGCATTTGTCTCCGGAAGATAGTCAATATTGGTCTTTTCTGGAATGTAACGACCTAAAGGAAACTATTGGTGCTTTCAGAATTTTATTATGACCTCTACAGGAGTCCCGTAATTAAAAATCGTAAAGGGAAAACCTGTGAATAGTAATTTTTGCGTGCGTTCGTGATTCGAAAAATTTACGAAATCCTCCTTATTGATCTGAGACTTGTTCTATCAAGTCTCAATCGAAATTTACGAAATCCTCCTTATCTTATAGGAAATGGCCCAAGGAATCCGTTCGCGTTCACGGATTGCCAATCTGAGGTCAATCGAGCGCTCGGGAGCAAAATCTGTCAGTCGAAATGAATAGTAAAAGTAATTTTTGAAAGGGAATCTTTCTTCATTTTTCTTCAGACGACTTCCTCGTCATCCCGAGTTGGGTTGGTTCAATAGTACTCGAGCCAACGAGTTTCCCGGTATTTTTAGATTTTGTGTCTGAGGTCGTTTGGACCTCGACACTGAATAAAGCAACTTTTATTGAATCCGGAAATTACTTTATCAGTATTTTATACCCGGAGTGGCTTACCCGGGAAGCCAAGCCTTTTCCTATAAATAGGGGGCTTGGGTTTCATTTGAAACTTGCTCATTTCTCTCCTCTCTCTCTTTCTCTCTCGTTCGTGTTGACGAACGAGAGAAACCCGGGCCTGCGCCGAGTAAATCGCGCATACGGGCCCAGGTTAAGTTTTATTTGGGGGGAGGGGTGCTGCTGCTGCGGGAGCAGCTATCGAGTGCCGGAAGGCTGCCGGAGAGCCGCCGCCGCCGCTGCCGTGGATGGCCGGAATTGCCATCGTCGTGCCGCCGTCGCGCCGCCGCTTCGGGCATCTCGTTTCGGTCCATTTCTTATCCTTTATAGTTGAAATTTTAATATGTTGTGTATTTTAAATAGTGCTTCATTTCGTATGTTGAGTGCGTTGTCGTCCGGTGGCCGGAAACCGGCGAAAACGCCGGAAAACGCAAAAAATAAAGGGGTGCCGATCAGTTTCGGTTTTTGCCCGTTTTCGCCCATTCGGATCTTCAAATCGAAAAAGTTTCTTCTGTAAAGTTGCTCGAAAAATTATTTCCTATAGGACAGCCAAGTTTCATAATTTTCCGATAAGTTTTGATTAAAGTCGATTATTTTAATCAGGCGGTTATTTTTATAATTAAAGCATGTGATTTCAGAAAATTCCAAAAATTGTATAGTTTAATAAAGATATATGTGGGGTCATGTCTGATTATTTTCATAATTTTTGGACAAGTGAAAAGTGCAATCGAGGTTTGCCGTGTAAAATTTGATTAAAATGGCAAGTTACGGAAAGTGACCTCTGTCAAATCTTTTGATCCCTTTAAATTGAAAATTATATTTTGGAATTTATTTCCTTCTGTGTGAAAGTTGTACGAGGTCTCTAGAGTCGCGCATTCTTAGTTGAAATATAATTAAAGTAAATAAAAGCTCCAATTAAATTAAAGTCGAGTTCTGAAAATTAGAGTAGCAGTCCTAAAATAAGGTTTGACCTTGTAGGACTTGTTGAGCCAGTCAGAGGAGCTGACGGATGAGTATCGAGAAGTTTGATCACCTGAGTTGGTCTAATCGAGGTGGGTTTATTTGCAAAACCTATCTATATTTGAGTTATTAACTCATAAATGTGATAGTTATAGTTAGAATATCCAAATAAAATATTTGAGGAATTATCTGCTCAAGTCTCTGCTAAAGTAATAGTATTATACTGTTGTATAATTAATGAGAACATAGCATTATACTGCTGTATAATTATTGAGAACATAGATTATGCTTTGCCATAATTATTGAGAACATAGATTATGCTTCATCATAATTATTGAGAATATAGATTATGATTTATCACAATAAGCGAATATAGATTATGCTTCGACATAATTTAATAGAATAGATTATACCTTGTCATAACTAAAGTCTATGGGTTAAGAGTTAAGGTTAGAGTTTAAAGTTCGTAGTATATAGATTAAGGTTAGAGTTTATATTTAAAGTCTAAAAGTCATAGTTTAAAGTTACAGTATATTAAATGTTTATTGTGTATTGAATATACTTGTGTATAATGAGTTGTACTTTTTAGCTTGTGCTTTTAGTATTAAACTCAAGTTAAAGAATGGTTTCCGTTTATGGAATATGAAGCATAATTGAACTAAGTTTGCTAGAGGAATTAAAAGTTAGCATAGTTGCTATATTAAGAGGATGACATAGTTTTTGTGCTTATATCATATTATGCGCTTTATAGTGAGAACATAGAACAAAGGATAGGCAGGAACTGTGATTCTTGCAGTTGTGATGTTATTCACTAAATGTGTCACTGTGAGGTAACCCTTGCACATACACGTGATCTGGGCATCACTATAGGAGTCAATGCTAGGTAACCCCTGGTATACTCAGGGTCAATGCTAGGTGATCCCTGGTACACTCTTCTCGGATTAGCGAGGTAACCCCTCCCTTTTCCTATCAGCGACATGTCATAGAGTGCAGTAGACGACAGAAGGAGCTACAGGGTACCAAAGAGAAGTAAAGGTTTGCAGAAATGGAAAGGGCTTTCGCGTTTTGCTTTCCATTATCTGTATTTATATTTTGGATATTCTGTTACAGTTTTTATTAAAGAATGAGTTAAAAGTTTAACCCACTGAGTGCTTTAGTACTCACGCCCAAAATATTTTCAAAATGTTTTTCACAGATTGAGATGCTGGAGGTGATGGCTCGATGTACTGTTGTGGGTTGATCATGCCTTGCTGTCTTGTTCAGACTGAATTATTGCTCATGAGTATGTTGTTATGTGATACAATATTACTCCATTGTTTTCCGCTTAAACTCTGATACAGTTGCCCCATAGTATGATTGCATGCTATGTTTTATTTTTGGGCTTATCTGAATTGTATTCTTTATTGAATCATGATAAATAAAGTCCAATTTCTTTTCCTTAGATCCAAGCATGTCTCTTTACAGTTTTCGACCTATGGATAGGTCATATTTGGTTGAGTCTTGGATTCTGTTTATTTTTCAGTTGACCTATGAATGGGTCTCAACTTGATTAATTGTTTCTATCCTATGAATGGGACATAAAATTGTTTATTTGCCTCTGACCTATTGATGGGTCTTAGTTGTTGTGGCCTATGGAGAGGTCTTGTTTATTTGAAGAGTTAGAATCCTATCTATTAATTGTTGGATTCTGTTTGAATTTGACTAGCCTATGAATAGGCATTCTTTTGACTTGATTGAATCATTTGACTTCGTTGATACGTTGAAAGATGTGGATTTCTTCCAGTTACAGAGGTTATGCTGCCCAAATTTCTGGGGAATATAACATATTCTTGTTCTAAAGCCATTTCATTTTATTATCCTAAATAGTACTTCCTTTTTGAGTAACACCCCGACCCTCATTTATTATTCCTTTTGGGATCGGGACATTACAGAGGACCCCCTGGATTTTGGATCAAGCTATCTTTTTCCTTGTATTTTTCCCGTAATATCCCCGTCCTAATCCTCGGGACCGGGGCGTTACAGAATGGTATCAGAGCAGGTTGCAACTCTGCGACTTGTCTCTTAAGTTGTTTGCTTAAAGTGATTATTTGAATTCGAGTTATATTCTTAAAGGATTCATATACAGCAACCCACATTACATCATCACCTCTCATCATCAATAGAGTTCAAAGGTATGAAAGTTTTAAAAGCTTTGGTTATATTGTGTTATAACTTTTTAAAGTACAGATGAAAGGTAAGTCATTCATAAGTGAGCTTTGAGCAAGTCAAGGAAAATTAAAGAATTTCAATTTCAAGTAAGTCATAAATCTAAAAGTTTAAAGAGTGAGAGTAATTTTGGATGAATCCAAAAGATAGTCTAAAGTTATTTTAAAAAGGCAAAAGTTAATAGTTATTCTTTTCCAAATGATTCTAAAGATATGATCATTTTGATATTAAAATTTTCTGGTCATTGTTGAAACTTGAATTTTGATTTAAAAGTTTTCTCTTTGGGAAAAATGACTATCTACTGCTAGAAAGTATTATGATTCTGAGGATAGAGAATGACTAAGATAGAGGATCGAGGATAGATAATTTAAAGATAGAGCTTAGTCGAGAACATAGACTATAGATGCTTGAACTTAGAAGAACTCTAAGTTTTTCCTGTATGATTAAAGAGGCTTTATGAATTAAGTTCCATAGCTAGAGAGTTTAAGAGGTGTGTGGTTGGGTGAGCCCTTCACACTGTGGGGGAGCCATACTAGAGAGAAGAAGCTTCGTCGTTTGAAGAAAGTCCTACCAATTGTAAAGATTGATCGCAAGAGGCCAGCCCATCAGACTAGAAGAGTATAGTCATCTCGAAGCAAGCTAGTACAATGAAGGAAGCAACCATCAAGGGTGAATCATTGCAATTTCAAGTCCTCTGGGCCTGTTGATACAATGCAAGTGTTGTGCAACCCGAAAGAAAAGAAAGAGTTTCACTACAGACAAGTACATAGAGCTAAAGAAGTTCCAATCGGCAGGAGAATGCTCGGAAAAATCGTGAATCATCAAAGAAGCGTTATAGAAGTCAAGACATCACGACCAACCGATGAATGCCCGATAAAAATCCCAGATCACCTGAGGAAGCGTTATAGAAGTTAAATTCATTTCTAGGTTTTGAACTTAGAAAGAACATAGATAATAGAAGCTTTAACATAGGGTGAACTTTAAGTTGTCCTTTGTTAAGAATCACTTTGAACATAGACTAAATAAGTAATCCCATTCTTATAGTTGTGAGTCATTCGAGCAGCGATGAAGCACGAGTTTCAAAAGACGTGACAAGGAGTCTAATGCGACAGTTAAAGTGAAGATGTATAAGACAAAGCTAGTAAGAGAAAAGCTGAGAGCTACCGATCAATCAAGGCATAGGCAAAGTTTGATCAAGGTGAATAAAGACTTGGAACGTATAATATGCGGATAAAAGACAGTTACGTGTACGATTGCATGTAAAGAAAGTTTAGCCAAGATAAAGGATGGACCAAAGTTCAGCAAGATAGCTCTGCTACCAAGAAAGGACTCGAAAGACCGAAGGAATGATTAGCAGTTCCAGGTGGAAGACATGGTCTTCTCAAAGGTATCTTCAACCAATGGAAGAGTTCGTTTCGCTAAGAGATTAAAGAAAAAGGTTCGATGAAATCCTCGAAGAGGATAAAGACATAGACCAAAGGTCAGCTTTGACGCCTAACCTTATTGTTGTGCATGACGTGTCTCACGTCCTAATGTTATGGAAATATGTGTTTAAGATAAATACATGTTACCAAAGAAAATAGATAGTTCTGAGTGAGAACTAATCCATAAAGAAAGAACTCGGGCTATTCTTGACTGTAAGGTCTAGAGTTGTAAACCTGGTAAAGGTTTTGAACCAATATGGTTCCAGTAAGGCTGTGGATTCTTGAAAAAGTATCCAGATCTCCGTTTGAGGGGAAGTAAATTTCGGGACGAAATTTTTTTAAGAGGTGTAGTCTGTAACATCCCAGAATTTCAGTGAGTTCTCTAAATTTATTTAGAAGACTAAAGAAAATAATTGGAGCTAAAATAAAGTAAAACAGATGTAAGTCGCGACCTTTTCGTGTATTTTATGTGAAAATCGATTTATGAGAGTTTGCATTTGTCTCCGGAAGATAGTCAATATTGGTCTTTTCTGGAATGTAACGACCTAAAGGAAACTATTGGTGCTTTCAGAATTTTATTATGACCTCTACAGGAGTCCCGTAATTGAAAATCGTAAAGGGAAAACCTGTGAATAGTAATTTTTGCGTGCGTTCGTGATTCGAAAAATTTACGAAATCCTCCTTATTGATCTGAGACTTGTTCTATCAAGTCTATCTTATAGGAAATGGCCCAAGGAATCCGTTCGCATTCACGGATTGCCAATCTGAGGTCAATCGAGCGCTCGGGAGCAAAATCTGTCAGTCGAAATGAATAGTAAAAGTAATTTTTGAAAGGGAATCTTTCTTCGTTTTTCTTCAGACGACTTCCTCGTCATCCCGAGTTGGGTTGGTTCAATAGTACTCGAGCCAACGAGTCTCCCGGTATTTTTAGATTTTGTGTCTGAGGTCGTTTGGACCTCGACACTGAATAAAGCAACTTTTATTGAATCCGAAAATTACTTTATCAGTATTTTATACCCGGAGTGGCTTACCCGGGAAGCCAAGCCTTTTCCTATAAATAGGGGGCTTGGGTTTCATTTGAAACTTGCTCATTTCTCTCCTCTCTCTCTTTCTCTCTCGTTCGTGTTGACGAACGAGAGAAACCCGGGCCTGCGCCGAGTAAATCGCGCATGCGGGCCCAGGTTAAGTTTTATTTGGGGGGAGGGGTGCTGCTGCTGTTGGAGCAGCTATCGAGTGCCGGAAGGCTGCCGGAGAGCCGCCGCCGCCGCTGCCGTGGATGGCCGGAATTGCCGTCGTCGTGCCGCCGTCGCGCCGTCGCTTCGGGCATCTCGTTTCGGTCCATTTCTTATCCTTTATAGTTGAAATTTTAATATGTTGTGTATTTTAAATAGTGCTTCATTTCGTATGTTGAGTGCGTTGTCGTCCGGTGGCCAGAAACCGGCGAAAACGCTGGAAAACGCCAAAAATAAAGGGGCGCCGATCAGTTTCGGTTTTTGCCCGTTTTCGCCCATTTCGGATCTTCAAATCGAAAAAGTTTCTTCTGTAAAGTTGCTCGAAAAATTATTTCCTATAGGACAGCCAAGTTTCATAATTTTCCGATAAGTTTTGATTAAAGTCGATTATTTTAATCAGGCGGTTATTTTTATAATTAAAGCATGTGATTTTAGAAAATTCCAAAAATTGTATAGTTTAATAAAGATATATGTGGGGTCATGTCTGATTATTTTCATAATTTTTGGACAAGTGAAAAGTGCAATCGAGGTTTGCCGTGTAAAATTTGATTAAAATGGCAAGTTACGGAAAGTGACCTCTGTCAAATCTTTTGATCCCTTTAAATTGAAAATTATATTTTGGAATTTATTTCCTTCTGTGTGAAAGTTGTACGAGGTCTCTAGAGTCGCGCATTCTTAGTTGAAATATAATTAAAGTAAATAAAAGCTCCAATTAAATTAAAGTCGAGTTCTGAAAATTAGAGTAGCAGTCCTAAAATAAGGTTTGACCTTGTAGGACTTGTTGAGCCAGTCAGAGGAGCTGACGGATGAGTATCGAGAAGTTTGATCACCTGAGTTGGTCTAATCGAGGTGGGTTTATTTGCAAAACCTATCTATATTTGAGTTATTAACTCATAAATGTGATAGTCATAGTTAGAATATCCAAATAAAATATTTGAGGAATTATCTGCTCAAGTCTCTGCTAAAGTAATAGTATTATACTGTTGTATAATTAATGAGAACATAGTATTATACTGCTGTATAATTATTGAGAACATAGATTATGCTTTGCCATAATTATTGAGAACATAGATTATGCTTCATCATAATTATTGAGAATATAGATTATGATTTATCACAATAAGCGAATATAGATTATGCTTCGACATAATTTAATAGAATAGATTATACCTTGTCATAACTAAAGTCTATGGGTTAAGAGTTAAGGTTAGAGTTTAAAGTTCGTAGTATATTGATTAAGGTTAGAGTTTATATTTAAAGTCTAAAAGTCATAGTTTAAAGTTACAGTATATTAAATGTTTATTGTGTATTGAATATACTTGTGTATAATGAGTTGTACTTTTTAGCTTGTGCTTTTAGTATTAAACTCAAGTTAAAGAATGGTTTCCGTTTATGGAATATGAAGCATAATTGAACTAAGTTTGCTAGAGGAATTAAAAGTTAGCATAGTTGCTATATTAAGAGGATGACATAGTTTTTGTGCTTATATCATATTATGCGCTTTATAGTGAGAACATAGAACAAAGGATAGGCAGGAACTGTGATTCTTGCAGTTGTGATGTTATTCACTAAATGTGTCACTGTGAGGTAACCCCTGCACATACACGTGATCTGGGCATCACTATAGGAGTCAATGCTAGGTAACCCCTGGTATACTCAGGGTCAATGCTAGGTGATCCCTGGTACACTCTTCTCGGATTAGCGAGGTAACCCCTCCCTTTTCCTATCAGCGACATGTCATAGAGTGCAGTAGACGACAGAAGGAGCTACAGGGTACCAAAGAGAAGTAAAGGTTTGCAGAAACGGAAAGGGCTTTCGCGTTTTGCTTTCCATTATCTGTATTTATATTTTGGATATTCTGTTACAGTTTTTATTAAAGAATGAGTTAAAAGTTTAACCCACTGAGTGCTTTAGTACTCACGCCCAAAATATTTTCAAAATATTTTTCACAGGTTGAGATGCTGGAGGTGATGGCTCGATGTACTGTTGTGGGTTGATCATGCCTTGCTGTCTTGTTCAGACTGAATTATTGCTTATGAGTATGTTGTTATGTGATACAATATTACTCCATTGTTTTCCGCTTAAACTCTGATACAGTTGCCCCATAGTATGATTGCATGCTATGTTTTATTTTTGGGCTTATCTGAATTGTATTCTTTATTGAATCATGATAAATAAAGTCCAATTTCTTTTCCTTAGATCCAAGCATGTCTCTTTACAGTTTTCGACCTATGGATATGTCATATTTGGTTGAGTCTTGGATTCTGTTTATTTTCCAGTTGACCTATGAATGGGTCTCAACTTGATTAATTGTTTCTATCCTATGAATGGGACATAAAATTGTTTATTTGCCTCTGACCTATTGATGGGTCTTAGTTGTTGTGGCCTATGGAGAGGTCTTGTTTATTTGAAGAGTTAGAATCCTATCTATTAATTGTTGGATTCTGTTTGAATTTGACTAGCCTATGAATAGGCATTCTTTTGACTTGATTGAATCATTTGACTTCGTTGATACGTTGAAAGACGTGGATTTTTCCAGTTACAGAGGTTATGCTGCCCAAATTTCTGGGGAATATAACATATTCTTGTTCTAAAGCCATTTCATTTTATTATTCTAAATAGTACTTCCTTTTTGAGTAACACCCCGACCCTCATTTATTATTCCTTTTGGGACCGGGACATTACTGAGGACCCCCTGGATTTTGGATCAAGCTATCTTTTTCCTTGTATTTTTCCCGTAATATCCCCGTCCTAATCCTCGGGACCGGGGCGTTACAGTTCAAAATGTGACCAAATAAAAATTTGAGGTTTTTCCACCTTTTTATACAACAACTTACATCCAAATTCTTCAATCTAGCTATAACCAATGTATGATGTAGGAAATTAGAAAAAAGTTGGAGAACAAATTTGAGATTTTTATTTAAGATTACCCACTCTTTTAAATAATAACTCTCATCCCATTTTTTCAATCTACAACTAATGTGGTTTGGTTGCGGTAGTTCATGGCTCTTCCTCTTACATTAAAAGGCGGAAACTGTGGTCGGAGCTTGTAGTTCTTAGTGGTTCGTTTATTATCCTGGGGGATTTTAACACTGTTAGAGGAGCTCATGCACGTCAGGGACGATCCAAACCACCCCCTCAAGCTTGTTTAGATTTTAATTAATTTATTAGTGACATGGAGTTGACGGAGGTTGAGAGTAATGGTGTGTCATTCTCTTGGTCTAGCAAAAGGTTTTATCCTGCGCTCACAGAGAGTAAAATTTGAAAAAACTGAATTCTCGGTTCTGACAGAGTTGTGATCAAAGTTGTGTCTGAAGTGTAGATAACTTTGTATATGCAGCGGAAAATTAGTAACTGACAATGGATTGAAATTTCACGAGATTATATTTCTATAATCTCGCGAAGTGCCTCAGGGCAGAAGATTCACTATATGAATTTGTGAATTACAAAAAACACTTCGAGTAAATACTCACAAAACTAAAGACACTTTATCTCTCCCTTCGCAGAAGGTCGTGACTAAAGTTGTCTTAACTATCACTCGAAGAAAACAAATATCTGAATTTAACTGATCTAATCTATCTGAAATATCTCTATGAACTCGTATCTTATCTTTATACAGTCGATCCCTATTTATACAAAACTAATTACTTGGCCTCTACTCATGTATCTTGCACGTAATCCACTTCTACCATCACGCCTAGACTTTAGCCGCAAGTACCAGCTTTTCCACCGAAATAGGAACTCCCTTATCTTGACTCTTTCTCTTAGACTTGGTCAAAACTCACATGCTTCAAATATTTCTCAACTCACGATTTTCCTGCAACCAAATAAAAAGAAAGACAAAACAAATATATATATACTAAAAACCAACGGTTTCAACAATCTCCCCCTTTTTGTCTTTCTTCCCAAAACAACCAACATCATGCAATTATAACTTAACCCCCCCTAAACATATACTTAGAACAAAGACAAAATCAAAAACAAAGCACAAATGCTCACAAATGCTCCCCCTGTCATGACTGCAACTTACATTGTTACCACATACTGCAGAACCATAAAAAAACCTTCAAAAGATAAGACAATTAAAAGATCAACAAAAAGATCTTATCCAAAAGATCCACAGTCAAATCTGCAATCAAAACATAGTTTTTAAACTAACAGAATAAAGAGAAATTGTTTGTTTGATAAACATCAACAAAAAAACTGCTGCAACAAAAACATCTGCAGCCTTCCCCTTCATTCCTTCTTCTTTTTTTCCTTCTACTCCTCTTCCTCTTGCTCATCAGCTCCCACCTCCTCACTTCCAGCTCTTCCTCGGCTAATGCCTTCTCCACCATTACCTCCCCCTTTTTGGGAAGAAAGAAGGTGTTGGAACACCTTCCTATGCTGGTCAAAGATCTCGATTTGTGCAGTGCAGAAGTTAATTTGTTCCTGCAAAACAAACACATGAATAGAGCACCGAGGACCAGGAGAAGATGGAGCAGATTCTTCATCATCCATCCAAGGTAGATCCACAACTCATGAATCTGTAAGGAAAATCTTTTGCACCGTCTGAAGAGTGAGTCTGGAAGTGAACAAATCTCTCTTCGTGGGCTTGAACCCTTGGTCAACCAACATGCTGAAAATGAGGGATGGCAACACAAGTTTCTTGTTGCTCTTAGTCATGGCAACTTTAGCAATAGCATTGAATATAAGGTTGCCCAGATTAACCTTTTCCTTCATGTATAATTTGTACAAGAGAGAGACATGTTCAAGAGGAACTACGGTGGAGTTCGAGGTAGGGATCCAGTTGCTAACAGAAATTTTATGCAACTTGGAGAAGAGAGAGGTGAGGGCAGAGGCAATCCGGTTCACCCTCTTACCATGCCAGGCCTCAGCTCTTCCCCCAGTTAGCAGATTAGCCATCCTAACTTCAAGCTCATCATCAACCTCATTATCATTTATAGACACATTCGGAAGACCCAAGAATTTGTTAATTTTGGCAAGAGTTAAAATGTAAATACTCCCCCTAACAAACACCTTCCCGAACCTCTTAGATGAGGGATTCCCAAACTCAGAAGATAGATTAGCATAAAATAAACAAACAATCTCAGCAACATATGGACGGGCATAAGAAACACTACCCCAAACCCTCCTCTTTTTCAAAAACGCAACCAAATTGTGTTTACCAAAATCCTTTGCATCGACAGCCCGATCATTCAAAATCTCTCTATTTTTAAAATATTCCCAATTCTTCTTAGCAATATCAGAATAAAAGAGTTGAGAGTCAGTCTTCGATACCTCTATGTCGGATTCGGAAAGAGCAGCTTCCTCATCGGGGTCCAGACATAGCTTGGCTCGCTTTGAGGAGCGATGCTTTTTCCTTTTGGCTTTCGGAGAGGGAGAAGGCAGAACCTTCCTCTTTCCCTTCTTGGACGCAGCAGAGGTGATCTCGAGCTCAGCTTCAGTCTCCGTCTCCTCCCGACTATCCTCAGACCTGAACACATCCTCGGCTTGTGTCTCCGGCTGTCCCTTTTCAGAAGATCCTTCACTAGGCTCGTCTTTCGGTTCGGAAGTGATCTCTATAGGACCCTCCTGAGTCCGTGAAGAACTGCCGGTGAAGTGCAGGCGCTGTGACCGGAGAGGTGGAGGAACATGTTTGGCCTTCACGGGCTTCTTCTTCGGAGGGGATTTAGACGGAGCAGATCTCTCCAAGCCTTCCATTTGCTGTTCCTACTCCACTTCTGAGAACGGCACTTCAATGGGGCCGCCGTCATGTGGATTCCCTTCGTCGGAAAGGAAGAAAGGATCGAGAGATTCTTTCTCAGGAAAGGAGAGCACTGGAATGTCAAGAGGCGGCATGATTACGCCGTCAGGAGCGAGGATGATGGCTTGTGACAACTCCAGATCTGAATTAGGTGAGATGGAGGAGGGCTTCGTCGGGGATGAGGCCGGCAAGGCGAGAGGTCGCGACTGAACCTCTGAGCAGCTATCTATTTCTGGAGAAATTTCCATGGGGGTGTTCCCTCTAGAAGGGGAAAGAAGGACTTTTGGCCAGAGAATCGGTGTGGAGTCTGGTGACAAGAACCGAAAGGGGTTTGGGACAATCGGTCGCGACGGAGAAAGGATCGACAGCTGAGGGGGAAAGGTAGATAGGTGACGGAGATAGGCCGATGCCTCGGGGTCGTTGAGAAGCTCTTGAATCTGTCTCATCTTGTCGGAGTTCATGGTGAATGTGACAGGTTTGAGGAGACGAAAGGGTTTTGTGAATAGTTGATCAAATTGGGAGAATCTGAGTGAGAGTGACTGAGTGTGGAGAGTGAGACTTTTAAGTATGTATATGGAAGGATATAAATATATCTGATAGATACCTGCCTCCACATAAATAGGAATCAACATATTAAAGATATAGTCAAAGTAGATATTAAAGATAGAGTAAGATACATTTCCAGATACATTCAACTGACTTTCAAAATTTTTCATTCATTTTTTTTTATATATTAACCAACTATAGTAAAGAAATTTATATGATCAGCTTACTTTTGATGCATCATAGGAAACTTTTAAGAAGAAGACAGATGATGAATAGACGAATAACCAAAAGAATCTTATAAATACCATTTATCTAAGATCTTTGATCTAGTTATATGGTTTTATAAGAACGATCATGGTTTCACCTTAACACAGGCTTTTTCATCCTCGAATCTGTCCAACTTCACAGTTAACTACGATATACCAAAAGTGTGACAACAGTTGGGCCAACTTTTACTTTTCATATAGAACATAAGCCAAGAGATTTCCTCAGAATTGAGAATCTCTCATAGATTAAAGCTTTTGTGAACATATCAGCCAGTTGATTATTTGTACTAATATACTCTAACTTTAATAGCTTCTTTTCAACTAAATCCCTAATAAAGTGATACCTTAAGTGGATGTGCTTGGATTTGGAATGATGAACTGGGTTCTTTGCAAGGTTAATGGCACTTGTATTATCGCAGAGCATCACCAAGGGATTGCTTTCCAATCCATAATCATCCAACATTGACTTCAGCCATATCAACTGTGTCGAACAGCTCCCAGCGGCTACATACTCGGACTCGGCTGTGGATAATGAGATACAGTTTTTTTTTGCTGTGCCATGAGATGAGGTTGTTGCCAAGATAACAATATCCTCCACTTGTACTACACCTATCATCAGTTTCTCCAGCCCAATCGGCATCACTATATCCAACAAGATCTGTAGTAGTGTCCTTTGTGAACCATAGACCTAATTCACAAGTGCCGGCAATGTACCGAATGATCCTCTTTACAGCCTTAAGGTGCTCCTCCTTGGGACAGGACTGAAACTGAGCACATGCACACACACTGTACATGATATCTGGCCGGCTAGCAGTCAGGTAGAAGAGACTTCCGATAATTGATTTGTATAAAGTTGGATCAACTTCAGGTCCAACTGCATCCTTCGACAGCTTTTCAGTCGTACTCATGGGAGTTCTCATGTGCTTTGCATTTTCCAAACCGAACTTCTTTACAAGATTCTTGGCATATTTTGTCTGTGAGACGAAGACGCCATCTTCCTTTTGCTTGACTTGAAGTCCAAGAAAATTGCTAAGCTCACCGACCATACTCATTTCAAAAGACGTGGACATTGCCTCCACAAACTCTTTCAAGGCTTTCTCACTTGTTGACCCAAATACTATGTCATCAACATATATTTGTGCAATTGTGAGAAAGTCTTTCTCCTTTTTGAGAAAAAGTGTCCTATCGGCATGTCCCCTGAAAAAACTAAATTCAAGCAAGAACTCCGTTAGCCGACTATACCAAGCTCTAGGAGCTTGCTTAAGTCCATACAAAGCTTTGTGTAATTTATACACATGATCGGGTCTTGACGGGTCTACAAAGCCTTTAGGTTGCTCCACGTACGCTACCTCTTCTAGTACTCCGTTTAGAAATGCTGCCTTAACATCCATTTGATGAAGAGTAATGTTAAGATAACATGTAATGGCAAATAATAACCTGATAGACTCTATTCGAGCAACGGGAGCAAAAGTCTCATCATAGTCAATGCCCTCTACTTGAGTGTAACCTTGGGCAACTAAGCGGGCTTTATTTCTAATGAAATTTTCAAATTCATCAGTTTTATTCTTAAATATCCACTTAATCCCTATTACGTTTATCCCTGAAGGTCTAGGCACAAGTATCCAGACTTTATTTCTAACAAACTCAAGTAGCTCGGCTTGCATGACACTTATCCAGAACTCATCTTTTAATGCCTCATTCACGTTTTTAGGTTCAACCATGGATAAGAAGACAACAGTACCATCTTTATTGATTACACATGACAGGCACACCATCCTTACCATTTCCTTGTAGTTGACAGGAGTTTTACCTCTAGTTCTGACCTCTTCACGAACATCTCCAATTATCTGATCAATTGGATGATCTTTTTGAATCTTGCTAGGTGGGTCTCTTCTAATGCTTTCCTGAACTACATCTGGAATTTCTGAGTCATTTGAATGGCTATTTGATCCAGATCCTTCTATAAATGCATCCTCACTTGTCTCTGAAGTGGACTCAACTTCACGGCAAACTCTTCCTTCGTCCTCAGTGGTTTTTCTTGTCCTTCCCTGTATCTTAAGCAAATTGTCAGTATTCTCTTCAGGAGTGTACAGACTGGCCAGATCATCAAATCACACATTTACACTCTCCATAACAGTTTTTGTTCTGAGGTTATAAACGCGGTACGCATGACTGTTAAGTGAATAACCTATAAACACATCTTTATCACTTTTAGGATCAAATTTGAACAAGTAATCCCTATCATTCAAAATGTAGCAAATGCAACCAAAAACATGGAGATATTTTAAGTTGGGTTTTCTGCCATTTAGAATTTCATATGATGTCATGGTGGTTCCGATTCTCAAGTTTACCTGATTACTCACATAACATGCAGTGTTTAAAGCTTCAGCCCAAAAACGTTTGGAAAACTTCTTAGAGTGTAACATGACTGTGGCCATTTCTTGCAAAGTCCGATTCTTCCTTTCAGCTACACCGTTTTGCTGGGGTGTTTTAGGAGCAGAATATTCATGATGAATACCTTCTTTTATGCAAAAGTTTAGGAGCTGCAGATTCTCAAACTCCCGTCCATGGTCAGGTCTAATTCTTTTAACGCAAGAATGGTAGAAATTTCTAATCTTAGCATACAATTCTAAGAAAGCATCATAGGTTTCACCTTTGTCACTTAGAAATTTTACCCAAGCATACCTGGAGAGGTCATCGACAATCACAAAGGAATATTGTTTATCTCCAAGGCTTTCTACCTCAGCTGGCCCCATTAGATCCATGTGAAGCAATTCAAAATAGCTTTGAGTAGCAAATGGTCTCTCTGAAGTTGTCACAACTGGATGCGAGGCTTTTACTTGCTTTCCTTTCTGACAATCTCCACACAGACTTGGATTTGATACGTTCAACTTTGGCACTCCAAGAACAGCATTGAGTCTCTGAAGGTTCTCCATGTTGCGGAAATTGGTATGACCCAATTTTTGATGCCAAAGTTGTACATCATTTACCTGTGCACTCAAGCAGCTTTTTCTTTTAGTTTCATAAATATTATTAGAAGATCTTACCCCAGAGATCACATGTTTACCGTCTTTGTCAACCACAGTACAGTTTTGTTTATCAAAGATGACTGTAAAGTTGTCATCACAGAGTTGGCTGATGCTGATGAGGTTCGTTGTAAGGCCTTGAACATGTGATACATTGGCTAGCTTTGGAAGACCAGGACTATTTAAAATTCCATGGCCTACAATCTTACCGTTTGTTCCTCCTCCGAAGGTGACTTCACTGCCATTGATCTTCTAGTAGTTAGACAGGTAACATTGAGACCCAGTCATGTGACGAGAGCACCTGCTGTCAAAATACCAAGTTGTTGAATCATCAGCCACTGATGCAGTGAAGACAACTTTGCAGGTGTCTTTGGAGACAGCTTTAGGTTTCCAAACCATATTCCTTGTTTTGTCACTTTTGACTGTGAGGCCTGACTTTGAGGCTTGTGTCCTCAGATGAATCTCTTTCTTATGTTCCTGCAAAAACCTATGGCAGAAAGGTTTTATATGTCCAGGGAGGAAACAATAGTGACAAACGAATCTCCTGCATTTCTTACTCACTGATGAGGTGGGATGTGCTTCTTGAGCTTTCACAAAAGGTTTTCCATGAGTGGACATGATTTGTGTAAAGGCAGTCTTTACAGTTTTGTCATAACCTAAGCCATGAGAAGTTACCTGAGTTTGAGTAAGAACTTCATCAAGTTTGGTGGTACCAGTGTTGATCTTTCTGAAAGTATCATTTGCAAGATTGAGTTGAATCCTCATCTTGTCAATCTCTGCATCTTTCTTCGTCAGCATTACCTCCAATTATGCAAGTGACGCCTTCTGGCTAGTGGTTTCCTCATTGAGTGACTCGACTACCTTACACTGTTTGACCCACTTAGCATACAGCTCCTTGTAGAGTCCTTGCAACTTTATCAGCATTTCTAGTGTTTCTTCATCAGTAACTTCTTCTTCCTCATCTGCAGTAGTTATCACAGTGTTGAAGCAAAAGAGAGTTTTATAGTAGGAATCATCATACCTGTCAGAAGTTATCTCAACTTCTGTGAGCTTTGAATTGTCCAATTCATCACATACTGCAGTTAAGGCAGCGTGTTCGTTGGTTGCATCATCTGAGATTTCTTCCACAAATATCCCTGAGGTGTCCAGCTCACTGTCGCTAAGAGATAAGAATGTGACAGGCTTTCCAAGCTTTCTAAATATGTTGGCACATTCATTTGCAAAGTGCCCATAGCCTTTGCACTCATAGCATTGAACCGTGGAGAAATCTTTCACCTCCTTTGGTCTAAAGTGATCTGATGCAGCACGCTTTATGATCCTAGATTTCTTACCAGGTGTATTCATTTTCTCATAGATAACCAAAGGCCCAGATGGGTCATGTCGAGGCTTGCGTTGTTCAGCACCTCTCTTTAGTTGTTTTCCTCTGTTTGTCCTGATGAGAGTGCTTAGTCTTCTGGTCAGAAGAGCAAAATCAGGATTCTTTTCACTGATTTCTTCAAGATCATCATCCTCTTCTTCGTCATAAGCTGTTATCCTTGAAGTCGACCCAGCTGTCATGGCAATTCCCTTCTTCTTTGACCCGCACTTCTCATTCAATTCCATTTCATAGGCCTTCAAATCATTCATCAGCTTTGTGAAGTTCAAAGATCCAGTGGTTGACGCCGTGTCAATGGCAACAACCTTCATATCAAACCGAGGTGTTAGAGTTCTCAAAGCTCTATAAACTAACCTTTTGTTGGTGATCGGATAACCAAGATTAGTGCACTCATTTGCAATCTCAAGTAGCTTATTGCAATACTGTCCAACGGTCTCATCTTCCTCCATCTTTATGTTCTCAAACTTTGTGGTGAGAATGCGATGTCTCGATTCTTTAATTCCGACATCTCCTTCGCAATGTTGCTGAAGAATATCCCACGCTTCTTTGGCCGACTCACAATTTCTTATGAGTTTGAACATCTGTATATCCAAGGAAGATTGGATCGCATTGAGTGCTTTGTCGTTGAACGTAGCTTCATCGATTTGTGACCTGGTCCACTCTTCTGGAGGAGTACGGATTGTATCTCCTTCGGCATCTACGGTCTTAGGATGTGTCCACGTTTTCTAAACAACATTCCATGCTCTAGCATCAATGGATTTGATGCAAGCTCTCATTCGAACTTTCCAAAAGGAATAGTTCATGCCATCGAGAACAGGAGGTTTGTTGAACAACGGGTTTGTGCAATCCATCATACTCACAAAAACAAGATCACCACTTAGTGTGTCAAGTGTATGCTCTTGATGCCAAATGAAAAAACCGAATTCTCGGTTCTGACAGAGTTGTGATCAAAGTTGTGTCTGAAGTGTAGACAACTTTGTATATGCAGCAGAAAATTAGTAACTGACAATGGATTGAAATTTCACGAGATTATATTTCTATAATCTCGCGAAGTGCCTCAGGGCAAAAGATTCACTATATGAATTTGTGAATTATAAAAAAACACTTCAAGTAAATACTCACAAAACTAAAGACACTTTATCTCTCCCTTCGCAGAAGGTCGTGACTAAAGTTGTCTTAACTATCACTCGAAGAAAACAAATATCTGAATTTAACTGATCTAATCTATCTGAAATATCTCTATGAACTCGTATCTTATCTTTATACAGTCGATCCCTATTTATACAAAACTAATTACTTGGCCTCTACTCATGTATCTTGCACGTAATCCACTTCTACCATCACGCCTAGACTTTAGCCGCAAGTACCAGCTTTTCCACCGAAATAGGAACTCCCTTATCTTGACTCTTTCTCTTAGACTTGGTCAAAACTCACATGCTTCAAATATTTCTCAACTCACGATTTTCCTGCAACCAAATAAAAAGAAAGACAAAACAAATATATATACTAAAAACCAATGGTTTCAACAAAATTGATCGTGCATTGGTTTTGAAGGGATTTCTTGATGCATGGGAGAGAATCACAACTACTCTTCTCCCAAGAATGTGTTCCGATCATTCTCCTTTGATTGTTCTTTGTACTCTTCCTTACAACCTGGTACTCGCCCTTTTCATTTCTAGAATATGTGGGTGCATCATCAGTCATTTTTGCGTCTTATTAAAGAATCTTGGGAACAAGGCGTGGATTCTAATAGTCGAATTCGGACAATTATGCTTAAACTTAAACGTCTCAAATGAGCTCTTAAGATCTGGAATTCGAACGTTTTTGGGAATTTTAATAACAAAATTCTAGATTTGCAACAAAAATTGATTGAAATTCAAAAAGATATCTCGTCGCATGGTTTCTCGGGGGGGGGGGGGGGGGGGAATATGGAGAAGGAAATCTCACACCAGGCTGATATTAATGGTCTATTTCTTGTTAAATGATTTAACTTAAATCTGCTCATCTTCGGCAAAAGAGCAAGATTTGATTGGTTAAACGATGGTGACAGGAACTCTAAATTCTTTCATGACAGTATAAAGACTAGGCGTGCAAAATCCAATGTGGCAATTATATCTATCAATGGGGATATTGTGCATGATCAGGACAGCATTGCGGCTCACGTTGTGAATTATTTTCAAACTCTTTTTTTCTCAATCGAATGGTCACGGCACGGATCTCTCTTTGATCTATCAGGTCATCCCCACTCTTGTGACAGATTAGCAAGGCCTCAAGCTCAGGCTTGCCCTTCCTTTGATGAGGTGAAAGGCACTATTTTTTCTTTAGATTCTAACAGAGCGGCTGGGCCTGATGGTTTCAGTGGTAAATTCTTTCATATGGCTTGGGATATTATTGCTTCAGATGTTTATCATGCTGTCCGAGATTTTTTTTCATTTGGAATCATCCCTCCTGGATTAAATTCTACTTTTTTGGTTCTCATTCCAAAAAGGAGAGTGCCTTGGTGGTTGAGGAATACAAGTCGATTGCTTTGAGTAATTTTTTCTTCAAAATAATCACCAAAGTGTTGGCGTCTAGATTGAACAATGTTGCAGTTATTTTGGTTTCTAAGGAGCAATTTGGGTTCATTCAAGGGAGACATATACATGATGTTATTTTGATGGCTTCCGAAGGTGTTAATACTCTCAATTGTACTCATGCAAGACGTAATATGGCTCTTAAGGTTGATTTCACAAAAGCTTTTGACACTCTCCAATGTGATTTTTGACAAAGGGTGCTAAGGAAGTTTGGATTCTTAGTTAAGTTCTGTGATTGGATCCATAATATTCTTGGATCAGCTAGGCTCTTGTGCTATATAATGGTTCGCCGACGGGGTATTTTGCTTTTTCTAGAGTAGTTAGGAAAGGGGACCCCTTTTCTCCTCTATTATTTGGTATTGCGGAAGAATTTCTTAGTTATGTTATTTCTCAAGTCATGATTTTTGGCATGATAATTGCCTTGGATACACTATTGTTGACAAGTTGAAAATCCCTACTATACGTGTATGCATGTTAAGTTTGCGGACAAGGTCGGAGACTTCTTGGTGAATGGGGCGTGGCAGTTCACTCCATCTTTGGACAAAATCCTTGCATGGACATGTTACAGTGAGTTTGGCTCGGTTACATACTACAGCCTATTTTTTGGCGGTTAAATGGAGAAAGTGGATATGGGCCTCTCACATTCCAGTTCGACACTCTTTAGTTATATGAGAGGGAAATGAGGTTATATGAGGAACGTTGTTGCTGATTTAGTCACTCTGAATACGTTGAAGGTGGTTCCACGTCCGACTTCTCCTTGGGTGATTATCTCAATTTCATGGAGACCTCCCCCTACAGGTTGGATCAAAATCAATACTGATGGTGCTTTGTAATGAAATCCGGGTAAGATGACCATGGGAGGGGTGTTCCAACGTGCTGATGGATCAGTGTTCTGTTGTTTTCACACGGAAGAAGGAATTGGATTTGCGTTTCTTGCTGAGCTGACGACGGTTATTGTTGCTTTGGAGTGGGCTCAGAGTTTGTCTCTAGACTTTATTTGGCTGAAGGTTGACTCTGTTTATGTGGTTACTCTTCTTTCTACAAGAAGTTTGCAGGTTCTTTGGATTTTAAAAGCTCGTTGGCGGCGCGGTATGGACTTTGTTAGTAATATTCATTTTTGTGTTTCGCATACTTACAGAGAAGGTAATAGTGTGGCTAATATCTTAGCATCAAACATGATTCGCATCCTATAAAATTGGAATCTTACAGAGAAGATTAGCATGGCTCCTGTACAAGGATAACGCGCATAAATTGAGAAATGGTTAAATTTTTTTTTTTAATTTTTTCTTACTTCTGAAAAGTTACGATTTTTGTAGATACACTGCGTTATCAATTCATATTAGATTATACAGTTAAAGTTCGCTTTCATACATTTGTCACCTTTTATGTCTAATTTGTTATTTTCTTATTCAAATTGAAGAAAGTTGTTTTGTTTAATGCAATCAGTTCATTAACGACAACATTGTAGGTTTTTTTTATAATGATATTATATCATATTTAGTAAGAAAATATATTTGTTCGTAATATTATAGCCGATTAAATTATTATATTAACTAAAAAAACAACTATAGAACATTTTAGTGAGGTTATATATACGATATAGATATGACATGCAATTTAATATTTATTTCAGAATAGAAATTATTTCACCGGGAATTATGGATATAGATATGGAAATTACTTGCAATTCTCTAATAGTTTTGGGGTAAAAACTAGGGGTGTAAACGAGCCGAGCCGAGCCGAGTACTGCCGAGCTTGAGCTCGGCTCGTTTAAGTATCCGTGAGCTCGAGCTCTAGCTCGAGTTCGACTCGAGCTCGGAACTCGGGCTCGAGCTCGGCTCGATAGAAAAAACTCGAGCTCGAGCTCGGCTCGAGCTCGACTCGGGTTCGGCTCATTTATTTAAAATTTGAGCCCGAACCTGAGCTCGACTCGGGTTCACCTCGAGTATTTAATATTCGAGCCCGAGCTCGAGCTCGAGCTCGGCTCGTTTATTTATTTGTTAATATTTATATTTTTTCATTTCTCTAATTTTTTATATATTTTTAAATTTATACTATATGTTTATTAGTTATATAATATATATATATATATATATATATATAATATTATATATATATATTATGTGTATGTATTAGTTATCGAGTGTGTGTCGTAAGATTCACAAATCATGAATCACAACTCATAAGTTATTCCTATTACAATATATTAAGATAATTTATAAATTAATAATTCTATATTATTTAAGAGACTATTAATTCTTAACTTTTTTAATTATTATTCTTAGTTTAGCTTATTTAATGTTAGTCTTAATTTTTGTTAATTTTTTTTATTATTATGTGCATATTAACTAATATAAACTATAGTTATATAAACTATGTACTATAATGTAAATAGTATATATAACTAAGAATTTAAGATTAATATTATACAACGGTGTTAATTAACTGATAAGAAATAAGAATATTGTTACTCTTGAACTTGATTTTTTAATTTTGATAAGAAATTTTTGAGAAATTATTATGTTTCCAATATCATTTATTTCATTTCATTCTTATTTAATGAATTGAGATTGATTATTTTGTCAATATTAGTATTAATTTTTGTGAATTTTCTTTTTTTCTTTTATTACTATGTACAGTTTAACTAATATTGATTATATACTAGAATACTAATTGATGAATGGCAGTATATATGACTCATAGTTTAAGATTAACTATACAACATTGGTGCTAAGAATATTATTACTCTTGAACATTTAATTAATTTTAATTTTTGTTAATATTCCTTTTCCATTATTATTTTGTTACTTTCGATAATATTACATTTCATGTTTTAATATTTAATGATGAGTATTATTTTATCAAATTGTTAATATTAATCATAATTTTTTTATTTTTTTCCCTTTATTACTTTACATGCATTATAAATTTATAATTTATAACTTATATTCTTGTAAGTTATAACTAATAATCTAAGATGGAGTATAATCTATATATTATGTACTATATATTGTTGATTCTCCTTTTTCTTTGTTTTCTTTTATCACTCATCTACTCTTGTGTTAAACACCATATTTCTTAATTTTGATAATATTAAATTAATATTATTAATTTCATTTCATATTTATTAATTAATGAATTGAGAAATATTATTTTATAAATATCAATCTTAATTTCTCTTATTACTCAATATTTATTATTTAGCGTTCAATTTCTTAAGTTCAACAATATTAATATAATATCATTTCATATTTCATATTATTATTTATCATACTAATATACTATATAGAATTGTAAATAAGATAACTGTATTATATATATATATATACATATAGTTCATTAGTTTGTATGTTTGTGTATATAATCGTTACTCTTGATCATTGATTTTCTAACTTTAATAATATTAGTTCAATAGTTAATACCATTAATTTCATTTAATTTTTAATGAGAAGTATTAATTTGACAAAAATTACAATATAAATAAATAATATTTTAATAATTACAAAAATAGTATGTGTCTCGAGTTCTAAATCGAATAGCTCGCGAGCTCGGCTCGAGCTCGGCTCGTTTAATTACTCGTGAGTCAGGCTCGTGAGACAACTCGCGAGCTCGGCTCAAGCTCGGTTCGTTTAAGTACTCGCGAGCCAAGCTCGAGAGACAGCTCGCGAACCAGGCTCGAGTTCGGCTCGTTTAACTACTCGCGAGTCGGCTCGCGAGATAGTTCGTGAGACAACTCGTTAAAAAGCTCGAGAACCTCATGAGCCGAGTTAGCTCGCGAGCTCGACGAGCCAAGCTCGAGCTCGGCTCGAAAAAATGGCGAGCTCGTTTAGCAGGCTCGAGCTCGGCTCGTTGAAGAAACGAGCCAGTCTCGAGCGAGCTTTTTTCGAGCCGATACCCGAATATCTCGCGAGTAGTTTGGCTCATTTATAGCCCTAGTAAAAACTATAATGATAGATTATAGGTATCGCAATTTATATATATTCTATATGACTAAAAATAATTTTATTTTTGTATAGTTTATCAAGGAATCTATATTGTTTTTGTAAATAAAATATGAAGATTGGTATAATTAGAATTATAAAATTAAGATCTAAAAAAAAATGGGGACCAACCTCATTAACATCTCTTTATTATGATCGCATATGTCCCAAAATAAAAATAAAAAATCTACTACTATATAAAAAGAGCCTTGTCTTATAAAATTTGATCTACTTATTATGTCCATATTATAACTTTAATTTAAGGGTATTAATGTAATATAATATAATATATTTATTTTAACACGATAATATACCATATTAATTTATATATATATATATATATAATCTACTACTATATATATTATTTAAATATAATAATATACACTAATCCTTCTATAGAACCTACAATATAAAAAAATATATTTAACAAACTTCTGCGAAAAAAGTGAAAATGGATAACAATTATGAATAATAATTTCATTTTAGATTTTGTAATTAAGCATACCCATTTTTTTATTCTTTTTATTTCTGTTTAAATTTCATCTAATCTAAATAAATTACGTCATTTGTTCCATAAAATAGTATTTTATTTTTTATTTCATCTTTATGAACCCAAGATATTATAAACTAATAATTATGGGTTTCAAACATATAAAATTTTCATTTACCTAAAAGTTTTTTTTTTGACCTTTTTCCCTTTCTCGCGCACATTATTCGTACATTAAAAAATACAAATAAACTCTAAAATCAAAAATGAAAATAAACACAATATATTTAATATAATCATTAAATTTAAAATTAAATTATAAAAATTAAAATGCAGCCTAGAATTTATAAAAAATTAAAAAAAACTCTAAAAATTAAAAATAAACCCTTAAAATTTTGACAAGAAAAAAAATGAAAATATTAAAATTAAATTATATTTGAAAACTAAAGAAAGCCTAGACTATTAATAAAATTAAGGAGAATTATCAATCCAAGGCCCGAGAGATGTTTTATCTATTGATATAGAATATGAAATATATATTATATCGATTCAAGACTCGACAAATCTAAAATTATCAATTTAAGGCTCGAAAATTTAACGGTGCTAAAAATTCATGCATCAGAAGATGATGTGGTCGTTAAATATACGCATTAGTTTTATCATATATTATATTAAATAAAAACAAACACAAATTTAAATTTATTATTTTTATTAAATTCTATCAAATAAAAATTGTCACTTTCCGTCATTCGGCTCTCATTATTTTATAGTTTAAAATTCATCTTTGTTTTTTAATTAATTTAATTTTATTACATTTATAATTGATTATGTAACAACCCACTTCTACTTGAATTAAATTAATTAAATTATTTGATTGCTTTAAAATTCAGTTTTAATTTATTTGATAATGTTAGATATGATTAGTTGGACTTGAGGGAGTCTAAAATTGCGCCCCTAATATTAAAAATATTTGGGATTAATGTTTAGGTTTTAAAAATTTACTCTTAAACTTTATTATGATCACGAGTCTTTTTTTTATTAATATTTTTTGAAGGGTTATTGGATAATTTAAAAAAAAAAAATTATTAAATAGCATAGAGATGAGTGTTCATTCTTCCTTCAATAGCTGTAAACGTATATGTATAATTGCCTATTCAGCAAAATCAGGAAAACACACTTGTCCTTCTCTTTGTTAACCACATCCTATGAATTCATATATCTGTATTTTAACATAAAAGAGATGCCTTACCCAACACTACTCCAAGCTCTCCAACTAGAATTCCAGTTTCACAGCAAAATTCACCCATTTTATTAGGATTTAACTGCAGCAAATTCGACCCTTTTAGGTAAGTTTATTTTTAATTCAATCTTCTGTATTTGTTACACACCATTAATCTCAACATATTTTCTAAATTTAAATTAACTAAAAACCATGAATTCATGCCTCTGTAGACCAATTTCAACACATCATATTCCTATCAAATTCCTTCTCACCAACACACATATACATATGGTTTGGCATGCAGAAACTAACATTATAGGAAAAGAAAATTAAGAAAATGGAAGAAAAGAGAGGAAGAAAGTGAGTCGGGGTTGTGGTGGTTGAGACGGGTTTGAGTCGCAGCAGTCGGGCTAGAGATTTGGGTTGAATCGAGTCATGTCGTTGAGTCAAGCAGAGATCCCTCATCGGAGTTGGAACTGGCATGGGAGTCGAAGCAGGGGAGAGACGTTGTCGGCTGGGGCTTCGATCGCGGCGGGGCTTACCTGGGCTGCGGTGGTTCCTGGCTGCTTGAATCAGTTGTCGTCGGTCGTCGGCAGGCAGCGGTGGCTCGCCGGAGTCAAGAAGAAGAGAGACAGGTGAGGGTAGTCAAGTCGGCGAAGATGATAGGGAAAGAAGATGAAAAGAAATTGAGATTAGGGATTTCTATTTTTTTTTCCCCATTTACAGTAGTAGAGAGAGAGAGGAGAGAGAGAGTAAGAGTCAATAAGAGAAGCCAGAGAGAGAAAGTTGATCAAGGGATTTGGACTTCCAATCGTGTGTTGTCGTCATTTTAAGAGAAAGGAGGTGAAGGGATTAAATTACAATTAAGTTGTTTATATTATGATCCATTAATATTAGTTTTTTTTTTAAATTATAAAATGACCCCAAAATGTTCATTATCTTCAGAATTTAGTCCAAAATCTTTCTAAGAATAAAATTTAGTCCGTATACTTTTATTTGAATTTTCTATTTTATCCATAGCTCATAAATTAATTATTTAGGATCATAAATCTTAGATTTTCAGATTCATTAAAAATTATAATTGACCTAAATGATTTATTTGAAATTATTTTGATACTAGGTGCGGCGCAATTAGGACCCTCGTCTACTATGTGGTTCACTACTCAATTTTACGTACTCCTTATTCTTAGGTGGGTGAAATTATTATCTTCGAAATAAAAGTATATGTTATATGTTCTTTGAGTCAGAAATATTTTAAATCCAACTTGTATTGTCGTGGATGGAATGTGGATAGCGTTTTATACGCATAGAATAGTGTTTTGTACGCACAGAAGCGTTTATACGCACCAGAATATGTCCTATGCATAGTTCAAGATGTATTCTAGAATCAGAAGAAGAGTACCTTAAATCCATTATTCCTGCGATTTATTTCAGTTGGATAAATAGAAAGAAATGCTCATAATCCCCCACCACTGAGTACATTTTAAGAATGCTCACCCCACATTTTTAAATATTTTCAGGTCAATGAACTTGGAGCGGCGTGAAGGAAATGGGGGTCGACTTTCTTTAGACGTTTTGGTTATTTAACTTAAACTCTTAGACTTGCTGCTTAAAATAAATTATTTTAATCTTGATATTTTGTGTTTGTTTAGTGTCTTCGGACTAACTTAAACTAGTAGTTGAATATTATGGTTTTAACAATATTTCGAGTATGAACTTTGTATTTTAGAACTTATGAGTTACTTTTTGAAATGAAATGGATTGAGTATATTGGAATTTATGAAATGTAGATATTTTGATATAAGTATGTATATATATATTTATATATTTGAAAAAAAAAATATATATATATATATATATATATTGTGCTCTATTTTCTTACTTGAGATTTCTAGCGTTGTTATTCGAGAAACGAAAAAAAATATATACTCAAATTGTTAATATTGTTAATCAATTTTTATTTTAAAGTATAGAAAGAGTAACACTTTAAATTATAGAATTTAGGGTGTTACAGATTATTATGATTTTAATTACATGACCAACTATTAAATCTTATCGGACCATTTAATAAATTAACTAATGTTAATTTTATTCTCTCTCTAGAGATCTCTTTTTAAAATAATGATTTCCCCCATCAAAATTGAAAAATTAAAATAAAAAGACTTATATCAATTTATCGTTGTGATATGAAACTAAATTTTTTTTATTACAATTACATACTGAATTTAGTTGAACATTGAAATTAATTTAAACTTGTAAGGATATTTGGTTGAATTAGGCATAGATTGAATTATAGTAACAAAATTTAATAAATCTCTCTATTTAATTTAATTAAGGTAATTTATGTAAATTTGTGTTTGTTTTTATTTAATTTAATTTTGGATAAAAATGATGTGAATATTACCAACCATGTCACCTTCTATTGGATGGTGTTTTAACATCATTAAATTTTCAAGCCTAAAATCGATAGTTTTAGATCTTTCAAGTATTGAATCTATAGAATATATCTTTCATACTCTATATCGATATATAAACCATCTTTCGGGTCTAGGATTAATAATTCTCAAAAAATTAAGCAAGTAATCTATATCTATTCAAAATTGTCATCAATTTTACAATCTACAATCTCCACTTAAATTAAGGATTAAAAAGTAATATAATATATTATATAATTAATTTTATATTATATTATATTATGTTATATTATATTATATTATATTACTTGTGAAAATAAATTATATTTGAAAACTAAAGAAAGTCTAGACTATTAAAAAAATTAATATAGTGTATTAATTTAGAATTTTAATCTAGAATTAACAATTAATTTTTGGACTAATATATCCCTCCTTTTTATATACATAAAATCCTATTCACTTATATTTTCCTAAAAGTTGAAAACAAAATTATCTCTCCATATATTTGTAAGGTTAAATTTGAGAGAAAGGTTATCAAAATATATAAAACAACAAACATTTTGATAAAAAAAAATAAAAAATAAATAAAACAACAAACAAAACGAAAAGGGGTGAGTAATATATCTCTTCAATGATATTTACTTGTTGTCAAAGAAAATTTTAACTTTATCATATAACATGTTTATTAATTAAATATTTATCTAATTTTAAATTTCATAAATACCAAAACTAATAAATATATAAAAGTCAATAAATATATTCTACCGGATTTATTAAATTTTCGCGACCTACAGTGATATAAATTATTCATATGACACGATATCCGCAGTTTGCGAATAATAATCCAGGGGAATATGATAAAATTTCCCTAATCTAAAAATATATTTGTGTTGGTTTTCTAATGAATTTTTGTTTTGCCTAAACATTCCCTTCACGTCTTCCAAGATAGCCATGCTTGATTATAACATCATATTTTGTTGACAATCAAATTGTTCTATTGACAGACTCAATATACGTATTGTCAATATTTTCTCACGATTGCTTTAACATTTGCGAACATATACTAAATAAAGGTGATATAAATTGTTTAGTGAACATGTGCTTTAATGTTGATTGCAAACTAAGACAATAAAAATAGGATTATAATTGGTAAAAAAAAAAAAGCTAGTCTTGCTTCTTTTAGTTGGAAATGTGTAGTGATTTCTACCGCAATTTATATGGTTTATATGTTGGTTATAGTATTTTGTGAGTAATTTGTAATAGAAGAAATAGGGTTGAGATAAGAGAAAAAGAGAGGAACGAAGAAGAGGCAGATTTGGGTAATTTCATTCTGATTTCTTTCTCAACCATATGAGTTATATATGATCTCAATATGGTCCCCACTTACATAAACCCTAAAGGCATTACTTGATTTAAATTAAGAAAACATAACATAAACATAAAATAAAGGTACTGGGCTGCTCAACCACTTTTGTGGGCCTGTTCCTCGCAGCTCAACTCAGCGAGCCTTTGACCCAGGTCCGAACCCGACGGAGTGACCCGCTCCAGCTTGCCCACGGATCCTTCAACATAATTGAACCCTAATTGCTCAAAGACTCCATTTTTATCAATACATTCTTCCCCAATTTCACTCGCAGCATCAATTCCCTCCAATCTCATAACATTACCCCCCAGATAACCTGATTCTCATCCCTGAGAATCGAAAGCTGAGAACTTGTGGCGGAGGAAAGCAGTATCTTCCCAAGTGACGAGATCAGTATCAGGAGAAAACCAGAGTACTAGAGTTTGCGGAGTAAGGTGATCGCGGCGGAGGAACTCTTGGTGGGACATCGATTGTAGAGGAATGATGGTGAGCTCACCGTCGTCGTTCGTTGCCGCCAAATCAGCCACAGGTACCATGCTTTTCCCAATACACTTCTTTAGTAGATAAACATAAAAAATGAGGTGTATTTTTTATGTGGGGGATAGATCCAACCGGTAGGCTACTTTTCCAATCTTTTCAACTATAGTAAATGGGTTGTAGAACTTGGCAGAGAGCTTCTGGTTTCTCTGGGTTGCAACAGTAGACTGCCGAAATGGTTGGAGTTTGAGGTAGACATGTTCGGCTACTTCAAAACTCCAATCTTGGCGTTTGCGGTCTGCAAACCACTTCATTCGAGATTGAGCTTGAATGAGGTGGTTTCTGAGAGATTGGAGCATTTGTTGTCTCTATGAGATGATATCCATGACATCTGTGTTGCTGGAGTCAGGATAGGCAGAGATTAAGAGCATAGGTAGGGGTACTCCATAGAGAGCTTGGTAAGGAGTGCATTTTAGGCTGGTGTGATAATTTGTGTTGTACCAATATTCTGCTAGGGGTAGCCATTGCAGCCACTGTCGAGGGCTGGAATTTACCATGCACCTTAGGTAGTTTTCAAGGCATTGATTCAGCCTCTCAATCTGGCCATCAGACTGTGGGTGATATGCTGATTACATGTCCATCTTCACTCCCATGAGTCTGAACAGTTCCTTCCAAAAGGAACTTGTCAAAATGGTATCTTTGTCAGTAACTATACTCAAGGGTTGACCATGTAACTTGTAAATGTTGTCCAAGAATGCCTTAACAACAGATTCAGCTGAATAGGGGTGTGATAGGGGAATAAAATGGCCAAATTTTGTGAAACTATCCACCATAACTAGAATGACATTTTTGCCTCCAGACTTAGGTATCCCTTCAATAAAGTCCATGGAGATATGAGTCCATGACTGATGAGGAACTAGTAGTGGTTGTAGTAGCCCAGGGTAGAGGCCATGGTCTGACTTGTTCCTTTGGCAGACATCACACCCCTGCACCCATTTTATCACCTCTGCCTTCATGTTTGTCCAGTAAACTATTCCATTGAGTCTCATATAGGTTCCACATACCAGAGTGACCACCAAAAGAGGAATTGGGTAGAGCAGTAAGAATCTGAGTCCTTAGTTCAGGTGAATTCCCCACTCTTAACCTCTCTTTGTACCTCACTAGTCCATCAGTGAATTGAAACTCAGGGAAGGAATCAAAATCCACCAGCTTAGCACTTATGATTTTAGAGAAGTAAGGGTCTTGTTGGTAGCTAGTGAGTACCATTTGTATCCAAGTAGGCACTGCAGTAGTGATGTCTGTACAAGTAAGGTATGTACCTTCCCTCCTTGATAAAGCATCTGCCACCTTGTTGTCACAACATTTCTTGTACTGGATTTGTTAGTTTTGTATACTGGAAGACTTATCTTTGTATACTTTTCTGATGATATGATGATATGAAATGAAAGTTATTGCAGTCACTGTTTGCATTTAGATTATGTTCTATAATTGTTCTATGCAATGTTCCATATACTTACATTGTAGATGATATGGTGTGGGGAGTCACACGGTAAGATCATATCATTAGAACTTTGTAATGTATTAAAGAGCTCACGGCTTAGATGGTCTTGAACACATCATCGGTACACCGTAGAATAATCTGATAAGTTAGTTTATCTTGACTAACTGATTATTCTAGTACACTTGTAAGTGTATTGAGGAGGATCGCGATAGGATACTATTCTCTGTCTCTGACCCAGTTACTGAGAGAATAAAGATCCACAGAGTTCGGGTTCTAAACTCATGTGATATTGGCAAACATATGTGTGTGTTGTTTATTACTTTGATTTATCAATGGGTGAGATCTTTTCGTAGATCAAACTCGATATCTTGGGTAATAACAATGTATACATGATGTCTCAAGCAGTATGCATGAGCACCGTGTCCTGGTGCGCCAGGTTGATGATGTTCTCTTGAGAAAACACAAGTTCATGTTGAAACCCTGCAGATGGAATTTATTCCTTACATGATAAAGCTTGTGTGGTACTACTCAAGATTTTAGATGTTAATTAATTATAGCTGTCAGAGGCTGACATAATTAATTAATGAACATTATATCTTAAACACGGGGAATGGCTGGACTAGAGGAGAAAGGATATTCGTAAATATGTATTAAATTGGTAGGTCAGTTTTACTTCTTTAGTGGAATAAAAGTAAAACTTAATTTATTTAATTATATCCTAAGTTTATTAGATATTAGATATTAAATAAATTAGTGGGCCAATTTAATATTCTTCTAGATCCCTGTTGTAGCCCAATTGACTGATAGTGGACTGGATATTGAACTTGAGATAGAGGCCCAAACCTAGTAGGGTTGGAAGTTGAATTTTCGGCCACTCCCTGTATAAATATATGGAGGGGGTTCGAAAATTTCAGTGTTAACATCAGCCTCTCTTTTGTCTCTCAAAGTTATCCACAAATTTCACAAACCTATCTAGTAGATTTCAGCCCACTCTGAATCTAGATACAGTCCGGGAATACAACAGAAGATCTTGGAGTAGAATACTGTGGTGGACGATTTTTCTGAGAAAAAGAGGACGCATGTTTCATTCATTCAACAGCAAGATTAGATCTTTAATTTTGTCCTCAGACCGTCTGACAATTGTAAGTAATTCGAATCTATGTCTTCCACTTTATTAGATTCGTTTTACATGGTTTTATGCTTGGTGTGATAAACATGCATGTGACATAAAAATATGATTTGCGTGAACATGGATTAATGAACAACCAAATGATCCTGCGGTGGTTTAATTCAAAAAAAACCCCAACAGGATTTCATAGTTGAGCCTCAGTAGCTTCGTCAAACCCTTCTGTTGTATAGGGTTAATGGTCTTTTGATCCAACAGGTACTTGAGTACCTGTTGGTTTGTCTTTATGATGAACTTGTGCCCTTGTAGATACACTCTCCACCTTTGTACTACCATGAGGACAGCTAGAAATTATCTCTCATAAATTGAGAGGGCTTGGTTCCTTGGGCATAGAATCTTGCTTAAATAAGCTATAGGTCTACCTCTCTGCATCAAAACAACTCCCACTCCTGCTCCACTAGCATCAGTCTCCAAGATGAAAGGCTTGGTGAAATCTGAGAGTGAGAGCACTGGGGCTGTAGTCATGGCTAATTTGAGCTTCTGAAAAGCTTCATCTGCCCCCTGATTCCAGTGGAAGTTATCCTTCCTCAGGATGTCAGTGAGGGGTTTACTGATAAGACCATAATGCCTGACAAATTTCCTGCAGTAGCTTGTTAGCCCCAAGAACCCTCTGAGCTGTTTAGGGTTTTTGGGTCTTGGCCACTTCAGCATGCAATCTAACTTTTGGGGGTCAGTACAGACACCTTCATGTGTGATGATGTGTCCCAAGTACTCCACTTGTGTACTCCCAAAACTACATTTGCTCCTCTTTGCATATAGTTTGTTACTCCTTAGCAGTAACAAAACCTCCCTTAAATGTCTCAAATACTCTTCTCAATTAGAGTTGTGTATCAGAATGTCATAAAAAAACACTAGCACAAATTTCCTTAGGTGCTCTTGAAATGTGTGGTTCATTAGAGCTTGGAAGGTTGTTGGGGCATTACATAACCCAAAAGGTATAACCACGAATTCAAAGTTCCCATGGTGTGTGCTAAAGGCTGTAAGGTACCTGTCTTGAGGTCTCACCAATATCTGGAAGTAACCTGACCTTAGGTCAATCTTGGAGAAGTATTTAGCCCCATGTAACTCATCCAATAACTCATCAACTACTGGAATTGGGTACTCATATTTAATTATGAGGGAATTTAGGTATCTATAATCCACATACATCTTCCATGATTGGTCTTTTTTCTTCACCAGGATAACTGGGGAAGAAAAAGAACTTTTGTTGGGCTGAATGAGACATGTTTTCAATAATTCCTTTAACAATTTTTTCAATTTCTCCTTTGTAGCTGTGTGAAGTCCTGTAAGGCTGTTGGTGTCTAGGAATGCTGTTAGGCTTTAGGGATATGTGGTGTTCAATCCCTCTAGTGGGGGGAAGTTCAGTGGGCTCTTCAAAGACATCCTTGAACTCCTCTGAGATAGGCAGTAGGTCTGATTCCTCTGTAGCACCAGCAATGGAGGGTCTAATCATGAACACTTCATCAATGTCTTTGGTGGCACTTGTATGTAACATCTTGTAGAGAGTGTGTCCAGAAATTAGTTGGCATTCAGCTTAGGTTTTAGCAGCTTGTAGCTTGATTTTCCTTCCTTTCTGAGTGACTGTAAATGTCATGTTCTTGTAGTCCAGCTTAATGGGTGTGCAAGACCTCAACCAATCCCTACCTAGAATGAGATCATACCCCTATGTTTGTAGAGTCCTTAGAGAATACACAAACTGGTGCCCTTGTATATCCCAGCTGAATTCCTTGGCTTGAGATTCACTTATCAACTTTTGTCTATTGGCCACCCTAATTAGCAGTGGCTTGGCAGGTTCTAGGGTGAAGCCTAGTCTATTAGCTGTAGCTTCTTGGATGAAGTTGGAGTGCTCCATATGTCAATCAAGATTTGTAGCTCTTGATCCCCCATCTTTCCTGTTACTCTTAGGGTAGTGGCTCCTTCAGACCCAGAAAGGGCATTCAGAGACATTTGGGCTTCCTCCATTTGTAGTTCACCTGGATCAGGAGGCAGGGGATCCTCACAAGGGTTTGGGCAAGATTGTAGCATGGTAAGCTCTTCTTGCTCACTCATGATCATGTAGTTAATCCTGTTTTTACACCTATGTCCAAATACATAGGGTTCATCATAATTATAACACAAGCCCTTCTCCCTCCTAGCAGCCATTTCAGCAGAAGTGAGTAATTTAGTAGGGGGCTTCAGGGGTGGTGTGAGTTGCTTGGGTGGAGTAGCTGGTGTAGGCTCAGACCTCCTGTACCCAGTAGATTGACTAGGGTTGAATTTTCCAGCACTCTTCAGCTTCCTAGCAATGGCATCAACAGTTAGGATTTGACTTCTCCCTAACTCAATCACTTGATACAAAGACCTAGAGTTGAACATGTTAATGGCAGCCTACAGATCTTCACTCAGCCCACTCATAAAACTAGCCATGAAGTAGCCTTCAGTGTACTCCATGTGATTGAATAACATCAGACAGGCCTTCAATTCCTCAAACCTCTCCACATAATCATCATAAGAACCATGTTGTTTCAACTTATTAAACTCCATGATAATTTTAGTTTCTCTTAACTCTTCAAACCTAGCAGAAACCACTTCCAAAAATTGTTTCCAAGTTAGATCTCTGAACTTGGCATTATAGTTTTGAAACCACTGCTCTGCCTTCCCTTCAAAATGTAAGGAAGCTAATACCATTTTCTGGGAGTCTGGGATGTTGGGTACCAATTGAAAGTACTGATTGCACTTCAGAATCCAGGAGCGGGGTTGGGTACCATCAAATTTTGGAAAATCAACTTTAGGAATAGGATGTTTTACCTGCATAGAGACTGGATCTTGTTGGGATCTGGAACCGGAATAGGTTTGGGACTAGATAGGAGTCCCACTATCAGCTGCCAATGGAGTAGGTGGGGGTCCTAGAATTGACTGCTCCTCCATGTTCGCTTTTCCTTTAGTGAGATTTGATAATTGTGATTGAATAATGGAAAGGGTATGGTTAAGATTGTCATACTTAGTGTTTACCCCCTTGAGTTGATCTTGCACTCCAGTGGTAATGACTTCTTACTTTTCTTGCATTTTGATTTCAGCTGCTTCCCTTTTGATGGACTCAGCCGCCAACACTTGATCAAGTCTCTTTTGCACTTCTTGGAGATCCTTCAAACGCGTTCCATCTGCCATTTTTTCAGGATCGAGGCTTTAGATACCAATTGTAGTGATTTCTACCACAATTATATGGTTTATATGTTGGTTATAGTATTTTGTGAGTAATTTGTAATAGAAGAAATAGGGTTCAGATAAGAGAAGAAGAGAGGAACGAAGAAGAGGCAGATTTGGGTAATTTCATTCTGATTTCTTTCTCAACAACCATATGAGTTATATATGATCTTAATATGGTCCCCACTTACATAAACCCTAAAAGCATTACTTGATTTAAATTAAGAAAACATAAACATAAAATGAAGGTACTGGGCCTGCTTAGCCACTTTTGTGGGCCTGCTCCTCGCAGCCCAACTCAGTGAGCCTTTGACCAGGTCCGAACCCGACGGAGTGACCCGCTCCAGCTTGCCCGCGGATCCTTCAACATAATCGAACCCTAATTGCTCAAAGACTCCATTTTTATCAATACATTCGGATCCTTCAACATAATCGAACCCTAATTGCTCAAAGACTCCATTTTTATCAATACATTCTTCCCCAATTTCACCCGCAGCATCAATTCCCTCCAATCTCATAACAAAATGGCCTTACAAAAGGAATCCCACCTTGTAACATGAAGAAGAGAGAGAGAGAGAGAGAGAGAGAGAGAGAGAGAGAGAGAGAGAGAGATGAAAGTGAACTATAATGCAAGTCAGAATTCCTTACTTTTTAAATCTCAACGTCCTCTTACTTTTACATAGAGATTCCCCCGCTTGAGTGTGGCTGAGGGGACAGTTCATTTCCATCTTAATACAAACAGATATTAATCCAGTTTGATATGGGCACAATTCAGTCATTGTTTATAGAATCAACCAACAAATGAAAAAGGAAATACAAGTTTTCGTAGCCAAGAACTCAAAGTTAATATGCATGCAAACTGAAACAAGAAAATATATAAGTTGCTACATACATTTACAACAAAGGCTAACTAATTAAAAGCTCTGTTGCAATACAAATTCTCAAATTAGTATTAGTTCAATAGTACTCAGTCAAATACATTCTGCATACCTTAACTCACACAAACATACCCTAAATCAAAATCACAAGTTGTGTAGATAATATTCTCAAGCAAAATGTGTTGTATGTAATAGCATAGAGCATTATAAATTACACAAAATATACAACTCAGAATTTAGACGTCACCTTCGGCAAGTTACTGCAGGTAACAAAGTTGCCTTGCACATCCATTTCGATCAATCATAAGGAAACTCGAAAGAGTTCTCCATGCTAAAGGTAAAACTAGAACTACCAATGCAAGTTCAAGATTGAACGGCAATATCTGTGTTCCCCTGCTCTTTGGCTTGAGATTTTTCGCTCGTCTCTTTAGATTGTTGCGGAGAAGGATTCTTTGCCTTGTTAGATCCATTTAACTTTCGCACACTAGTTTGATCCTTACTTTTCGGAGTAATAGGTGAGGCCTTTTTCTGAAGAGGAGAAGCTTTGCCTTCTCTGTAAACACCAACACTGTGTCGACTTGGTCGTCCACAAGGTCCCTTTTCCTCAGGAGATGGTTTGACTGCATCACCACAGCTCTTCCTCCTGCTTAAGTTTGGTGATTTGGCACGGGTGACTGGCAACTGTATATGAACAGATTTAGTCGAATAAGTCCTTTCATGAAGAGAAGGGTGCTTTTTCACTAACAGCTTGTTTATACAAAACAGGCAAGAAACAAAACGATTCACCATGGCATAAGAATATCCAGATATAAGAATCAAGCCTGTGTAGAAACTGGGAAATTCGCTGTTACCTTTTTTAGCTCGATTTTGGGTGGAGGACCTTCACGATAGAAGCTAGGAACTGGATTTGCTTTGTACATCATGTTCCTCCTAAGCTGCTTTATTGCTGCTTGTTCTTCTTCCTACAAATTCAGATAGAAGTTAAAATAGAAATTTGGTAATATTCCCCAAAAAGAGGGATGGCAGAGGGACTACAGATGTCAGATATCATTGGCAATTTGCCAGACACTGCATACCACAGAACTGATAATCATGGCAACTGAGGAAAGTCGTACCTTGTTTCTAGCTTCATATTCAATTTTCTCTTTCTCCAATGCTTTGTGTTTCTCTCCCAACTTAGTGTAAAACTAAGAAAAAAAGATCAGGAAAAATGATAAGAAATGGGAAGAATTAGAAAAGACTGACATTGAACTTCATTCAGAATGGAAGAAGTACCTCCTTACGTCTCTCTAAACGGTTTACACAATTGAATTTCGGAGCAACTGGAACTGTAACTCTCATCCGTACAGAAGTTGCAGTGCTACAAATGCTAAGGAACTAATTCAAAGGCAAGAGCATAGCAGATTTACTGCTACAATGGGGGAAAAAAAACAAAAGGGAAAGAAAGTTGGTGTTGGAAAGAGCAAGAGAGAACAACAAAAAGCAAAGAAGAGTTTCAGCTATAGGATACGAGGAAGCCAATGACCAATTATCTTCTTCATCATAATAATTTTTGCAATGAGGCTGCAGCTGCTTCCTTGACGACAAATGAGAACTTGGCTGGAACAGGAACAGCCATCATCAGTAACAAAGTTTAATCTCTGGTATCAATATTATACGTACATAGAACTATATCTAACAGCAAAAAGGCAATTCTCATTACGCAAACAGCATATGGATTGTATTCTTCAGAATCTTAAATGGTTATTATTGTGCGAAATTAAAACTAGAGTTTCTATGGAATGCAAAGAGCACCAGATTCTTTTCGTTTGGTAACTATAAGATACTAATCGTCATTTCTTATTTCAGTAATTGTCCAACTCTCAGTTTCTGATCAAAGTGACGCATCAAGAATTATCGTTGCAAGTAAATTACAATAACTATCCAACCATCAATACATTTATTAGGGACTCTAACCCATATCAAAATGACTAGCATACAAATATGACAATATCACAATGCAAACAATCTAAAACCACTTGATTTAGTGTAAATACCATCCACATCAAAATTATTTGGATTGAGTTTACAACATGCAATGCATGATAGAGTCAAAATAAAGGAGAGGGAAGAGATACCAAAATGATATGTTATTTAGAGGAAAAGACTCACCTGACTTTTCTTTGTTGATATGGGAGAAAGCAAATCACGAGATTTCACTTCACCAGAATCATTGCTTTCAGCCCCGTCAGCATGGTTTACACGTGAATTTTGTTTATCATCCTCCAAACCGGGAGTTAGAGGCTCAAACGGGTCTGCATCAGTCATCCCATTAACAGCAGACCCCGATGCAGGTTTTGCTGACTTTTTGTCTGGAGACTTCTGCGGATCGGCCTTAATAACCTTCTCCTCGGGTTGTTGATTGGTGCTTTTCAACCCTAGCACATCTTGTTTTTCATTGCATTCGTCAGGAAGTCTAGCATTTGCATTATTATCCTTCGTTTCATAATCCTTTTTTCCAGATTTCTCTGGCACTGCTTTTGAAGCAACATGGATGGTACCATTTGGTTTATCATTGGACGAGTTAGACTTCTTATCAATACGCAGACCTACAACATCCCTCCCCATTTTCCTGCATTTATAGAAAGCCAAGGCATCAAGACAACACCTATTTTTCCAAAGACAGTTTTTAGCATCACATGAAAAAAATACATATATACTTTTTCCATTTAAAAATTAATATGCTCAAGAAGACATATTTGATAACGACAGTCTGGTTATGAAATTGCTTAAAAATGACAATAAATTCTTACATTAATACCATTTATTTAGGCAAATATTTAATCGTCTCATTTAAGATTTACCAAAATAAGAAAACAAAAGAAACAAAAGGAATGAAAAGAACTGCAATAATGGGCTCCATCAAAGCAAGAGTTAATGATAATACTTTCCCAAAATGTAATTAAATTAAAAGAAGATAGCTAACTCCACCCTATTTCCAAACCAATGGCGGTCTACTCTAATTAGAGTGAAGCGCAATTATGAAAACAAAATAAAGTTTTCAGAGTTAGAATCAATTGAAAAAGTGTAACCAAAGCCAAAAAGGGTATCAAGCCATGTTCATCAAAACATACATTTAAAAGAAATGAAGGACCGTGGCGTGACCGTTCGAAGTGTATTAGTTATCTTCCTTCCACTACTTGTATAAGTAATTTCATCAACTGGAAATATTCTCAACATTAAACAGAAAAGATCCTTCAAATGTTCAGCAGAATACCCTAAAGAATTGAGATTGAAGCAACTAACTTCCTATACCCAGTCCAATACAGGTAACCCAAAGTTCATTTTCAAGACCTAAAATAAAATACAGTATACCTTCTCAGCCAAACCTCAACGCTATAACCAAAAAACGAGAAGAAAATGAGATAATTACACGAATCATTCGAAATTCTCAGTGAATTACTCAAAATATGGATAATGGAACCACCATTAAATGAAAATTATCAAAATAAAATATAATGAAAAGGCATCTGGAAATGGAAAATGAATCACATCAACTAACCGCATCAGCAAAAAAATCAGTTCAAAAGCTAAAATTACCATGAAATTGGAAAAAAAAAAAGCCTCAATTATCAGAGCTCAATCCTCTCACCTATCACTCAAAGATTCGTCTTTACCCAACCCCAGTCTCAACTACCATAAACACATTGTAATTATTACTACTATTTTGAAAAAAAGGAAAGGAATCGCATATATCAACTAGTAAAAAAAAGCTAGAAACGCCCCTAATTTCTAAACCCCAATTTCACAAACATAATTACCAAAAAAAATTCAGAGAAAAATAAAACAACAAGACTTATATACCAAGACAAAAGGAAAAAAACGCCAGAAAAAAAGCAGCAGCTCAGCACTCAACAGCAGCCAGAAACACGAAGATTACTAGCAAACAACATGCAGATCGAACCAAACATCTCAAGACAAATGGTTCCTAAATAAACAGAGCTCAATCTTTATTTAAATAAACAAAAAAAATAAATAATAGATTTCTCACAAATGGAATTTTCTTTCCTCCTCCTTTCTGTTCTCGATCTGAGCGACAAGATCTTCGAATAAATTCGATGACAACCACGGCCTTCACCGCTACTAACGTGAGCGCAACTCACTGCTCTCTCTCTCTCTCTCTTTCTCTCTCTCTAAACCAACGGATGTTTTTGTGCTCTGTTCTGTTTTTCTAACAGCAGATTTCAACCTTTTTCTTTTTCCTTTTATTTTAATTTTTAAAAATTCTGTTTATTTTTTATTTATTTATTTTAATTCATCTATTTTCTCTCGAATCTCGAAACCGCTTATGTCGGGCCGTTGCTGATTTATTTGCCTTATTGGTTTGTCTCTTTTACTTTTTTATTATTTTATTTTTGGGAATATTTTCTTTTTATAAAAGACAAAAGAATCTCGTGGTATTTAATTATTACTCTATTTTTTCAATAAATGTCTTGATATTGTTTTGTTCTCTGCCCAAATTATAAGCAAAAAATAGGAAACATTTAATCAATGGAGTACAATTTACAAATCCAAAGATGGAATTATACAAAATTAATTCTTGAAACTCCCACATTGGTGGGAATTTCTAGCTACATAAAATTGGAAACAAATCTCTAAATATTTTTATTTTAATTTCATAAGCTAATTTATTGCATTGTTCTATGTTCCAACACTTCATTTGATATTATTCTTGCAAGTATTTCCTTTTCACTCCAACAACAAAACATAAGCAAGTAGTTAAACCAAATATATCACTCCAAATTTTAAAATTTACGAAACCACCTATCCGTTTGTTACTTAAGCATCATCAAACAAAAAAATACTCACATATGTGAAAAAAATAAATAATGTTTTCTTATTAATTTAATTTCTTATTGTGAACACAAAAAGTAGTTTTTTTTTTTTTTGAGGGAACAAAAAGTAGTTGAAATTCTTTGAATAAATTTTGGTGATTTTTAACGGCGTCAAGTAACGTGGAGGAGGCTGGAGGCTTTCAATTTTCAAATGAATCAACATATAACAATATACTATATACTATATAAATAAAAAAAGAAAAGTCAAAAAAGTAGGGGATTGGAATTTGAATTGATTAGTGGTGGGAGTGTTTGAAATTGAGATGTGAGAGAGAGAGAGAGAGAAAATGTGATGAAAGTCGGTTTTTGCACTCCAACTTTTCATACACTGTGGGGCCCATCTACAATTAAGTCATAGTATTATTATTTACTCTGCAGGTGGAGTAGATTTTTGCTTTTACTTTTCCTTACCGGTAAGGACCATTATGTCCTTTCAAATTCTTATAATATAAGCACTCGTTCCATGCACACTGGTTTTAATTTTCAATAAAATTAAAAAAAATAGTATACATGATAATTACACAAGTAAATATCCTATACAAACTCTCTCGTGCATAAGGTGTATGGATTAGGACCGGTCTGGCACATTAAGAAAAAATTAACGGTCCATTATCTACCTCCCTTGTTGGGCGCGTGTGGGTCACATACTCCGACGCACGGCGCGTGGGGTACATGCACTAGTAATTTATTTTTTTTATTTTTTTATTATTTTTTACAATTTCTATTTTTTTAGTTTTTTTCTCAAAAATTGTATATTCTAAAATAAAATTAGTGAACTCTAAGATTAAAATGAAATTATTTAATGTCTTTTAAATAAATATAAATATATGCCTAAAAATGTAATTATTGAACCCTAAAAATTAAAGTGAATTAGTTTATTTTTTTCAAATCCGGTGACTCACACAATGCATTCGTCCGAATCTAAGCGCTCGACAATTAATTTATTTATTTTTAAACAAATTTACTAATTGAAAATAAAAAAAAATCTAATTTTGAAATAAATATATACCCCTAAATGGAATTGGTGAACCATAAATTATAAGTGAATTAACTTATTTTTTTAAAATCTGGCGTCTCGCACAATGCACTTGCCCAATACTAACGCTTGGGCTCGTGAATTGCTCTTGACAATTAATTTTTTCAACTTAAATATAACTTCTAATTGAGATTAATAAATATTAAAAAAACACATACACTCTAAAAACTACAAAATAAATCCCTAAAAATTCTTAAAAATACTAAAAGAACCCTTAAAAAACTATAAACCAAAAAAATCGTGAACCTTAAAAAAACTCTAAACTCCTAAACTCTAAATATTAATTGGAATGGAAAAAATCACAATTTGAACTAAATAAATTCGTATAACATAACTAGCAGACCCGGTACTTTTTAAGAATATGGATGATGCTTTTGAAATTTTGAGTGATACTTTTTAGTATTACAGTTAATACTGATTTTGACGGTTATTATTCGGTCAATGTGTTGATTGTCTGATGTACACCTTATGTTCAGGAAAATTATTGAACTTCCTAATATGTTTATATTTATTGTGGTAGAATATAACTAGTAGTAAAACGAGAAAGACAATATGTTTATATCAAATAAATGAACTAAATAAGTATTAGTCTATGTATAAATCAACCTACATATTTGAGATATTCAAAATATATAATTATATATATATATATATGGCGGTTCGACAAAGAACTAGTCCAGTAGTCCTGTATGGAATTAAGAATGCATCTTTACAGTTGTGTATTTTACATAACTTCTGGATATTAATTGAAGATGTTTAAGTTGATAAGTTGTGTGATTTTCATAGTTTTTATGTTGATTATGTTATCATTTGAGATTTTTGATGTATTTGTGAATTTTGCTGTAATAGTAGCGAATTTGATGATTATTTGATGCAAAATGATCAATTATGTGCTTAGAGAGCTAAATGAGGGACTAATTAAGCTTTTGGACCTAATTTAAAGAACAAAACACATGAGAATTGATGGAGATAATTCAAAATGATCCAAATGGATGTTTGAAAAGCCTAGGAAGATGGGGAATTGAGTTAGGAGTGTTGTGCAAGTTGAATAACCTCAATTGGACAAGAAATGAGTGAGAACGAGCCGTGTTAGTAAAGCCCGTGCGTACAGGGTCGCCCCGAGTCCGACCCTCTAGTCGACTTAGGGGTTGACTGAAACCACTCAACCCTCCAATCGACACAAACAGATCCAATTCTGGATTTCTAAGGCTTTTCTCAACTTTTGGCTTATTTTTAACCCTATGATTCACTCCAACAGTATAAATACCTCATCAACTCATTAGAAAAGTCGTTCAACTCAGCACCAAGAGACGTACCAATGTGAAATAAGATGTGAAGAGGTGAATACAATTATGGAGACACAATATCAAGGCTTTGGAGAAGCGGAGATCCGGCGACAGCAAGATTGAAAATTTCGGGTTCTTGATTTTGTTGAACATTGTTTTATTTACTATGTTCATTTTTTATTCTTTCTATTTAATTATGTCTAGGTAATTATTTTGTTGGATTCTTAGGTTTGTAAGTACATTGAATATCATGGTTTGATTTATTGAGATATATTTTTCAATTATAATTGGGTATATGTTTTCCTAGTTTGGGTTTCTCATGTGTATGTTGACGGCCGCAAACATATGTATACAAGCTAATTAATTAAAAAATCTCACCAGTGACTGATTAATTTAGCGGGATAAAATATGATAATTAATTTATGTGATGCTTGGAAGAACCGACCAAGTGAACACGTGTTGCATGTGAATTATAGTCCAAGGTACTTGATTGTGAGTAATGACATGTATGAAGAATCGACCCAGTGATGCGCATTTTCATCATTCAATAAAAAAAGGAATTTCAAAAAAATATTAATTGTGAAGGAAGGTATGGATGTGTGGTTGAACTAGTATTTCTCCTGTGCGATACACAAATAATTATTATTTTTTTAGATCTGTAATATTATGATTATTTTTTAATTTTATATGTTGTGTTCAATTTTTAAAAATTAATAAAATGATATGCACATGAATTAATTAATTAATTAGACAAGAAGATCAATTTTGTATAGTTACGATAAACAAAAAGAGAATTAAATTTTAGGAACTAAATGAAAATGCATGTTATAAAGATCGAATTGAAATATTTCCAACGTCACAATTTTATTAATAGCAATGTATAATTGTCCACGATTATAGAACTTTTGGTTTCTTTGAATATATGACATGTATAAAAAATATAATTATTTAATTATTTTAAATAATGAAATTGAAATAGAAAAACTAACAAATTATTATTATTATTATTATTATTATTATTATTATTATTATTATTATTATTATAGTGCAATACAAATAAAAGCTATTTTTTAGGCGTCAAATGTAGAGTAATTATACAAATCATCCATCTATGCATAAAAAAAAAATTAAAAATCCTACAAATCTCAAATTTCCAAGTAAAAAAAATAATAAAGAAGATTGCAAAAATTTCTTAAAATACAACGGTTGTAATCTAAACCGTCTTGGAAAATGCAAAATAAAAAATAATAATAAAAAAAATAAAATTTACAATAATAAATGTCAATATTGTTGTCTATTAATTCAAAACTGTTGTCTAAGGCAAAATATGTAATAGACAACGATTTACACCAGAACTGTTGTCTATCATACGATTTTTCCTTAATGTATGTATAGATATTGTCTTTAAAATTCGGGTTAATTAGATGTATCCTCTTTTTCTTTTCTTTTTTCAATTGTATTTTTGAAATTTATTGCTTCTCGTCTTATTGTAATTAGGATGTTGGTTATCAAGACTCTTTATTCTTTAGAGAGTCTTAACTCTGGTATTAAGACGCACTAGCAATAAAATCTTAGTGTTAATTAGGATGTTGGTTATCAAGACTTTATTAATTATTTAGAGTCTTAAACTCAGTATTAAGATATACGCACTAACAATAATACAGTAAAACCTCTGTATAAGAATACTCTATATAAGAATAACCTCCTTATAGTAATAAAAAGTTACGGTCCCAACTCGGGACCAGTTATAAATAAGAATAACTTCTACATTGTAATATTCCGGCATTTTTTTAGGACCATCCTTAAGAAATTTACCTCCATATAGTAATAAAGTGACAAAAAATTTTATATATATTTAAATATCTATATAAATGTCTAGAACTATTTTAACTACATATGTTACATTAAATTTAAGATCGTATGAAATACTTATGTAAAGTTATTTGTGGCAATGCTTTAATTTTTTGGGGTTAATATCATACCCTTTAACTGGCATGTTCGAAGTAATTAGTCAACACGATCACTTTCTTGTTGAATTTAAAATATTTCCAATTTGTCCAGCATATTTGAATTTTGTTGATACAATACTTTTTCTATTTCTACACTATCATTTTCTAGATTATCAACATGCGCATCTTGCGTGATTCTATATGATGCATTCTTCGATTAGAGCACATGAATGAATCTTATATACCTTTTAAATTCATGTTTTTAAATATGAAGCAACATTTTCAAGTGTTGTATAATATATATTATTTTTTTAAAAAAAATAATGATTTTTATATGTAAACTCTATATAAGAATAACCTCCCTATAGTATTTTCTCTGGTTCCAACGATATTACTGTATAGAGGTTTTACTGTATAATGTTTCGTTAGCAAATTCATATTGTTTCGTTAGCAGTTTGATAAATTTCAGTTAGCATTATGATTTTGAAGTCATAACATTAACAATGTCATATTTAGGATTTTCCTAGTGCTTCATTAACATATTTGTAATGTTTTGTTACCATTTAAATAATGATTGGTTGGAGGTTTTACGAAGCACTGTCAATATGCTAAATTCACGGATATGATAATGCTTCATTAACAATATGAGTAAATACAGAAAAAGTTCATAGTTTTAAATTCTTATACCACGAGTGGGTCCGCATTTGATCTCTTCCCTGTGAATAAATACCAGAAAATGTTCTGAATTTTGCTTACTTTTGCAAAAGTATAATAACTTTCAATTTATTTATTTTTAAAAAAAGGTCTTAATATTTAAAGTTTTTTTTTTTACAAATGAGTTTTTTTTTTTTCATATACGGAAATTCACAAATGAATTCGTACCTTTTTTTTTTAACAATGACAAATTTGTAAAACACTAGAAATGTCAAGACTATTTTGCAAAAATGGCAAAGATCAAGATAATTATAAGGGAAAAATGTTAAAAGTGGCAAAACATAGGTGACAAAATATTTTTCTAGCAAAAAAGATATATAAGGACATGTTTTTTAGCCACATAAAAAATCTCGGGCGATGCACCCGAGAAGGGTGATAACGGGGTTCATATGGACTCGTGTTAGAAGTTGAAGAAAGTAAGGAATTTGAGGGGAGATATTTGATTTCTATTTCTGAAAAAAACTGATTTATAATTGCAGAAATGAAGCTTATATACAGCATGCATGCACGGGTTGAAATTTCCTATTACACTTTTTTGTGTTTCATTTCGTGTTTTATCATTAGATTTATGATTTTAACAATAATTATTATAAAATAAAAATTAATTATAACATAAATAATCATAGTCAACATTTATCAACAAAAAAAATGAATTAAAAAATTATAAAACATATTTTTTTAAAAAATAAACCATAATAATGAATTATTAATTAGAAATCAAAAATTAAATATTAAAAAATAATTATAAACCCTAATTGGGTGGGGTGAACCCTAAAAACAATCACAAAATTAAACTAAATCACAAAAAAATAAAATTGAAGAAAAAAAATACAAGAAAAACTCGTAATTTGAAAGTGTAACACGGGGTGTAACACAGAGAGTGTAACATGAAATTTCAATCCTGCATGCACCGCCTATCGCTAATTGAATTCCACATAATGCGGATCGATCGACATATGGAAAGAAGAATTGACTAAGCAAACAGACTACTATAAACCCTAACTGAACAAGCTTAACCAACTCGAGCTTACAGAATCATAAATACATTAATAACCCGAAAAGGCGAACTCTCGGTGGATGAATACTTTTTGAAGATGCGAAGCTTTGCAGATCTATTGGCAAGCGCTGGTCATCAGATCTCTGATGATGAACTAATCATCTACATTTTGGCTGATTTTGGTCCGAATCATGAAGCTATTGTGGTCAATCTTACTCACATATCTGATTCTCTCAATCTGCAGGAAGTGCATTTTGCGCTGTAGGCTCAAGAATGCTTCTTGAGCCTACAGCGCAAAATGCACTTTCTGCAGATTGAGAGAATCAGATCTGAGTAACATTGACCACAATAGCTTCATGATCCGGACCAAAACCAGCCAAAATGTAGAGGATTAGTTCATCATCAGAGATTTGATGACCAGCGCTTGCCAACAGATCTGCAAAGTTTCCCATCTTCAAAAAGTATTCATCCACCGAGATATCGCCTTTGCAGGTCGTCTACAGTTGGAATTGAAGCTGCATAACCCTAGCTTTGGATTGCGATTGGAAGAGAGACTCAAGCACCTGCCAAAGATCACAAGTGGTGCGACACCGAGTCACGTAGCCAAGCATAGACTCACTCATGAAACCAAACATCCAACTCATTAGAAATTGATCACGATACAACCATATCTGATAATTCGGATTTGGAACATAGTGACCAGTAGAAGAGGTAGGAAGAAACTCCGATGGAGGCACATTGGTAGGATCAATGAAATGGAAAAACCACACGCATGGATCGTGGTGAGAACTTGCATGCGCCTGAATGCATAGTTGGAATGATCAAGGCAAAGATGCAACGCTTGAAGGTGTGGAAGCTCAACTAGATGGGTGGAAAATGAAAACAAGCAAAAAACACAGACATCAAAGAGGAAATACAAAAGGCAACACAAATCTGCAATAGAAATGCAGAAACTCAAAGGAAATCCACAATAGAAATGTGGAGAAAAACCGCATGATTGAACGCGATTGGTACCATGTTAGAAGTTGAAGAAAGTAAGGAATTTGAGTAGAGAATATTTGATTTCTATTTCTAAAAAAACTGATTTACAATTGCAGAAAAAAATGAAGCTTATATACAACATGCATGCACTGCCTATCTCTAAATGAATTCCACATAATGTGGATCCGACACGTGGAAAGAAGAACTAACTAAGCAAACAGACTACTGCAAACCCTAACCGAACCAACTTAACTAACTCAAGCTTACAGAATCATAAATACATTAATAACCCAAAAATGTTGTGTGATTGGAAAAACATGCCCTTATTTTTTTTTATTAGAAAACCATAATGTTATCTGTTTTTTACTACAAAAATTAATTATCACTAAATATAATTATCGGTCAACTTGATTTTTTTCATTATTCTCTTGGCCGCGCGTTAATTTTACTTTTTTTTTTTTTGTCGATTGTCATCTCAACTTTGAATTTTTTCTTCAAACAGTAAAACTAAACAAAGTAATTCCAACTTGACTAAAAAATTAAAACAGTATCCAACTTGTATTTTAATTTTTACTCCACAACTCTTTCCTCAAGTTCCCCATTGTATGTAGAGGCCCTATATAAATTGAGTCAAGTTAGCTCATGAGCTATTCGGAATCGACTATAAAAAATTTCAAAATTAATTGAGTTGAGTTCGAGCTCAAGCTTCACGAGTAGATTTCAAGCTCAAGATCAATCTCATTAATTTCAGGCTCATGACTATGAGCCTTATCAGTTATCTGGCTCAGTTGAGCTTTAAATTATTTATAATTTTACCCTTACGAGCTTGATTATTTACACATATACCCTATAACTAAAATATTTAATTGAATAAAAATATGCAATATAATTAAATTTTTTAATATTTAAAAAAATTTGACTCGAGCCAGCTCGAACTTGTCGATTTTACTATCGAGTGAAGTTGAGCTTTGAGTTTTCTAATCGAACTCAAGCTTGTTATATTACTTGATTTGATTACACCCCTAGTTGCAACTCCCTTTGCATCATGCATGCATCTACATGCATTGTTGACCCTTTTGATTGTTGCATGTTTATATTTTGATCTTGCACACGTTTGATCGATGAATCTAGGATTGCAAAATTTCTAGCAAAATTGTATGATCACTTTTTATAGTATTTGCATATAGTCTCTTGAATCCTTATTTTGAAATATAATTTGAACCTTATGCATTTACCTTAATTGAGTCTCAGCCATTTTTTATTCATCACATTGTCCCTTTCAAGTTTCAACCCTTTTTAAATATTTCTATCGTCGTAATGTTTAAGAAATAATAATTTTAATTTACGCACTTCCATATTAGTATTAATTTTAACTTGTGATCTCCATGAAATTAAAATCCCCAAAATAATGTAATCACCAAGTTATTGTGAATATATCAATATATAGTAGAAAATATTTGTTCTTTCTTTCTATATTTTTTCCCGAAAATTACTTACATTACATATTGATAAGTCACAATTACACAATAGTATATATCTAATAGGGTCTAATTAATCGGATGGGATCCTCTATTCCAAATTTGGTGTTCCAATCCGTATTCCACGATCAAATTTATGAAGTTTTCTTCCATTTTTTCATCAATTTTAATTTATTATGTTTTAGTTTAATTTTATGATTGTTTTTAGGGTTCACCCCACCCAATTAGAGTTTATAATCATTTTTTAGTATTTAATTGTCAAAAAAATGATTATTATGGTTGATTATTTTAAAATATGATTTATAATTTTTAAAAATTCAATCTTTTGTTGATAGATGTGACTAGGTTGATTATGTAATAATTAGTTTTTATTTTTATAATATATATTATTAAAATTGTTAAATCGATCGTGGAATACGAATTGGAGTACCAAATCTGGAATAGAGGATCACATCCCCTAATTAATTGACCAAAGGGTTACAAAAATAATAATTAATCTTTCTAATCAATTCTCTATCAAAGTACAAGGTTGCGTGATTGTAATTTAGCTTATTTTCCTAATAAATCCATTATTTAACTTTCGTGAGTGGATTTAAAAAAGAAAAGCTAAAGTCGCACTCTCAAAAGTGGCTGCGGCAATATCATTCACATGCAGTTTAAGGAGACAAATCGAATTTATCCTATTCTTTTATATTTAATTAAAAAAAAAGTTGAGTTCCATATTCATTACATCTTCCCTCCATCTCTTTTGCCACCACTTTTTTTTTTTTTTATTTAATTGAAACAAATAGCTTCCATAACCAAAAATTTTAATGTTACTATAATTTAGCTTAGCTCACACATTTGTCGAATTATAAAGCTCGTCCTTAACAAATAATTTTATTTAGATGATTATCACAATTAAATGGAATAAATAGTTTATCAAAATTCTTTGGTTGAACTTTGATAGCAACAAGAATTAATCTCATAACGATTAAGATGAGATGGTGCTACTCACGTGAGAGGCGTGTTTGTGTTTTTCCCTCTCTTTTTAGACTATTTATTAGACTGGGGATGTTTTAAAACTGTTCATTAAATAAAATGGATTTTCTTTTATTTTTCGGAAAAACACCAGTGTTATATGAATTTTACCATTTTATTAATTCGATCATTTTAATTGTTGTAATGGGTATGTTAAGCAAATTAGGTATCATATTTGCAAGAAGTTAGTCTATTTAAATACATTAGAGAATCGAAAGAGAGAGAAAAAAAAACTTGTAGTTTTGAAATAAATAAATAAATAAAACAAAAATCTTTACATATATTTATTATACTCGATGTTTACAAACTTAAAATTTGGATTCAAAATACAGATTTATATGTGAGTAAGATAAATGTAAATAAGACTTGGTGGATTTTTGAGACAATTATATTTAATCTCTAACCTCATTTTTGTAATTTATCCAATATGAATAATTCATTTCATTTTTCACTTACTTATCTTTACGTGGTATTTGCATATATGCATAATAATAATAATAATAATAATAATAATAATTATTATTATTATTATTATTATTATTATATTATAGTATATGCAGGAAGAAGTGGGTCCATAGTTTTGTGAAGGCGCTGCCACTAGTTATGCCAACATTAATGCTCATTTATGCAACATAAATATTCACAATTCCTCCAAGGTCATCACCACCGACAACATATTTATTAAAAGGAACTCTCGTGCGTGCATGTGTGCGTGTGCGTGCGTGTGTGTGTGTGTGTGAGAGAGAGAGAGAGAGAGAGAGAGAGAGAGAGAGAGAATTTGCGATGTATGTATGGGTCCTATTTGGACTATTTCAATATCTCCCGTCTAGTTATATTCAATGCCGTTTAAACATCTTTTTCCTCAATATGCGTCTCCTAATTTCCAAAAAGATTAATTTTTTTTGGACGCATAAAGTAACCAACACGTTAATTATATATTACAAATTCTTAGAATAATTATATACTCTTCCGTTTCATTATTATAGTCTCTCTTTTTTTGTTGATCCTAAAATTATAGTTCATTTTTCTTTTATATATATTAAATTTCCATTTTTCTTAATATACTCCTATTTAATATATTTTTTTAGTTGGGAATGAAGGGATTGAGCTTTGTACCAAAGTCTCCCACTCTTATAAATGAGAGGAGTATCAAGTAAGCTACACGATAGTGGTTTATTTAATGTTCTTTGAAATTAACATTCATTCTCTTTTGAACCAATAAATAGGGGTATAGTAGAAAATTTTATTCAATTTTACTTTTCCAAGTACAGTAAATGATTTTTCTTAATATGTGTAAAAATGGGAGGATAACTACATTTTTGGGATAAAGAAAGTATGAAATTACCAAACTATGTGTATAAGTGTGTTTTAATAAATTGTATTATCATGTTCGTAATTCCCGTGGAACATTCACAAGAACGGCAATAAATAAGAAATCAATAAGAACATACGAAATTGATAACTCAATTCGGTTAAATACTGGGAACTTCGTCCAAACTTGAAGAATAATTCGATACTCATTGGTGAAGACTACTTGATAAACTTACACACTTGAATCCCTCATTACGTCATCATTTCCTTCTTCACGAACTATTTGGTGAACTGAATTATGAGATCCCTTCACAACTGTGCTAACACGCTGGACAAACTAACCACATCTCAACTTATGATGTTTCCCAAACCACATTACAACGAAATTCATGTGTTCTCTCAAGTGTTTATCTCACGAAAACCACAAAGAACATCACCCTGAACTAAAGATAGAACAACTCTAGCTAAATACAAAATCCTATGCTAGGGTGAAAGAACTCCTGAATATAATATGAGAGAGAGAGAGAGAGAGAGAGTAAATAAAATAAGTTTCGTTGTTCATAAGCATGCATGATGCAGTCTTTTTATAAGGACTTCAAATAAAAGTGGTTCCATCTTTAATCTTCACCAACATAGAGGTTAATTTAGGGCATGTAATGCCCCAGACCCACGGGGTGGGTCCCAGTAACGAAACGACGGCATAACGGGCTCTCCTAGCAACTACTTGGCATCCGTCATCGCATTGCCAAAATGGTTAAACCAAGTTGTCAGAGAGTCCATTGAGCCCACTTATATACTCATCAAACTTTCATTCTCCCACCGATGTGGGATGTCACATTCTTCCTCTGTTGGAGACACGACATCCTCGTCGTGCTCCTTCTTTTGTAGGACCTTCCTGGGGTCCGGTTTGAGCACACCTGGACTGGTTCTAGGGCCCGATCAAGCGCACTCAGGGTCGGCTCTGATACCATTTGTAACGCTCCAGGCTCACGGAGGTGGGGCCCAATAATGAAATGATAGCACAATGAGCCCCGCTAGCAACTACTTGGCATCCGTCCTCACATTGCCAAAATGGTTAACCCAATTAGGTATATATTTTTCTCGTTACAGAGTATAAGAGGTTTTCCTTGGATATTTATTTTTCTCGTATAAGAGGATAAATCAACACAACATCTATTCGAATAAGGCAGTAAAATCTCTTTCCTTGCACATCAAAATGTTTATTGCAAGATATCTCTTCAAGATGGTAACTATTTAAATTAGTCGTCGTAGAACATTCTAGGAACATTAGATAGAACAACCACGTATGCTCCCTTAATGGCTCAAGAAATTCAAAGGAAGATCAGATGTGAAACATTCATATGAACATGTTTTGCCTCTTTTCTAACAAAGGTTGGAACATCCTTGCCAAGTTCATAACAACCGCATCAATAGTAGGAGGTTTAACAAACTCACTCAAAATGAATTTTGTAACTTCAATAATAGTTTTTTTATCAAGTTATAACAATTCTAAAATGGGCACTTGCTCATTGGTTTTAGGAACATTATAAGGTCATCACATGAAACACCATTATCATCTGTAGAAACAATAAAATTGGTTGAAACGCGATGGTTAGTATCAACACCATTTGAAGGATTCTTGACTCAGTTGCTTCATTAACATCAACACCAACTTCATTTACATGAGGAACATCAATAGGGACATTATCAAGATAAAAAAAAATCTTTCTCATTTAAATCTTCTATCACTGATTCAATCTCATTCATTCTGGCTTTAAGAGCTCAAATCTCATTGCACATAAACTTGAACTCAACTTCAAGTTGGTGCAAAATGCAAATATAAGTGATGCCAAAAATCAATACCTTAATGATGAGAACACCCTCGGTTGCATTACATCCATGATCATCCATGAGTATCTAGAAAAAGTCCCGTACCAAAAAATAAAATAAAATGATCATGAAAAATAAATTCATCATGTAATCATAAACTTCAAGATCCACCATGATCTCTAAATCGTTCTCCTCCTTAAGTACACATAGGAAGACAAGATGATAAAAGAAAGAGCACAAATCTTCAATAAAATCTAAGCTTAAAAAATACAAAATTAAATCACATTTGTATAGTTCCCCTCTTCTGCCAAAAGAATCCAAAGGCAAGTCTTGAAAAAAGAGATGTGGAATAGCACATAAAAGGACATCATCAAGATTTTAGTTCTCCATCCCTGATTATCCATCAACTACAGCTTCTTCGATATCTCGTAAAAGGCTCACAAACTCCATTCACATTATCTATACCTATAAAATAGTAACATTATTAGCAACAATATTTTCTTCATATTCCACATATTTGATTATCTTAGAAATATTCTTTAAAACATCTGTACGTAGGATCCTGAACTACCAAGTCAACCATCATTGATGACTTCAATCTGGGAAGTTCCAACTTCATCACTAGGAATATTTCTTAGAATAACATCACTCATTTTGTCTTTCGAAGAGGCGGGAGCAATATTGCAATTCACTTCAGTCTTTTTTCTTCCACACCCCATGTATTTCACTCTTTCTATTAAATCGTCTTGCATCTGAATTTCTCAATATAGCCAAGTCCTTAAAACAATGTGGCATGATATGTCAGAAACACTCACAGTAATGATATATAGGAACTTTTTTTAGAAAGTCTCTAAAAAAATCTTGTTGATGTTCTTTCATTAGTCTGAACCATTATGTGATGTTAGGAATTGTGTTATATCAACTTTGTTCAATATTATTGATAACATTGTACTCAATGTTATACTTGATGTGTAACAGCATTCCTGCAACATTGACCATAACACTGACTATGGTAATCTTATCACTTCCTAGAATTTAGGGTTAGTTCATTTTGAATTAATCTGATTAATTTGTCTATCTTAATTAATTATATTCATGAAATTTGAATTTTAAATAAGTGGATATAGGTGGTTAGGTTAGTGAATTTGTTTAGCTTTGAAATGGTCAAAGTGGTTTCTACATTTTAGGAAACATGTTGTCTCTATCCTCATTCTTCTAACTAACCCATTTCAGTAGTGGAACGCTGGAGCAAGTGAGTACAGAGAAGAACATGGGTGGTCATAGCAACTATGTTAAGGGATAATTATTCTCCAGTCCAAGGTGGATGTGCAAGCTGTGGCAGTTTTCATTCAATCCACGATCAATGAGAGAAAATGAGAAGAAATTGATGCAAATTAGAAGAGTCTATACGTATTGGATTTTTAATTTGAAGAAGGCACCCAAGTAGAGAAAATATAATCATATCGAGTGAGAAGATCCAGAGATTGAGTCCTTAGTTTACTTTGAGATTCCCATCAATCTATTTGACATCGAGTTTATTATTTCAATCAACCAATAAATATTCATTGGTTGTGTTTGTAGATTAGGTGAGTGAATTGAGAGTTTAGAATTCCAAGTTGCAATGCTATCTAGTGTTAGATGGTTGATTTATAATTCATTCAAGTATTATCTTAGAATAGGATTCTTGTATTTTATGCAGTGTTGTCAAGAGAGTAAATCGAGACAACATCATCTTTGTATTTCATCACTTGAAATAGTGAAATTTTGCCTTGAGACAATCACATATCATAGGTATGTGATTTAAAATCATATTTTGTGCAAAGTTATTTATACTTCCACTGCACATTGAAGGCATAGTGGAGACACTAGTTTCAACATCAAGTTTGAAACTACACACGGTGAGAGGTATCTGCTTTGCAAACATTCACAATAATGTACTTGAACGTTGTTAGATAAAGTTAACTATAATGTGCATGAACGTTATAATGAACTTAATGTAAACTGTAGAAAGTAAAGCACATAAAGAGTTTGTTAACCCTGTTCCATCAACTGATTTACGTCAGGGGGACTTGTCAGGTCTGTGAGAAATAATCCACTACTTCGACGTATCGTTTACTAGGGATCTTACATGCAGCTGACCTCCCGTCACTTAATACCTGTTCTACCCGTACACCCTCTTTCACTGGATTGAACTATGAGATCCTCTTACATCCTAGATTTCTATCTATCTAGTTCTCACAGAAAATCTCTCCATAGACACCTTTTGACAGTGTATGAATTTTTTTTCAATATACGAAGACTAGAACACTAATCTCTAGCCTAACAATGACGATCGAAACCTATGTGGCTCAAAATAGAGCTCTTGAACAATTCAATGCATAATATCTCTTTTTTGTGTTTTGGTTGTGTTCTAACAAGTCTGAATCCATGCTATTTATAGATTACAACATAACCTTAACATGGAAACAGAAGTCGTAGTCCTATTTCGGAATCTGATAAGGAAACTTTCCTTTTTGAAACTAAAACTTATTATATGTCTTGCTAGAACTCTTCCATCTTTAGAATTATGCATTGTCTTCAATCAAGTGCTCTCTAAGCTGAATAAGACATCTTCTAGAGTGATCTTTAATCTCTTTCTCAGTTGACAACTTTGAACAACTTCAACGATCTTGAAAGAACAATATGGACAAAGAATGTTCATGCAAACATTCATGAACGTTGCAAAGAACATTATTGACCTCTGAACCTTCATATCAGGTAGTATAACAGAATGTCTTGTATGTTCACAAATTGATTTCTGGCTATCACTCAAGCTACTTGTGTAATATCCCATATTGGTGGGAGAATGAAAGTATGATAAGTATATAAGTGGGCTCAATGGACTCTCTAGCAACTTGGGTTAACCATTTTGGAAATGCAAGAATGGATGTCAAGTAGTTGCTAGTGGAATCCGCTGTGCCGTCGTTTCATTACTGGGCCCTACCCCATGGGCCTGGGACGTTACAAATGGTATCAGAGTCGACCCTGGGTGCACTCGATCGGGCTTGGAGCCAGTCCAGATGTGCTCAAACCAGACCCCGAGGGACGGTCCTACAGAGGAAGGAGCACGACGAGTACGTCGTGTCTCCAACGGGGGGCAAATGTAATGTCCCACATCAGTGGGAGAATGAAAGTATGATAAGTATATAAGTGGGCTCAATGGACTCTCTAGCAACTTGGGTTAACCATTTTGGCAATGCGAGTATGGATGCCAAGTAGTTGCTAGCGAAGCCCGTTGTGCCGTCATTTCATTATTGGGCCCCACCCCGTGGGTTGGGGCATTGCAACCTGGTAATATTCAGTGTATTGAACAATCTCAGTTGTGTCTTGATTCACAATTGTCTTCATCTTCAGCTCAATCCAATATTTCCACTTAAGCTATCTTCATTTAGGATTAGATCACATATATGTACATCCTTATGAATGTTGTCCAGAACAATGTGTGTACATGGAAAAACTAAATACTGAGTGATGATTTTATGCCATAAATATCAATGATAATGAATCACTACTGCAAGTGCAAACTATAACACTTAATAAATAAGCTTAGTGCAAAGCACAACACTAACAATCTCCCCATTTGCCTTTATCTATTGGCAAATGAGCTCTTTCATTTTTCTAGGTGAAACTCATTCACCAGCAAGAACGTTCACCTAGATCTTCATGAATATGGTTAAGAACTTCAGCCCTATTTATCTATGTTTTCTTTTTGTTTCATTTATACTTTTTCTTTTTCATTTTTATCAGAGCACTGAAGATTCATTAACATGATATCATCAGAGTAATAAAGACATAAGTAACTGGGTGGAGGAGTGCGGAATAGTGTAATGAAATGAGATGGAATGTGGTGGTTAGATATTACATCATTAAAAGAAGCTCAAGGTATAGAGCTTCACAAAAATTAAGACTCAAAGTAAAGAGTATTACAGAACATCATATCACAAAAAAAAATAAAAATATTAGAACAGAGAAATTTTTGAAAATATGAATACTCCCCCTATTTACCTGCAGATTAAGGCAAAGGAACATCGTGCTCAGCTATCCCCAGTCAGATTTATCTGCATCAGATTGTTAATCTTCGTGTGCAGACTTGAATTTTGTCTAATGTTTATACCAATCTTCGGACTTTCGTATCCAATACAAGTATAATCTCTAACATCCTCACTAATAGTAAATATCTAATCAAGTTGAAATGTTATTGTATTCATCATTTTAATAGATTTCAGTGTCTACTGAACTTCTCCATTTTATTCCCGGAGTTTGTCTTTGTGTATCTGATTTTCACCTTGAAGATTTTAATTGAGAATGATTAACTCATTCTTTTTTGCAGTTAGTAGTGACATCGTATTCATCAAACCCTTATATACTTCAGTGACTATTAACGAACTAGCGTACATTATTTTAGGTCATAATAATATATTTATCTACTTGATTTTCTTCATCACTATTTTCATCAGCTTTAAGAGGATCATCAATTGGAACATCTACAAGAACAAGTGATAAAACAATATTTTGAGACTCATTCTTTACAGAAAGTGCCATGTGAAAATTGAAATAATTTTTTTCTTCATTTCTCCAATAAGATCTTCTTTCTCCAACTTTAGATTTGTTAGGAATTTTGGAATATCTTCATGCATCCTGAGATTTTTAAACTTGTTAGTCAACAACTACAGTTTGGACATATCATGCACTTTATCCATTCCTTCATATATCGTTGGGAGGATCTCTCACGCATCCTAGGCAATCTCGCAAGTGAATATTAACTTGAATCTAGTTCCATTAACATCAACAAATATGGCATATAATGCCTTTGCGTTAATGTTCTCAATCATGGATCCACTATTCCTTAGATTTTGGAACACCACAACCCAGAGGCGGACGTATATGAGGACCATTGTGCCAACCTGATTATTTTTTTAAAAAAGAGGTTATATATGTAATTTCACATGTACAACCTAAAAAAAATCCTACACACTTTACGGGCACAACTACTTCTGTATTCTAGAATTTACAATTACACAACAAGCTCCAAAAATTCGCCGCCCTCCAAAAATCCCATCTCCCAACTCTGAATTCCAAATCAAATATAATTTCCCAGCTTCTGTATCATTCATTTCTCAATTTTTTTTGCTTTTTCAATCTTCATCCACATCATATTAAATTCCTTATTATTCTTGCATCTAGATGTGATTTGTCCCTCCTTTTTTCTGCCCTACAATTGATTTTGAATTAAGGGCTTTGGGCTTGAGAGTGAGATTTTTACCCTGTTAAGATAAAACTTATTACATTTGCACTTTCATTTCACTTTTTATATTGAATTGATTTAATTTTAGTTACTTTTGTGGATTGTTTGCTCTAATTTATTTTATAATTTCATTTGTCCATTAATTATCACTTGGTTATTAATAGATTGATTAAATATTTATAATTCTTGATTGATCATTGTTAGTTTAAACTACTATTTGTTTATGTGAATCTAAGTTAGTTTAAGCTAAATTTTGTTACTTTCTTTTGGTTTATTTTTTATCTTAGATAAATGGAATAATTTTATAGTAGAATATCACCTATTGTGGATGCATCATTTTTATAGGTTACTAAACCTACACTTGTTGAATGTGATCATTTTACTTATGGATTTTTTAATGTTGTTATGTATTTGGAATTATGAGTACTACTTTAAAAAAATATCATTAACATTTATTTTTATTTTTTAAGTTAAAGTTAATTTCTATATTATTTGTTGGATTCCCCTCAATTGAAATTCTGGATCCACCACTGCCACCACCATATGTATCCGTTTTGGTAGAATGACTACAATCATTTACCACGACTTTCCAACCTCTTCCATCTAAATATTTTTGGAACACTTTCATCATTCTCTTCCCATAAAAGTAAGTGAACCCATCCAACAGTGGAAGACGACATGTAGAACCTCATTCTTGCTTCTCAGGCAAAAATAAAATAGCACACGAATTAGTGCAAAATCAAGATCACGCCTATAAATTTCGTGACCTGCTCTGGTGCTAATTAAAACGGTCAAATCGCGCGTAGCTGTGCTTTAGTAAACTGCGTCATTATGTTCGTAATACATGAGGAACATTCACAAGAACAATAACTAAAGAAAACGGTAAAAACACATGAAATTGATAACTCAGTTTGGTTAAACAACCTACCCAATTCGGTAAAAACACATGCACAAATTTTGTTTTTTCACAATTGTTAAAAATTGATGTGCCGTAGAATTAGCGAATTTTTGAAAACTATCAATTTAAATCTTTAATGGTTGAAACTATCAATCTAGAACTAAAAAATATATTTATTTGATCCTTATTTTATTTTCTTAATTATTTTTAATAAATTCTTTATAAAATTTAATAGATAATTTATGAAGAAATTTTCATTGAAAATTAATATAAAATTAATTATAAATTAAAGAAGAATCAAAATATATGATTTAAGAGGCCTTAGATTGATGGTTTAAATGATTGAGCTCTAAAAATTGATAAGACTCCTCAATTATTTTTAAATAACATATAGTACAAGATTAACAAACCCCGTTGATTTAAAAGTATAAGAAATTATAAGAAAATATTTTTCCATGACTATATTTCAACTGCATCATCCTCATATATGACCATGGATTTCTCATTTAATTTGACTTTCACTTTTATGGTAAACTGTTCATAGTATTATTTGATTTTGGATTTTTGTGAATTTTTTATCATAAAATTTTAAGAGATATGATGTTATGTGGGTATATACATTATGTGATTACTCTCATGCAAGATGACTTAGTTGTATATGACGAATATATATACCGTTTAATTAGTTGCCAAATTGACCTACAAATACATTTGGACGTTATTATAGAATTAGATGAACACTTACGTTAAATGATTTAACAGGTCATAATTCGTTAGACGGGCTAAATAGGCCCAAATCAGCCCCACCTATTCAAATTGTGTCAGACGTACGGGCGCGTGGATCTCACGTTCCTGACACAATTTTTTTTTTTTTTTTGCACTTTTTTCTGATTTTTTTAAAATTATTATTTTGTATCTAATACAGTGCACAAGCCCATACATTAGCGTATGACAAGTGCACTGCGTGAGATGTTGCATAAAAATTTAATTAAGTGATTTTAATTTTATGGTTTATTAATTCTAATTTAGGGTATCTATTTATTTAAAAAACCTTTATTATCGAGCGCATTGCATGAGCTCACACGTTAGCATTGGACGAGTGCATTATGTGAGACTCCGAGTAAAAAAATTAAAATAATTCACTTTAATTTTAGGAGTCACTAATCCCAATTTACGATATATATTTATTTTAAAAAATTAATGACCAAGCTCAGTGTACGAGCCCATACATTAGCGTCGGGTGAATGCATTGCGCGAGACGCCCGCTAAAAAAAATAAATTAACTCAAAATTTTATATATTTGTAAGAAAATAAAAAAATTAAAAAAGAAAGACCAAAAAAAATGATGGGGGTATCGAAAAAAAATTAAAAAAAGAAGGAAAAATGGTTCAAATAAGATTTGTTAGACGGTCTGATAGGAGACTGGCCCACATGATTATTGATCACATTCATACTATAGTATCGATTTCGACTCTTAATTCTTCATATTTTGATCCCATTTTCTTACGTTACATCATGCCAATTACGATTCAAAGATTATAGGAGTATTAATTAATTCTAGGAGGCCATCTAATAGACACAATGATAGAGTAGGTCACACCAATCGAGTTCGACCAAGCCCTAGCCTACCCAAAATTTGACCCACCCATTTAATTTCAAACCTATATCAACGTCATATATAGATGGGGATGGAATATTCTATTCCAAATTTGGTGTTCCAATCTGTATTCCATCATCAAATTTAAAAATTTTATAATAAATATTAAAAAAATAAAAATTAATTATAACATAATCAACCTAGTCACATTTATCAACAAAATATTGAAATTTAACAAATTATAAATCATATTTTTAAAATAATCAATTATAATAATCATTTCTTTGAAAATTAAATATAAAAAATAACTATAAACCCTAGTTGGATGAGATGAATTCTAAAAAAATCATAAAATTTAGCTAAAACATAATAAATTAAAACTGACGAAAAAATGGAAGAAAATTTATAAATTTGATCATGGAACATGGATTGAAACACCAAATTTGAAATTGAGGATCCCATCCGGATGGATTAAATGTGAATCAAGTCCAAGTTTTGATGTTAATTATGAATCCATCGATTAGATAGATAGAATGATACTCTCTCCATTTATAAATAATTGTCATTTTAACAATTTAGTTTTGTTTCACAAATAATATCATTCAACACAATCGAAGTGGAAAATATACATTTTTCTCACATTTATCACTATTTAATATATTCAAACATTCCTATTTGGTAGATTTAATATATTCACATAAGAATGTATGATATGATTTTTTTTAATATGTGTGCATTTATTCAAAATGAGACTTATTAAGAAATATAGAGAGTATATATTTTAGGATCGGTTTTTGGTACACTGGGTGTACCAATAGAGATTAATGGTGCGACCAGCGTGTGCACTACGTACACCACACGCCCTTTGATTATTATTATTTTTCTGATTTCTTTTAGTTTTTGTCACAAAAAATATATATACCTAAAATTGAATTAGTGAACTTTAAAATCAAAGTAAATTATTTTTTTTTATTCCATGATTTGCATAATGCACTACCCGAAACTAACGCATGGGTTCTCTCGTACTGCGCTTGACAATTAAAATTTTCAAAATAAATAGATACCCTAAAATGAAATTAGTGATCCCTAAAATTAAAGTTAATTTTTTTATCAGTCGACTCGTATAGTGTACTCTCCCGATGTTAATGTATAAACTCGTGCACTGTGCTTAACAATTAAAATCTAACCATATATATTACAAAACCAAAATATGTTTCTTTTCCGTAAGAAAAAAGACAAAAGATAGAAAGAAAATGGGGAATTATATGTGTATTTTTTCTTTTATCATGGGGGAAGGGGAGTGGTCATCTCGAACCTAAAACCTATCTCTTTTACACATTGATCTCTATCGTTTTCGTGTCCCACATAAGTTATAATAATTATTTTTATGGATTATTAGGATAACCCTCAATCGCTATTCATTGTGTGTATTAGGGTACGTAAACTTCACCACATAGAAAATGTAAACAACACTTGAAAAATTAAAAGTGACATGCTCACATCTAACGATATTGATAAATTTGAATTCAAGATCTTCGATCTCAAACTACACCACTCAACCCTTGGTCAACTCCCAAGTCACGTCCCCAAAAGTTATTCGCCTATCCAACCATGTGTACTAGTTAAAATAGTGTTGCCAAAGACAAATTAAATTGTCCCCGTCCATCACGGTTAATTAATATTGTAAGAAACCAGATAGGCTGGGAAATAATTATGAGTGAGGGCCAAAGGCTTATATATATGTTATTTTCTTTAAATTTAAATTTGAAACAATTTATTGAGTGGGTGAGAAAAATAAGACATGGGTAGGTGGAAGGTGGTCCAGTGTGGTTGGGTTGGTCTAAACATTATTTCCTTTGATTATATGCTCAACATTCATAATCACTACATTACCTAATTAAATTCGGACCGAGATTTGGCTCATCAACGTGTTAAATTAAATATTCCACACGTAAGTTCCAATATTCCATGGATGAGTTAGTTGATCAAATTAAAGAATTGACTTAGGTTTATTTATAACAAATATGCATGAAAGAATGATGTGTTTGTGTATGTGTGTGTGTGTAGTAATATTGTTTTTCTTTCTTTGAAGCTCTTACTTGCACTAAGACTTTCGATTGAGACGGTAATATTCAAATTTTCTGTCGCACTCTTTGTGTTTTACCCTGTGTTACTATATTAAATTTATGATTTTAATAATATTTATTATAAAATTAAAACTATTATAACATATATACATAATAATGGTCAATATTTATCAACAAAAAATGAATTAATTTTTTAAAATTTAATTATGAAATAATCAACCGTAATAATGATAAATTAATTAATAACTGGAAATTGAAAATTGAATAATAAAAAAATAATTGTAAACTCTAATTAGGTGGGGTGAACCCTAATAAACAATTGTAAAATCAAACTAAATTACAAAAAAAATTAAAGAAATAATACAAGAAAAATTTGTAATTTGAAAATGCAACAAGAAATTTTATGTGTGAAAATATACGGGTGATAGAATGGTGGAAATTAATGTTTCCTTTTATCATACTTTTTGGGTTAATCGCAAATAAAATCATAAATTTTGAACATTGGTTTGTAAATTAAACATAAATTTTAAATATCAAAATTTAAACACCAATAATTTAACATCTGTTAGAAATTAGATATCCAACATAATTGTCCAATGAAAGCATCTGACACGCAAACTGTAATTCTGGTTGATTGGGGTGCCATTTCGGTCAATTGATGGAGTGGAAGTTCGAACTCGAGGAGACGAGCAACGTGGTCACTGAAAAATTCATGAACTTTAATTTTCAACAAAAAATTTAAATCGACGTTCAAATTAGTGAATTTTAAAATTTATGTTTAATTTATAACTACGTATTCACCTCGTGATTGTATTATTTACAAATAATCCTATTTTTCCTTTCGTTGGTACCTAATCTTACCGGGAAACAACAAAGAATTGAAATGAGAAAGCCAATTGAAAGCCAAAATATATTAAGATCATAAAAGAAAAATTAATAGAAAACAAACACAAATTATTAAATGAACTCGACACAAAATATCAGCTGTAAGATTCTCAGAAGACTAAGTTGTAAGATTATTAATTGAGAGGAAGCCAATTGAAAGTTTAATATGCTCTCACTTTCATAAATTAATTTAAACAATGCATGCACCATTTGACTCAATGATGCCAAAGTTATGTGGCTAATATAATTAATCATTTTAATTAAATTTTATTTAACAATCTTGAATGAACAACTTTAAAATAAAATAAAACGTGCAGAAATGTACATACAGAGATATATAAAAGGAAGTTGAAAGGCACAAAGTCTATCGCATTCACAAATGAAGGCTATATATTATATGATAAGTTCAATTCAAGTTGAGGCGTGGACGCATTTTCTTCTCACCAATATTCTCGGCAAAAATCATAGAAATAATATTAGTATGTATACAATATCATTATCCATCATTAATTATATATATATATATCTCCTAAATTTTGTCTTTTTGAACGACTTACAATTCTTTATTAAACTTGCATTACACTTCAAATTCGAATACAACAACGGAATAGTTGGGCATATTTTGGAAATATATACTTAATTACTAGGAGAATTATGCCTAAGAAAAAATATCAAAGAATCTATGAGGGTTAATAATTTAACGGAATAATATTAGTATATAATACAAAATATCATTACTATCCATGATTATACCTCCTAAATTACATTTAGAGAGAGAGAGAGAGAGAGAGAGAGAGAGAGAGAGCACGAACCATTCAATCTTTTCATTGTTTTCATCTTAATGATAACAACTTAATCAAATTTTAGTTAAAACGGCGGTCACAATTTTATAATTTATATATTACAAATGATTAAGTAAGATGGGTATATTGGTAATTAAAAATTGATTTGTTTCCTTTACATATAAAATTACATTATTTCATGTATTTTCCTTATTTTTTTTTCTTCAGAGTTCTTATTTTTTCTTTGATTCATGATTCACGTGTTCATCTTCTTTATTTCATTTTTTTTTCACATTTCCTTCTTGATATTTACGTGTTCATTTTTTTCAATTATCTCATACATCGTATTCAATATTAATGGTGTTCATCTATTTTTGTTTTCTTTTTCCATTGACGATGTTATTAATTATACGTCACATTTCATGTTAAAATGACATATAAATCATGTTGCTATATGATTCATATGCATAGTTGATATCATTTCATCGAATGAATTTCTAGTATTGATAGTGTGATTCAAATTTAACGCTAATATGTGTGGTTTTATACATGTTGGGCAGTTTTCACAAGGAACTAACACTTTTCAATCAAATAACTACAACTTCTTTCACAGTTGATATATTTTAAAATTAACTTTAGTAAGATTACATCGTTTGTTGAATTGTTGTTTCTCCAAAAATTCAAATCGTGCTGGGATGTTCATGAATCGGAAGGTGTTGGCTGCAAGATGTACTAGGGTATTGTAATATTTTTTTTTTTGGAGGGAAGGGGCATGGGAGATGGCCCATCCAAACACCCCTCTGGACTAGCCTTATTGGTCTTGCTGGAGGCTTGATGCCGATGGCGAGTTAGCGACGTGTGTGCTACTGCTCAATCACAACGTTAGGTTATGGCGTACTACTTAGGGACTTAGGAATTAGCTGATGGGGTGTTTTATTTTATTATTAATAATTCTATTATACACACACACATCTATGAGAGCTTACCCCCCCCCCCAACCGCAAGCCTATCCGCCCAAAGTTGCCAAATAAACGGGCTTCAAATTTAAATACTAAAATTTCACCATTTTTTACGCCACGAATGTTAATGTATTTATAAATGCATGCAAATAGATAGTTAGAAGAGTTAGTTATCCTCCTCTCTACGTGGCTGCAGATCCGTGGTTTATGGAGTTAGTTAGCATAGTTAGCTCTTAGTTTCAGCTTATAAATCTGATGTAATCCATTATAGATTCATTCAGTTAAAAATAATACAATCAAATTCTTACTCCAAAAAGTCTCTCTCAATATTGTTCATTCTGCAAATATCTTGTCATTCTGCTATAGTTTAACAGGGAATCAATTGGTTTCAATCCTCTCTTCCACATTACTATTGTGGTATGTTGCTAGATCTACATTTCTATTGCAGTTTCAATTCCATTCTTTTGTGATTTTTGTCTCTATTTTCTCCTTCTAGTTCCTCTGTGATATGGCTCCCACCATTGTTGAGCTTCCGCACCTGCAAGCTATGCACATTCGGTTCTATCGATCAAATTATGCATTCTGGAGAATGCATATCCTCATCACAGTTCGGGCGCATGGCTTCTTTGATTTCATTGATTCTCATAAATTACCTCATTCTCAGTTTCTTCCTACATCTTCCACGGGTCACTGTGTTCCAAATCCTGACTATCAAGTGTGGCTATCGTGTGATCAATTCATCATGAGTTGGATGCTTGCTTCCATTAATGAGTTGATGATGGGTTATGTCACTTGTTGCCGAACAACTTGTGAACTTTGGCAAGTGCTTGAGTCGCTATTTCAGTCTTAATCTAAGGCGAGAGTGATTCAACTCATATTTCAACTATAAACTACATGAAAATGTGATCAATCCATCGATGATTACTTTCTGAAAATGAGGAGTTTTGCTGATCTTCTGGCTAGAGCTGGTAGTCAGATTTCAGATGATGAGCTGATTCTGTACATTTTAGCTGGTCTTAGTTCAAAATATGAAGCAATTATTGTGAATCTCACTCATTGTTCTGATCCTCTGAATCTACGAGAGGTTCACTTTGCCTTATAAGCACAAGAGCAACGACTTCACAATTAATCGATGTTGTTTTCTAGTGCTCATGTGGCGTATACTCGTGCTTTTGGTCTGTCATCTAATCGCTCTTATCAGTCGGAGTCAGTTCTAAATAGTGACAGAGGTGTGCTTGGTTCACGAGGACGAGGTTCTAGACGTGGTTTTCTGAAGGACAATCGTATTATCTGTCAGCTTTGTGGAAAATCAGGACATGTGGCTCTAAATTTTTTCAAGCGTTTTAATGTCAACTTTACTGGTAATTGACAGCTGTATATTTTACACAATTTTTGGATATGAATTGATGATGTTTAAGGTGATAAGTTGTGTGATTTTCATAGTTTTTGTGCTCATTATGTTATCATTTGGGGTTTTTGATGTATTTGTGAGTTTTTCAGTAATAGTGGTGAATTTGATGATTATTTGATGGAAAATGATCAAGTATGTGCTTGGAGAGCTAAAGGAGGGACCAATTTGGCTCTTAAACCGCATTTAAAGAGCAAAACCACTAGAATTGATGAAAATAATCCAACATAATCCAAATGGGTGCTTGAAGAGCAAGTAAGATGGAGAATCGATTTAGGAGCATTGTGTAAGTTAAATCAGCTCAATTGGACGAGAAATGAGTGAGAACGGGCCATTTTAGTGAAGGCTACACGCGCTGGGTCGACCCGCCAGTCGATCCACCACTTGGGTCGACCCTGTGTAAAACAGGCTCTCTGGTCGACCCAAAACGTCCCCAGTCGGCCCAAATGGATCTTACACGAGATTTTCGAGGCTTTTCTCCACTTTGGGCTTTATTTTAACCATAGGATTTCCTCCAACAATATAAATACTCCCTATACTCATTAGAAAATATAGAGAAAAAAGGGATACAAATAGATACATATTCATATACAAGTATACAATTATGGAGGCACAATAGAGGCTTTGGAGAAGCGGATGTTTTGACCACATCAAGATTGAAGACTCCAGATTGTTTATAGTGTTGAACTCTATCTTGTTTACTATGTTTATGTTTTATTCATTTTATTTAATTATATGTACGTAATTATTTTATTGGATTATTTTGCTCATAAGTACATTGGATTTCATGGTTTGATTTATTGATATATATTTTTCGGTTATCATTGGGTATTTGGTTTCCTAGTTTGGATTTCTCATGTTTATGTTGATTGCAGCAGAATATGTATGCAAGTTAATTAATTGGAAGATTCTAGTCGTGACTGATTAATTAATGGGATAAAATAGGTTAATCATTTTATGTGATGCTTGGAAGGACCGACCAAGTGAACAAGTGTTGCACAGGAAGCAATGCATGGAAGACTGACTCGGAAAAAACTTATAATTACACCACCATTGGTATACTATATGTATATGTATCTTAGAACTTCTTTAAGTCCAAGGTACTTGATTGTGAGTAATGACGTGTGTGATGAACCGACCGCAGTGAAGTGCATGTTCATTATTTCTATCTTATGACTAGGGCTGGTAATTTTGGCCCGATCCGACCCGCTTTTCAGGCCGGGTCGGGCTAAACAAAATTAGGCCCGAAATAATTTCATGCCGGGTATAAAAAAAATTGGTCCGAAATAATTTTGGCTTGGCCCGAAAATGAGAGAGCCCCGAACTGGCCGAGCTTTTTAGCCCAAATCACGGAAAATTACACTAAGCCCACGGGCGGCCCGGCCCGGGCCTAAAAAAAATAGGCCCAAATTAATTCGGGCCAGGCCGGGCTTGAATTTTGCAAAAAGCCCAAATTTTCAGGTCGGGCCGGGCCACCCGATTTGCCACCTCTAGTTATGACATATATTCGTGAGAACAATCTGATAACAATTAAGTGATTTTCCACCATTGATAAATTAAATAAGGTTAACTAGTTAATAAATCTATCATAATGCTTCTGTGTTGTCCAAACTTCTTCATGCAATTCACATTCCTTTTTCCTCTTCCTTTTTATCTTTTTGTGATGTATGCAAAGCTAGACAACTTCATCAATCTGCTCACACCTCTCAATCTACTAAAGCCTCCGCACCTTTTCAGCTCATACACTCAGACATCTGGGGTCCTGCACATACTCCTAATGTTCATGGTTATAAGTAATACATACATTTTATAGATTATTTTTCTTGGTTTACTTGGATATACCCTCTTACTTTGAAATCAGAAGTCTGTAGCACTGTGAAAAGGTTTCTAGCTATGGTGCAATGTCAATTCCATACCTCTGTCCAAGCTTTCCAGTTTGATTAGGGGGGAGAATACAGACCTCTTGTCTCTCATCTTCAATAGTTAGGCATACATTTTCAGTATCCCTATCCCTATGTGCACCAACAGAATGGTAGAGCTGAGAGAAAGCATCAACACATTATTGATAAGGGTTTAACTCTACTAACTCAAGCTTCTCTTCCTCTATAGTTCTGGTGGGAATCCTTCCACACTGCCACATATCTCATAAACATATTACCTACTCTTACTTTAACTAAGAAATCTCCCTTCCAAGCTCTATTCAACATCATTCCTGTTTATACTGATCTCAAAGTATTTGGGTGTGCCTGCTATCCTTATCTCAAACCTTACAATTCTCATAGACTTCAATTTAGATCCAGTAAATGCATCTTTTTGGGCTATAGTTCAAATCACAAAGGCCATATCTGTTATCATCCTAAAGAAAGGTTTTTTTGTGGCAGATTCTGTAGTTTTTAATGAGGATGAATTTCCTTATTCCTCTCTTTTTCCTTCTTCTACACAAGATCATGTTTCTGTTACTTCCATTTCTCTTATCTTTCCTTCTTCAACTAGGATTATTCAGTCTTCTTCTCAGTCTTTAGAAGCTGATCATACTGCTAGTTCTTCACCTTCTTCTTCTTCTTCTTCTTCTTCTTCTTCTTCTTCTTCTTCCTACTACCCCTCATTCTGAATCCGTCAGCCCCACTACAGTCTCTTTCAGTTCTTCTTCTCCTTCTTCCATTGTTCCTCCTCAACACAGTATGATTTCCAGAGCAAAAAATGGTATTTTTAAACAAAAGGCCTGGTTTTCTGAGGTTCGGTTACCTACTGAACCTCTCACTGTAAACTAAGCCCTTGAGGATCCAGCTTGGCTTGAGGCTATGAAGGTAGAATTTTCTGTTTTACAAGAGAAAAATACATGGGTTCTAGTTCTTTCTATTCCAGATCAGAAGCTCATTTTCAATAAGTGGATTTTTAAGGTTAAAACTAAACCTGATGGTTCATTAGACAAGCTGAAAGCCAGATTGGTTGCTAGATGATTTGAACAGTATGCTGGGGTTGATTTTCTTGAAACTTTTAGCCCAATAGTCAAATTCTCTACGATTAGATTGGTGTTTGCTATGTCTGCTATACAAAACTGGTCTATAAAGTAGATAGATATCAACAATGCCTTCTTAAATGGTGAACTTGAATAAACTATCTATATGACACGGCCTAAGGGGTTTGAGAGTAGTCAATTTTCACAGCATGTGTGTAAATTGCACAAAACTATCTATGGCTTAAGACAAGCGCCAAGGGCCTGGTATAATACCTTAAAGACACATCTTCTCTCTGTTGGGTTTACAAGATCTCATCTTATTTTTTAGAATTACTTCTCATAATGTTGTTCTTATCTTGGTTTATGTGGATGGCATTTTGGTAATTGGTGATAGTGCTTCTGAGATACAGACTGTAATTTAAGATCTTAATGATAAATTTGCACTCAAGGATCTTAGCCTGTTTAGTTATTTTCTTGGTATAGAGGTTGTTCATCAACATGGCAGGTTTGAGTTATCTCAGACCAAATATCTTGATGAGCTGCTTGCCAAGAACAATCTCACTGATTGTAAACCATGTGCTACTCTTATGCTTCATACTGTCAAATTGTCTAAGTAGAATGGTTCTCCTTTTGATTATCCAACGTTCTATCGCAGCACAATAGGAGCTCTTTAATAACTCACCTTGACTAGACCAAATATTTCATTCTCAGTTAACAAACTGAGTTAGTTTCTGCAACAGCCATTGGATACTCATTGAGCTGCATGTAAACATTTGCTGAGGTATTTGAAAAGTACTAGACACTTCTCATTGTGTTTCAGTCCAACTACATCACTATATTTTGAAGCATACTCAGATGCAGACTAGGCAAGTTGCTTAGATGATAGGCATTCTACTGGAGGGCATTGTGTCTTTCTAGGGACAAATCTTATTACATAGAGTTCAAAAAAACAGAAGGTTGTCTCTAGAAGTAGCGCATAATCAGAATATAGAGCCCTTGCGAACGTCACAACTCATGTAGTTTGGTTGAAAGCCTTATGTAAAGAGTTGGGATTTCTGGTTAATGCTCCAGCAAAAATATGGTGTGACAACTGCAGCGCCATATCTGTAGCTTCAAATCCAGTGTTCCATGCGCGTACAAAAGGATGTTGAAGTAGATGTCCATTTGCGAGAGATAAAGTCCATGACAAGGTGATAGAAGTTGGGCATGTGCCATCTGTGGATCAAGTGGCAGACTTATTTACTAAACCTTTGTCTGAATTCAAATTTCAGTGTCTGCGAGATAGGTTGAAACTTCAGATAATGTTAATGTTTTTATAACTGCATGCAAATAGTTAGTTATCCTCCTTTCCACGTGGCTGCAGATCCGTGGTTTATAGAGTTAGTTAGCAAAGTAGTTAGCTCTTCGTTTCAGCTTATAAATATGATGTAATCCATTGTAGATTTATTTAGTTGAAAATAATACAATCAAATTCTTACTCCAAAAACTCTCTCTTAATATTGTTCATTCTGCAAATATCTTGTCATTCTGCAATAGTTTAACAAGAAAAGAGTGCAGAACCCTCATGAACATAGAGACATCATTGAGAAGATAGAGATTGAATATTCAAGACTTAGACTAAGTTGTATTTTATGATTTCTTCTATTATGATTAACATGCTAGCTTAATTTTGTTGTTTATTTTAGTTCTTTGGATTTAGAATACAAGTTGAGCAGTTGATTTACCCAATATTCTAGGGTTTGAATTAATACGGATCTTTATGGTTTAAATTAATGTGATTGTTCATTTTCTTCACTTGTTTATGCTTCCTCGATTTAATTTCTTATGTGAATGTTTGTCCGACTATTGCACATGAGTTAATCTATTATCACTCGAGAGAGTTAGTATATTAACAAATTATGAATGCATAACACAAACTTGCTAGATTGAGATATTGGTGAGATTCGTGAGGAGAATAAATCTTGAAAGCCATTTTTAAAATATGATAATAATTCGAGATTGAGAGATAATAAATAGAGTCCAAGCCACGTTTAGAATTTATTCGAGAGAGAGGATCTAGACATATTAGTGATTCTCGTACAATTTTAGAAATTAAATTGGTTGAATACATTGATTAAACCTAAAGGATACATAGAAATACAATAACCCTATAATCCATTTTCTCCCTGAAGATTCACATTCTTAAAGTTGTGCATCTTGTTTGTTTATTTACAACAATTGGTTTTTTTAGTTAATTAAATAAGACCAAAACCCATTCGAGTCTCTAGATAAAGCAAAACAACATAATTGAGTACTCATCCGAATTACAAAATAAGGATAAAACCTCATACACTTGCGAGAGTCTTATTTTAGGTGAAATAAAATAGCAAACAATCTTAAATTTAAGCAATTAAATATCTATTGGATGGTGGAGATATATAGATTCTTAGTTTCTAAACTAGAGGCTTGTTTACTTTGAGGTTATATAATTGAGAGGATAGATAGTTTAGTGGATATAAGGATGGATGAATCATATCAAAACTCATCCATCAAAAGCCTTGAGTTCCCATAAATTTGATATCAAGCAAAATAAACATAAGATATATATACTTGGATAACTTATCAATTCACCTTTATCCATCACACTGATCGAGACATGCAGTTGTTTTCATTAGAACCCGTCCGTATCATGTATAATTAGTAGTGGATGAAATCATCTGCTATATTTTGTGCGACACTTGGTACTATACAATTATTAGTTTTTATTCAATTTTTTCATTCAATTTCAATTTATTGTGCTTTAGTTTAATTTTACACTTATTAATTAGGGTTCATCATACCCAATTAGGGTATATAATTATTTTTTTATGAAATAATAAATTATTAATTAGAAAATAAAATTTAATATTGAAAAATTAATTATATACCCTAATTGGGTAGGATGAACCCTAAATAATAAGTATAAAATTAAACTAAAGCATAATAAATTGAAATTCAATGAAAAAATTGAAGAAAAATTAATAAATTTAATTGTATAGTATCAAGTGTTGCACATAGTGTAGCAGAGGATTTCATCCGAATCAGTAGTATATTCACCTCGACGTCTATTTCTTGTCCATGAACATTATATTCCTACTTTTTTTTTACTCACACATTGAGAAGATTCGAACTCATGACCTTTGGTCTCCACATTATATTCCTACTTTGTTCTAGGTTTTCCTTACGGAGACAACAAAATAAATTTCATTGGTTGCATTGATCAGATTTTATGGTTCATATTATTTGCCATCACAACTACTTTTCCTTATATTAAAATAGCCCATATAAATATTAACATACTAGCAGTCATGTTGTGCAATAATTGTCACATAACATCTCACATTGACGCAACAACGAACAAACAATAACATGTATTTTAAGATTAATGCAGCTCATGATTCCCATCTCTTTCTTAAATCACTAATTTATCAACAACTAATTTTAAAAAAAATTATGTCGATCACTAACCCTTTGTCATGTCTCTTTAATCGACTAATGTGTTTTTCTTTAATTGCACGTCTATAACCTTTGGAATAATAATACGTTGGTCATAATGTTGTCAAATTGCAAATATGTTGCTCGTGATATCCAAACGGTAGGAATTATTGTACAATATGGGTGAGATTTAGAATTTACGTTTTACGACTCTTTCCTTTCCAAGTCTTAGAAAAATCAAAGAATCTATGAGGGTTGAATTATGGGCAAAAACCAAAAAAGGGTTGATATGAATTTCTAGCTACCTTTTGAGATAATAAATAATTTTTATTATTTTAGCCACCTCCTAGAACATAATTTTTTGCACTTGTATATAATTTACTTTATAGCGTACCAAAACGTATGAAAAGAATTATATTAGGGGTGAGCAATCGATAAATTTGATTCGATGTCAAATTGAATTACTGAAATGAACAGAAGGTCCAAATTAAATAATTGAAACCAAATTTACTGAAATTATTGTTTTCGGTTTACCCCTATTTTCCCACGTCAAATCACATGTTACATTTTCTGTAGTATTTCATGTGCCAAGACTTTTCTTTTTTGAATTTTTTTAATTTTTAATTTATTATGATTTTATTTAATTTTTTTATTTAGGGTTCATCCATCATTCCGTCCTCAATTAGAGTATATTAGTTTTTTTATTAAAAAAAAAGAAAATAAAATCTAGTTATGACACACTAAATGGAACAGAAATGGACATAGGGGATTTGATCTGCTATTTTCCATCACATTTTCAATGTTCGCTTTTTAACCTGTATTCGAATGAAATAAAATACACATTTCAAGTTAAATGTTTATGTCCCTATTTTGCTTCATATGTTCTTGTGCTTGATTCTTGTTGATTAATTGGAGATTAACTATAACATGCTTGAATGTATTAATTGATGGATTATAAGAAGAGTTTTAATACAAGATTTGGAGCACTTGACACTTTAATCAATATAATCGTCAGATTTGAAATTAGAATTAATTGTGTGTATTAATTAATCAATGAAATTGAAGTTCAAGAAAACCGTTTAATCTCTTGATTTTTAATTCATCTTTGATCATCGTGTCTTCATTTAATTTGTTGTTATGTAGCTTATGCGTTTTAGTAGTTATAAAAACAACAAAATCGTTTATAGGGACGTCTAGATAGCATTAGTGAATTGATATCGCAATACTCATGCATGCTTGAAGCTTAAGTATATGAGCATACGGAACTCTTGTTCACCGTTATGCACGTTTACACTGTGCACTTTTAATAGAATCAATATTTTATCGAACGATTTTTTGGTGCCGTTGTAGGAGACTAAAACTTTAATCTTGTATCTAAAAATAGGAACTTTTATAAGTTAATATAATTTTTAATCATGTAAAACCGAATAAATATTTAGCGCACTGCATTAAAAAGGGACGCCCTTCGGCCTTTGGTGCCTCAAAAAATTATTTTCTTAGATATAAAATTTATGGGAATAATCCCTTTTCCAACATTTCGAGGTTTACAACTCTTTTTTTCCCTCAAAAAAAAAAACTCTTCTTTTTTTTTTTTTTGAAGAATTTTCTCTTGGGCCTAGTGACATCTGAACCTTTTTTGCTTATGCAATACTTGTCACTGGGCTCGGGCTGATATCTTCATGAGGTAGTTGTACAAAACTCAAGAGATTTTCAAATGACGAATTAAGAAAATCTGCATTTTTAAGTGCCCGAATATTGCATTTTGTTAAATTCAGTCATCACATTTTTATCATATTTTACTATAATATAGATTTTTTTCAAGTTTGGGATGGGCGGATTGGTATTCGTACCCAAATCTCCATCCCTCACAAAAAAAAAAAAATAGATTAACTTCACTATTCTGATCCATCAAATTTCCACTTTCCATCCAAATCATCATATCGTATCGGCATAATCAACAGATGATTGAATATTAAAATTCATAACCTACCCAAAATAATACGCAATATATTATCATTCGCTAAATTCTTAGGAGAATTTACTAGGCGGGGCTCGAGCTGTAAAGTGTCAGTTCTAGTAGGACTAAAATGATAGCAAATCACATATATACATGTTTACTATTTGAAAATTAGGTTTAATAAAATGAACCGTGTCTTATTTTATCCAATTCTTAGTGGTCAATAAATTTAATTTAGAAGGATTGAAATAGTGTAGGATTGATATATGTTTATAGTAGATAATCATAGTATTTTTATTTTTCTCAAAACTAGGTGAATGAGAAATAAATCTTTAAAGTTAGTCATTTAAAATTGCATTTATGAAATATGGGGAAATGTGAAGAGTCACATTTATGACAGCCCACATTGAAGTCTTAATTTAATTAACACTTATATTTATGTGTTTAATCATTTAAGTGGAATATCTAATGTGCACATGTATGTAGGCTCGAACCCCACACATGTACGCTCGCCCGTGCTCGTGCCAAGTCTGGGGATGCTCGGGCTCGATCTTCTTTTAGAGACTATGTCAAACTAGAGTAGTACGTAGTCAAGATGTAATTGTCTTGCGGAAAGAGGTCTGACGGCTTGTCTTAAAATTAAGACAAACCTAGAATCTGTTCAAGATCTTCAAAGAGTGTTTGTTTCTTTTCTTGTTCTTATTTCAGTTTCTTGTAATTTGTAATGTGTATTTCTACTTATACTCCTACTTTCTTGTACTTCAATTCCAAAGCAATTGTAATGACGTATTCATTTACATGATAAATATGTTTTAAAAAGTTAAATTAATTTTGTAAATAATTATAAAAAGGGGCAACGCTTCAAAATAAAACATTCAAACTATGTACACAAGCGTACTCACTAACAAGTTTGGTTTAACGTTTGGGAATAAATTGTGATTTTTTGAATTTTTTTAATTTTGGACAACACTTAATTTTCGAAGAAGTTTCGACTTAAAAATGAGGGATCAAACAATGTTGGATTGATAATCCAAGACTGGATATACAAAACCTATTAGAAGATGTTTGAAACAATATAAAATTCATCAAAATCTAATGATCAGATCATTAGGAAAAGCCTCACCAAGGTGCTACGTTAGACAATGGAGCACAATAGTGGCAGACAACCTTTCGTGGCTTCGTTCCCGATTTCATGAGCGACAATTTGTGGATATATTTACATGGATTTGTTCTACATCCCCTGGTTATGATATGGTTAAATTTCATGAATATTGAACATGATTTGGTGGGTAAAATTGATGTCAAAAAGTGATAAACGGTAATATTACAATAGAATTTCTGAAAAAATTACAATACATAAATGAAAGACCAAATGAGTTCGGATTAAAAATTTGAAAAAATGAAGATAGAGAGCTTATAATGAGAGGTTTACAATGAAATAAATATTGCAAAATTTGAATGATCGGATTGATCAGAAATCAAGTCGAAAGGAAGCATCGATAGCTAAAAACTGAAGAGATTGAGAGAATTTTGTATATTGCATTGAAAATATCGAAGAATATTTCATTCAGATCTAAAAAGAGAGTACACCTTCTTATTTATATACATAATCAGTTTGAGAATAAAATATCTACAACTAAGTTGTACTAGCAGTTATAATTCGACGGCTAGGATAGTAGGGTGTTGTATATCCGATGGTGAGGATGTTGTGGTCCAGTCATAAACATACAACCTCCTCCATATGTTGCCACGTATGCATGCATAGGCCCGTGGTTGTGCAAACTGGAGTAAGCATGCATGCAATGCATGGATATGTACTCTTAACACCCCCTATAAGCTGAGCTTAGTGCAGGTCACCAAGGCTCAGTTAGGAGAGCAGCTCCCAGAAACGAGGTCCACCTAAAGCTTTAGTAAACATATCTGCAACTTAAGAGACAGCAGGGACATATAAAGGAACATTGAATCCATTTTTAAACTGCAAGCGCGAAAAATGACAATCTAAGTCCAGGTGCTTCGTTCGTTCATAAAACACCTGATGTTTAGTAATTTGTATGGCAGCCTGGTTATCACAAAAGACAAGAATAGAGAGAGAATAAGGAATGGTGAACACATCCAAGATGTAAGCAGGGCCAGCCCTGAGGGTGGGCGGGCCTGGGCAACGGCCCAGGGCCCCAAAAATTGGAGGGCCCAAAATTTTTAATATAGCCCATTAGTTATAGGCATTATGTATACTAAAAAAAATATTAGACTTATTGGTTTTGGGCCCAGCAAATGCGATCCATGATGTCAAAATTTATTGTCTAATACCATTAAATCATTCATTAATCAGCGGCACAATTAATTATCATCCCTTCCAACGTTATTTCTATGAAAAAAAAACTCTTCATCTTTTCCAAGTCGTTGGCTAGTTTTCCGAAAAATAAGAACTAAGAACTCTTCAACTTAGTTTTCTTACCGTTGAATCATATTCATGAATATGATTATATAAATAGAAGGAACCACATGAATTCTCTTATACCAATTTTTATTTCTTGACTATCGAGTATCGACCTAATTGTTCGAGCAAAAAAAAATCTCATTGCAAATTCTGAAATTCAGATTCCGATTTCAGAAGGCGGAACCATTGAAGCATCTTGTTGATTTTATTTTACGGGTAAGTAAATTCATATATTTTATTGATTTTGTAATTTTTTTTACAGGCAAGAGCAATTGAATTAAATATTTTAGTTTATTTTTTGAACAATTGAAATCATTTGAACATATATTTGGTTTTTTATTTGATTCAAAAATTCTAAGATCATTGGATAATGCTGAATTGAGAAGTTGTTATGTTAATCTGAAATCTGCTCTTACCCATGATAATCTATCTGATGTTAACTTAGATGATCTATTTACGAAATTAAAAATATTACAAATGACTTTGCCAAATGAGACAATGTCTGCTATTGAAATTCTTGAATTTGTGAAAAGTGCAGATTGTTATCCAAATGCTGCAATTGCTTACAGAATCATGTGACCATGCCAGTTACTGTAGCGTCGGCTGAAAGGCGCTTCTCAAAGTTAAAATTGTTGAAAACGTATTTGAGATCGTCAATGTCCCAAGAGAGATTGAATGGTTTGACAATATTATGTATAGAAAAAGAGATTTTAGATAACATAGATTTGAACGATATTGTAGATGATTTTGCAAGTAAAAATGCTAGACGAAGTCATTTTTTATAAGTAATAGATATTTTTTGCTTTTCGATGTATTGCGTACGATAATATATTGGGGGGCCATTTTTATAATTTCGCCCAGGGCCTTATTTTTGTCAGGACCGGCCCTGGATGTAAGAGATCCACATGAGCTCGCGAATGGTAAAACTTAGACTGCAATACTCGGCCTCCGCCATAGAAAGAGAGACCGTGGTTTGCTTTTTACATTTCCAAGAAATCAAATTATTGCCCAAAAACACACAATAGACTGTCAAGGATTTCTGACTGTCCTGACATGAACCCCAGTCAGCATCACAAAAAGCTCGAAGATCAGAGGAGGAGCTAACTATATAGAACAAGCCCATGTAAGGACAACCTTTCAAATAACGCAACATATGCAATGCAACATTCCAACGAATCACAGAAAGGGAATGGAGGAACTGATTGAGTTGTTGAACAACATAAGATAAATCAGGGTGAGTGAGATTAAGATATAACAATTTGCCAACTAGCTGCCTCTAGGATTCAGCCTGAGTTAAGGGATCACCATGCTGTAGAAGCAAGTAGATCAAGGACATACTTGCATTTAGGAAAGTACCTATATGTGAATGACGACTATTTTATTAGTAGTAAAAATAACCGCAAGTGTACGGTGCAATTGTAATATGTAGTAAGCATGAGTATCGTATCCACAGGAATTGTGATGGCAAATAATATTATGAGCACTAAAACATAGACACCTTATTAATATCTAGATACTTGTATTTAACAGAGAATTCAAATAAAATAATACGCAAATAAAAATAACATGAAAATAATATAAAGATCAAATAAAAGAAAATAGATCATAGGGCATGTTTTTCCTACAATGTCAACTGGTGGGTTGAGTGACTGGGTCGACCTCCGGATCGACCCGACCATGTGTAAAACAAGCCCTTTGGGTCGACTGAGGGGTTGGGTCGACCTTGCGCGCACAGGCTTCACTAAAACGGCACGTTCTCACTCATTTCTCGTCCGATTGAGCCGATTCAACTTGCACAACGCTCCTAACTTGATTATCCATCTTTCTAGGACCTTCAATCACCCATTTGGATTATGTTGAATTATTTTCATTAATTCTAGTGGGATTTGCTCTTTAAATCCAGTTCGTAGGCCTAATTGGTCCCCCCTTCAGCTCTCCAAGCGCATACTTGATCATTTTGTATCAAATAATCATCAGATTCACCACTATTACTGAAAAACTCATAAATACATCAAAAATACCAAATGATAACATAATGAGCACAAAAGTTATGAAAATCACACAACTTATTAACTTAAACATCATTAATTCATATCCAAAAATTGTGTAAAATACATAACTATCAGTGAACAAGCAATCTCCATCCCAATAAAATAACGGGCCTCTCCCAAGTCTTTGATGGTGAAAGCAGCATGTATAGCAGCCTTGACAATAGTAATCTCATCTAAGGACGGTCCTAGCAACAAAATGTCATCAACATAAACAAGTAAGGCAACAAAGCTAGCACCCAACCCTCTAGTAAACATGTAATTGTCAGCCTCAGATTGAATAAAGTCAAGCAAAGATAACAGCTTACAAAACTCCAAATTCTACTCGCGGGAAGCTTGTTTCAAACCATATAGACTTTTAACAACTTTACACACGTCGTCATCTTTCCTTTTATGATAGCCCTGTGGCAATGTCATATAAATTTCATTGGATAAATGTACATGTAAAAAGGCGTTATTAATATCCACTTGGTATAAGAACCACTGAAATTGAGTTGTCAAAGCAATAAACATGCTTACAGTGACTAGCTTGGCCACAGGTGCAAATACCTCACGATAATCAACTCCAAACTCTTGATTATAAACTTTGGCAACTAAGCGTGCCTTATACCTTTCTAAGCACCATCATATTTAAGTTTTACCTTGTAAACCCACTTACAACATATAGCTTGCTTCCCCGGTGGCAAATATATAATCTTCCAGGTGTGATTTTCTTCCAAAGCCTGCAATTTCTTATCCATGGCAACCACCAATTCAGGAGATTGACAAGCCTCCTTATAAGAACATGGTTCTTGAATAGACTGAACATTTAAGAGAAAAGCTGTATAAGATAGAGTAAGGATAGTGGATAGAGTATAGGGAAAAGTAGGTGGTAAAACACTCTCTCATACTGGAACGAGACCATAGGAAGAGATAGAATTACATATGTAATCACTGAGGTATGCAGGTGGTCTGGTACTCCTAGAACTCCTTCTGCACAATGGAAGTGGTGCAGCAGCATGAGGAGATGGAACTGAAATGGTGTCTGAATTAGGACAAGAATCAGGTATGGAAGTTGTAGGACCAGTATCGTGGCTTGGAGAAGATACGTGGAGAGGCTGAGAATCAGCATGTGTTGAAATAGATAGAGGTAAATCAGGAACTATGGGACTGGTATATGGTACAAGCTTTGGAGCATCATTAAATGTCTAGAAAGGCAAAGAAATGGGAAAAATAGTAGATTGTAGAAGGAATAATGTAGGATGAAATTCAACATCTCTGCTAAAACAAGTTTTATGAGAGAGAAAATCATAAAGCAAATAGTCTTTATTGTGATATGTAGGACCTAAAAATATGCTCTATGAGCTTCTAGAAATGAATTTGGTTTTGGAAGGCAAAATATTTACCTTGTAAACCAAGCAGCCAAAAGGGGGCATATCTGTAAGAGAAGCAACATATCTCATCAACAACTCATAAGGTGTTTTCCATTGAAGAACTGTAGAGGGTAGTCTGTTAATCAAGTAAGCCAAAAAGAAGAAGACAGTTTACTTTGAAACATCAGGCTTCTTGCAACTTGCAGAAGATGTCTGTACTTTCTTTCCACCACCCCATTTTGTTGGGATGAATAAGCACAAGTCCTCTGATGTAGAATCCTAAAGTAAGATAACCTTTCTTGTGTTTGCTTGCTAATAAACTCACTGCCATAATCTGATCTCATGGCTAAAATGTGAGTGTTGAACTGAGTTATGATCATGAGGATGAAACTACGGAGAATACACCAAACTTGACTCTTGCTACTGAAAATAAATGTCCATGTAGCTCTAGAGAAATCATTCATAATAGTGAAGAAATGTGGTGTGTTAGTGACACTATCTCCAGAATAGGGCCCTCATACATCAACATGAATGAGATCAAACATTACAATACTCATTCTAGATAAAGTGGGAAAATGATTTCTTTATTGTTTTACATGATAACAAACATCACAACTCTCCAGAACATTAAAATCCCCATCTTTGAAATGTTTGGTGCAGTATTCCATGTGTTTCATAGTGCTGATAGAGGGATGACCCATGGAATTATGGAAATCAACCAATGTGGGTGTCAATGTTGCATTGACAGTCGCAGTAAATTGAAATTCATGCCTGAAGATGTATAATGTCCCTTTCATTCTTCCTATCCCAAGAATAACATCACTTGCCTTTCTTTGAACAAGGCAGTGTGTCTCCAGAAATATCACTCTACAATGTATGCCTTTGGTTAACTTCCCAACTGAAATAAGATTATGTATAAAGGTTGGTGCATATAAGACATTCTGAAGCTTGATGGAAAGAGTGAGCTGAGCATCTCTTGCCATAAATGCCAAGAGGCTATTACCATCTGAAAAAAAAAATCTTGATAGGATGATCCAAAGTTCTAATGTTAATCAATAATCCCTCTTGACAACTTATGTGATTGCTAGTCCCAGAGTCTATAATTCATTCATCTTTCTTGATTTCAGTCGATATTCCAAAGGCATAGTGTAGCGCCCCGATCCTGAAAGATCGTGAAAATGGACGCCACGGGGTGGGAATTAAGAAGCAGGAAAGAAATGGGGTAATTAAATTAATGACGGGGTGTTAATCCAAAAGTATTAATGTTTGGAATAAAATTTAACAATCGAGTATGCCAAAGATAGGTTATGCCTTCCGGAAAATTAGACAGCATAACCTCTGTAACTAGAGCGAATCCCCGTTTATAACGGCTTATAAGAGAAGAATGGAAGATGTAACAATTCAATAAGCCCTTTCATAGGCCAAACGGAAACAAATAATCAGATACCAACAATCAATAGACCCATTCATAGGTCGACAAAAGAAACAGACACCAATATGCTGAACAAATGAAGCCCTTCCATAGGCCAAAATGAATGATCAAATAGACATAACGAAAGACGGGCTTCCTCCCCTTGGAATAATTATGTAGATAAGCATATGATACATGTTAACTAGGAAGTCAACAAATGTTCAGAATCAGAGAAGCAGAATCATATCAACAAAATACCAAGATCAGATTTCTTAGCATTTAGCAAAAGAATACCATAAGTGCGAAAGCTCAATTCTTAACAGAATACTAACAAAAAGGGACAACAGAAAAATATGTAAATCATAATAGCCCATATCTCAGCCTCGTCACCTCCACGCTCCAGCCTACTCACCTGAAAATGTTTGAAAAGATTTGGGCTGAGTACTAATGCACTCAGTGGGCAAGTTCTCACAATTTAAGTTATGCAAATCATTTTGTAAAAGTAATCTATCTATGTCCATGCAGGTAGTGAAGCTTAGGAGGTTTAAAAGTTGGAAGCAACCTAAGTTCACTAAAATATTTTATCATGAAGCGCTTAAGAGTATAACCCGTCACTGCCCGCAATCGAAACTACATCACCAGCGCATAACGTTGAGTATGGCCATAGTATACCCAAAGAGTATAACCAATAAGTGTTTCATTTTAGTCTCACCGACAAGGAGTAGGGCAGGGACAAACAATGCATGCATACTGTAGCTACTCACATTGACACAGCACTGGTATATGAGACTCCGACAACATACAGTAGCACGTAAATATTTAACACAGATAGTCACATATGCAATTTTAACAAAGCAGAGCTTAATAACTCGAAAGATACAATTTGCAAAGATATAGTAGTATAACCCACCTGGTTAGCTAATAGTAGCTGAGGCTTTACACGTGTCTTGCAAATCCTAATTAAGTATGGGTCTCGGGTTCGTGCCTACAAAGGAGAAACTACCTATTAGCATCATGCTAGCCCTTGAAACTATAACATAAGGTAAGCTTCAACTTAGGATTGATACATGATTTTTTTCTAGGCTAAACTAAATGTAATACAAATATTCTAAACTAATAAAACGGCTTCGGACTACAATGCGTAACATTAGGATTTCATTCTCAACTCAATACTTTAGGGAATTAAATTCAACGAATATTTTTGAGTAAATCCGTCCAAAAATATTTGGAAAAGGTGGAGGTCGATCACTTTCCATTTTACTCGATTCTGATCAAATTTAATCTACAAGCCTTTCCGGCTTTCAGAAAATTACTAAATTTAATTGACAACATACTTCACATATAACAATGCAAGTGTAAAAATTTCATGATTTTCAGACGACACACGAAAAAGATACGAATTTAAATACACGATTTGAATAATTGGGTAAACTCAAAAATCCGTCTGGACAAAAATGGAATCTGTAGCTAAGTAGAGAATCTACCATAGAGAATAAATGCTGAAGGAACCTTTTTTCTATGACGGATCTAACAAACATTTTGAAGCAATTTCAACTAAAATGCAATTTTTCAATATGAGACATTAACTTCGAAAAATCATATTAAATTCATTTCAACACGAAACGGAGCATCGTCTGCGGCCACGCGTCAACCTCGACGGCTACCACAATCGGTCAGAAGGGATCAAAGGCTAATTCCGGCCACACCGGTCGAAAATCGGCCGGAAAGCTGGCTGGCGGAAATTCCCGTCTCAGATTTTAGCTGAAAATGTATCGAGCTCGATCGGGCTCGATACTCGTTGAATTTTCGCTCAAAAGTATAATTTTTGATAGTACAGAAAATAAGGAATTTAATGGTGTAATCAAATCAAAGATCGGACGGCTAGAACATAAATTCGAACTGGGCAGATTTATAATATAATATTCGGATCTGGATTTCAAACGACGAGAAATCAAAAATCTATTCCGGTTAACTACAAGATCCAAATGATCAAAGACTATTTATAAAAAGAAGATTTCTAATACGACTATCATACGACCCGGACTATGCTAGGACGAATCTTGAGAACGTAGCGGAAGACTTCTGGATACGAAACACGTCAGCGAATGAAGGGCTTCAATCCGACTTGATAAACAACGGAAAATAGATACTCTAGACAACTAAAATACCTAGAAAAATGACACAAACTATGTAACACAATACCAAGGAAAAAGGGGCTGAATAGGGACGGTTTATAGGGCTGGAATTATGTAGGATTTCGTGTTTGTAGGCTAGTGAAGAATGGCTTGGAGAAGGTAGGATATGATAGGGATGTAACGAACTTACGAATAAACGAACGGTGGAAGGTTGCTCGAACTTGTGGCTGACTTTGAGGCGTGCGTCGATGTGGATGGAAGACGTCGATGATGGTTGATGGATGATGATTCGTTGATGTGAATCACAACCCGATAGCCTCCTTGAATCTCGAACGTACCCAAGGATGAAATCTCTAAGTTGATCTTCGGATAGCGAATACCGGTTAATCCCTCAAGTGGATTAAGCAATACCCTTGAATAAGACTTAAAGTTGTTAGCTCCAAGAATATGAATTTTAAATAAAAACTTACAAAGATTTAAAAGGGGGTTGAGACAATATTGAAAGCAAAGCTTAATTAATCAAATATAGTCTAAAGTATCAATGTGACATGGTTCCCCTATTTATAGGACTATGGGGAACGAAAATAAACATAAAAAAGGCTCAAAAATTGATCCAAAAGGGATCTCTAACTATACTAGGAAGTTCCCTAAACTAGAATTCTATTCAAGGTAGGAAATTGCCTTAAATACAATTCTAGTCAAACCTACTTAATTAATGGATGAAAATTACATCAAAATTAAATAAAAATCTAAACTAAACTATAGTCTAACATAATTAAATAAATACTATAGTCTAAATAAAATTCAATCCCTCAATTAAATAAATTAAAGGCCGAAACTACTCGGTATGGGCATACCGACGGGTATACGCACATTCCAAGTCTTGGTCTTCACTTCTTCATGTTTTGTTCTTCAAACCTTGACCTCCAATCTTTAATTACTAGCAAAGTAACAATCTTGGCGCTGCATTTAACTTCTTTTAATTCCTCAAACTTCTTGCGAATAATTGCTTGGAAACGACCTTGCAATTTCTTGGCTCGAAATCGTGTAATTGAACCTCTAAATGGCAACTCCGGATTTAGTTCTTCAAGGCCTTGCATGGCTTCATCATTCCCCTCCTCTTGAAAAGAATTCGTCCTTGAATTCAATTCTCCGGGATCAAAGACGAACACGAACTGACCATCGAACTCCTTTTGCACAAGCTGCATAAAACACATCTTCATGAACATACACATCAACTTGGTGTTAAATGGACGAAACTCTAGCTCCATAGTTTGCCTTGACATGGCATTCACGATCAAATCTGGTGGTACATCAACTTCCAATGGAATTTCTTCAACAACCTGTAAAATAAAGACATCACAAGAAAACGGTTGATAAAAAATGTTAGAACTCGATGGATTCGCCATGCTAGCTTGTTCGAGCTCTTCATGATCTTCAACCATTGTCTCACGGATATCATTCTCCTTTTCATAACAAGGTTGTATCTCCAACAACTCTTCAACTTCTTCGGCTTCCTCAACTGCTTCATGGATCTCCAAATTCACAATTTGTAGTTTATCCTCCATACAATCTTTAGGACATGCCATCTCCATGGACAAAACATCTAAACTGCAATCTTCTATACTTGTTTTCTCCGGATTAGTAATTTCGAGAATGGGCACCTCTTCATCAACATGAATGGAAACCGACTCCTCTTGATTACATTCGTCTTGAACTAACTCCTCCAAAACTGGCATATTCTCATTGGTTGTTTCTATCATGTCCAACTCTGGCTAAGATTCTTCAACTATCTCATCTTCTAAGCACATAGAAATAGATGGTAATGAGATAAAAGGTACTTCAATGAAATCTAGAATTGGTACCTTGGAAGTGGAAGTCACAAGAGAAGAATCGAGCCCTGTTTTGCACAATTAAAAGCGTTGAGAAAGCTATTAAAGCAGGTTTGCCTTTAGTTCTTTTAACTTGTAAGAACAGTGCTACTAATGATGTTTCCTTGCCTAGTGATGTGCAGCCACTTATGAAGGAGTTCGAGGACGTATTTCCGGACGAGATTCCAAGTGGATTACCTCCAGTTCGTGGGATCGAGCACCAGATTGATTTCGTGCCCGGAGCTGTCTTGCCGAATCGCCCAGCCTACCGCACATCGCCTGAAGAGACTAAGGAGATAGACCATCAAGTTAAGGAGATGTTGGAGAAGAAGCAAATCAGAGAGTCGATGAGCTCATGTGCAGTTCCAGTAATTCTAGTGCCAAAGAAGAACAATGAATGGAGAATGTGCATGGATTGCAGAGCCATCAACAAGATAACAGTTAAGTATCGTTTTCCTATTCCTAGACTTGATGATATGCTAGATGAATTAAGTGGATCAAAAATCTTTTCTAAAATTGATTTAAGATCTGGTTATTTTCAAGTTCGCATGCATGAAGGAGATGAATGGAAAACAGCTTTTAAGACTAAGCATGGTTTATATGAGTGGTTGGTTATGCCTTTTGGTCTCACAAATGCACCGAGCACATTTATGAGATTGATGAACCATGTTTTGCGTGATGTTATTGGGAAATATGTTGTTGTTTACTTTGATGATATCCTGATATACAGTCACAGTGCACAGGCGCACCTAGATCACCTTAGGCGCGTATTTATGCTTTTGAGAGATGCTCGATTGTATGGCAATATGTCTAAGTGTTCTTTTTGCTTGAATGAAGTAGTATTCTTAGGCTTTGTTGTGAGTTGTAGAGGTATTGAGGTTGACCGTTCCAAAATCAAGGCGATTGCGGAATGGCCAACGCCCGAAACTGCGTCTGAAGTTCGATTCTTTCACGGCCTTACCGGATTTTATCGTCGCTTTGTGCGCGATTTTCTAGCATTGCCACGCCTCTTACTGAGCTAAGTAAGAAGGATCTCAAGTTTGAATGGGGTAAGCAACAAGAGCATGCGTTTAATACTTTGAAATCTTTGTTATGTTCTGCTCCTGTTTTGTGTTTACCTGATTTTTCCAAAACTTTTGAGATTGAGTGTGATGCCTCCGGGATAGGTATTGGTACTGTTTTCATGCAGGAAAAACGTTCCGTAGCTTACTTCAGTGAGAAACTCAATGGCGTCAGTTTGCGTTATTCGACGTACGATAAAGAGCTATACGCTTTGAAGCGTGCATTGGATACATGGCAGCACTACTTGTGGCCCAAGGAGTTCGTCATTCACACGGATCATGAGAGCTTGAAGCACTTGAAAGGTCAAAGCAACTTGAACAAGCGTCATGCGAGATGGGTCGAATTCATCGAGTCGTTTCCATATGTCATCAAGTACAAGAAAGGAGAAGACAACGGCGTCGCCGACGCCCTCTCTCGAAGGTACACGTTGCTTAACCTAATGCATGCTAAGATGCTTAGTTTTGAGTCCATTAAATCATTGTATGCAATGGACGATTATTTCAGCCCCATATATGCTAAGTGTTCAAATTCTACCAAGTCTTTTGATGGATTTTATGTGCATGATGGGTTTTTGTTTAGAGAATCTAAGTTGTGCATTCCTACTTGTTCTATACGAGAGCTACTTGTTTTAGAATCGCATGCGGGAGGATTAATGGGACATTTTGGTGTGCATAAAACATTATCCTTGTTGCATGAGCATTTCTTTTGGCCGCATATGAAACGTGATGTTGAACGCATGTGTAGTAGATGTATTACTTGTCATAAGTCTAAATCTACTTCGCATCCTTTTGGTTTGTACACGCATTTACCTGCTCCATCTAGTCCTTGGATTGATTTATCTATGGATTTTATTTTGGGATTGCCTAGATCTAGATCGGGTAAAGATTCTGTGTTTGTTGTAGTTGATAGGTTTTCTAAAATGGCGCATTTCATTGCATGTAGGAAAACTGATGATGCTGTTCAAATAGCCAATTTTTTCTTTGTGCATGTTGTTAGATTGCATGGAATTCCTCGTACTATTGTTAGTGATAGGGATTCTAAATTTTTGGGACATTTTTTGCGCGTTCTTTGGGGAAAGCTAGGTACTAAGTTATTGTTTTCTACTGCATGTCATCCACAAACTGATGGTCAAACTGAGGTTGTGAATCGTACTTTAGGAACATTGCTTAGATCATTGATTAAGAATAATGTGAAGTCATGGGAAGAATGTTTACCTTATGCTGAGTTTGCTTACAATCGTGTTATTCATTCTTCTACTAACATGTCTCCATTTGAGGTTGTTTATGGTTTTAATCCACTAACGCCTAATGATTTGATTCATTTACCTGTTGAGCATCTAACAAGTGTTAAAGGATTGAAGAGAGCTGATTTTGTCAAGGAGATGCATGAGAAAGTTAGAGCCCGGATCGAGCACAAGGGTACTCAAACCGCCGCCGCCTGTAACACACATCGCAAACGTGTTGTCTTTCAGCCCGGTGATCGTGTTTGGATTCATCTGAGTCCCAGCCGTTTTCCAAACTTGAGGAAATCGAAATTGTCACCAAGAGGAGATGGTCCTTTCACCGTCTTAAGCCGTGTCAATGACAATGCGTATCGCATTGATCTACCTGGTGAGTATAAGTGTTCTTCAACGTTTAATGTTGCTGATTTATCTCCCTTTGATATAAGTGAATTCGATCAAGATGAAGATGCAAATTCGAGGACGAATTCTTTTCAGCAGGGGGAATGATGAAGCCATGGACAACAAAGATGAAGAAGAACCGGAGTTGCAATTTAGAGGACCAATCACAAGATCAAGAGCTAAGAAGTTGCAAGCTTACTTGCAAGTGTTGATTCGAAGAAAGCTTGAGATTGGAGATCAAGAAGCCAAGGGAAGCAATTCCAAGATAGTTAATTTATTAACTATTGAAGATCAAGAACACACCATGGAGTATTAATCTTGGAGAGATGAGGATGAAGAGTTCAAGTGCATGTGTGCATGTGCATGTAATTGCCGTGTGCATGTGTGTGCGGTTTTAGTGAAGAAATCGGTCCCATAGTATTTAATTATGGGGTTGATTTTCTTTAGACTATAGTATTTATTTTATTTAATTAAGACTATAGTCAAATCAGATTTATTTAATTATTTGGGAGTAATTTTCGTCCATAATAAGCATAGGTTTGACTAGAATTGTATTTAAGGCAATTTCCTACCTTGAATAGAATTCTAGCTTAGGGAACTTCCTAGTATAGTTAGAGATCCCTTTTAGATCAATCTTTAGGCCTTTTTTATGCTAATTTTCGTCCCCCTTAGTGCTTAAAAATAGGGGAACCATGTCTCATTGATACTTTAGACATTGTTGAATTAAATTGCTTTTGCATTCAATTTGTGTCTCAAATCTATTTGTCTTTTGAATACTTTTCACACGAAAATATTCATTCTTGGAGCTAGCAACTACAAGTCTTATCCAAGGGTATTGCTCAATTCACTTGAGGGATTGACCGGTATTCGCTATCGAGGAACAACTTGGAGATTTCAACCTTGAAGACGTTCGAGATTCAAGGAGGCTATCGGGTTGTGAATCACCACAACAACACCTTCCATCCACGCCGTCGACGCCATCCATACAGCCCCTATGCACGTCCCAATCCCAGCCACAAGTTCGAGATCAAGTCCTACCCGATTGTGCATACCGTAAGTTCATTCGTGCTCTATCATATCCTACCTTCTCCAAGCCCTTCTTTACCAACCTTCACACACAAATTCCTACCTTATTCCAGCCCTCATAATCGTCCCATACAATCCCTTGAACCCTTGGTTTGTGTTATTTAGTTGTGTCAAAATTCTAGGTGTTTTAACTGTCTAGATTAGCCGTAATTTTATGTCGGATTGAATCCTTCATTAAGTTTAGATCTGAGATTTCCATCAAATGAAAACGGGGAAAAATACCGAAAACTCACAACATTAAAAATCGGAATCGGTAGAATTAAAGATAATTGAAATATAAGCATATTTAGAACTTGAAATTTCTAAATTCATCGGTCCGAATGACCAGAATCGGAGAAAGTACCTTCTTCGAGGAATTGGCGGCGGTCACGATGATTTTCCATCGTGATCATCCTTCATGTCATCATTTCAATCATGTATTCGTGATCTACGCGTTGACACCTTCAAAATGACTATTTCAGAATTGAAATAGGAAACTAGAGTTGTACATTCTCTGGAAGCTGCTCGGCGTTTCGATTTTGAAAATGAATGAAAAATGAAACCTTAAGCTCCTATTTATAGAGGAAAAATAAATAGGATAATAATGAATAAAAGAAAGAGGATAATGATGGAAAAATAATATGATAATTACGAATAAGATAATCTTTTGAAAAAGAAATTGGATAATGACGGATGTGTCGTTTTCTATTAAATTTATTATTTTCCAACTTAAAGTTGTGCCAGGAGTTCATTTGAACTCGAAATTAGAAAATTCAAAGTTTGGCACGATGCTCGAAACTTTTTCTATCAACCCGAGAAAAATATTAGAACATATTTTTAAAGCAATTTTTGACCAAAATAAAATTTAACAGATTCTCCTGCCTGCGATTTTTCTTTATTTGAATCATTTAAGGACCCAACTTATTTTCTAACTTACCAGAGGGTAACATAAGTTGAATTAAACCTTCTAAAATATGTCGGGGTATTACACATAGTGACCACTGAGCTGCATAGAATCAGTATCAACATCTACCTCTACCATATTGACTGACTGCACACTACTACTGCCTGTAGGAATGTCTCCTCTACCGGTATTATTCATATAGCTAGCAAAGTGCTTAGCTATTTCAGATTGTACAACCTTTCCAATATCTGGCATAATGTTATCCTTAGGTTGAGTATTCTATGGTGTCCCAGTCATATTTCTTTTATCAAGAACACAGTTATCTCCGCTCTTTCCTTTCTCCTCCTTAAACTTTCTATACCAATCAGGTATACCAACAACCTCAAAGCAATCAGACTTACTGTGACCCGTTCTATCACAGTGGTCACATTTAAGTTCCATTTTTTCTTTTTTTTGTGAGCTTCTTTCTATATCCTTACCTTTTATAACTTGGTTGTTGAGTGGCATACAAAGCACTTTGTTCTAATCCTTCAACATAATGAGAAGAAACTTGCATTTGTTTCTCAACTTGAAGAACTATTGAATAAGCCTGACATGCTGTAGGCAATGGGTTTAAGATCAAAATTTGTTGCCTAATTGGTTCATAAACATAATTAAGACCCATGAGGAACTGCATCATATGTTCCTCTTCCACTTCAGCTTTCATATCTTCTAAAGCCTCACAACTGCAAGTTCTAACAGTTCTTAACAAGGCCAACTCATCCCACAATCAATTCAGATTATTGAAATATACCAATACCGATTGATTATGTTGAGCATAGGATGTAATTTCCCTATAGATCTTATATAGTCAAGGTCCATTACGTTTCCCAAAGCGCTTGTGTAACTCATCCCACAATTATTTTGAAGTATCAAAATTTTGAAGACTCATTGACAATTCCTTTACAATTGAATTACTTAGCTAATTAAAAACAAGATAGTCAGCCTTAATCCATTACATGTGATCAATGGAATCACTACTAGGTTCAATAACACTTCCATCAATGAATCTGTTTGGTATTTATTTTCACCTAAACTGCAAGTGTACAGCGAGGCTTATAGGATAGCGGTGAACAAGAGTATCGTATCCACAGAGATTTAAGATTTAATCTGCTAGTTATTCAATTTAACCCCTCGCAGTTATCTAGACTATCAAACATGGTTGGATTTAACTAATTAAAAACTAAAGATAATAAATAAAATAAATCACCACAGCAGAAATCAACACAGATAAATCAAACACTGAAGAAAAAGACGCATTCTAGGATTGAATAATCATTATTTAATCCATTCTCTTAATCAATCCATTTAATGTCTATGTTGGAATTTAAATCATGCTAGAACAATCACTCATGTATTCTAAACCTTCTCTCGAAGCGCCTAGATTGTAGATCACACAACAAATATTAACGTCTCCGTTCAATACCTATTATGCAACTCCTAATGGTTCCAAAGATTTATTGTTCTCTAAATTAATCGCAACTCTCTCGAGTGATATTGACTAACCAGTTAATTATTCCAGATCTTGTGTTAAAACTCATCTCTCGAATTATGGATTAACACATCAAATTGTATCATTTAGTGATCAAGTAAATAATACAGAGAAAACAGGAATAATCAAAACATAATTAAATCATAGACACCAAATAATATGAATCAAAAGAACTTCATAAATAAATCATAATCCAACCCTAGAATACTAGGGTTTTAGCTATCCATGGCAAAATAAACAACTAAAACAATCCACAAAATAAACATTGTATTCTAAGAATAAAGTAAATAAAACCCGGAGATTCTATATTGGCTTTGGTCTTGAACACTCTTGAATTCTTTGGTCTTGTTCTTCGCGTCTTCTTTTCTCTGCAGTAACTCTCTATTGGTAACTTTTAGGTAGGAGGAATTGTGTCTAATTTTCGTGCATTGAATCCCTTAAATACCAAGTTAAGACAAGCCCAAAATAGGTCAAAAAACGGACAGGCCCGCTGCATTCGCGACCTCGCTCTCGACCCAGTCACCCGCGACTCGGGTCGCGAGTCCACGTGGCAAAACGTGGCATGATGTGGTGCTGACGTGGCAGAAAATTCGCGACCATCCATGAAATTCGCGACCGGGTCGCGAGTAAAACAAAGGAGAACCCTGCCTCTGTCGCGCGCGTACAGTAAAATGGGGAAATGGTGATTCGCGACCAGATTCGCGACCTCCCCGGTCGCGAGTATTTCCCAGCTCCGGCAGCCTCTCACTGTTTTGCTTCGTTCTCACTCGTTTCTCATCCGATTGACCCGATTCTTTTTGCAACGCATTCCTAACTTGATTTCCTATCTTTCTAGGGTGTTCCCACACTCATTTGAGGTCCACACAAAAAATGGCATTAATTCCCTTCATAATGAACAAACACGTGACATTGCACAAAACATAGAAAACTATGCAAAACTCAACACTTCATTCATGCAATGCCCATCAAATACCACTCAAATGTACCTCAAAATACATGTAAAATATGATGTTATCAACTCCCCCAAACTTAAAACATTGTTTGTCCCCAAACAAAGAACAAAACCAAACTTAGAATTCAAACAATACATAACTCCACAATTTATAATCTAGCATCTACAACCTCGAAAATCTAATCGGGAAAAGACACCAACAAGCACAACACTCAAATCATGAACACATGCAATAGATTTCAACGAACATGTATCAGGCCAATGATCCTCACCGGTATGTGTTTCGCTCAAACACTCAATGTGTGATAAAATAAGGGTAAGCACTCATCGAAACATTGAACTATACACTTGATCTACCATAAGCTTGCATGAAATCTCAACTCTCCACTGACAAACAAATGTGCTCAAAATTAAGATCAAATAGGGCTTAATTAAGGTTGTAATGTAGGCTCGGGTTAAGGTTAGGAATATTTGGCTCAAGTGACTCAACAATTGCAACACAATCCACCACTTTTACTTTCTACTCCCACTACTTATCACATTCAAACACTAGTTGGAATTTTTCCAACTTTCTCCTACACCACCTTAAGTCATCCATATTTTTTTCTTTCTTTCAACTCATGGACCTTTGGTCTCTTTTCTTTATTTCTTTTCATTGGCACTTTTCACATTTTTTTTTTGTGCTCTTTTCATTTTTTTTTCTTCTTTTCAACATTCACAAAGCATTTTTTTTTGTGCACCAACAAAAATTCACCAATTATCACCATTTTTTCCATCCCAACTCCATAATTCCTTACCCTTCTTCCTATTTCTCCACAAGAATCAACAAATGACATCCCAAATAGGCTTCCAAAGAAAAGACAATTAGGCACAAGAGGGCTCGCAAAGGAATATAATGAATCTAGGACAGTGTATGAGATAAATGGCTAAAGAAAAGTGGCCTACTATCATCTCCTATTTTCAAGCACAGAAACTCAATCTCAAGCAAGACAACATGCAAGTTCTAGAGAAACAACTGCATAGACAACCAACACACGAGAACAAAAATTAAGACAATAGTCTTATAGGCTCAAAATCTCACAGCTCAACATGACCAAAATAAAGCTCGAAAATCTCCAAAACACATGTTCATTCAAATCATGCTATACATGCTCAAATCATCCCCAATCAAATATCTCAATTATAAGTACTAAATCATAAACCATAAAGCATATATGATCAAAATCCCAAGTAAAATCCAAGACCAAAATTCAAAAAAAATTTCAACTTTCCGGAAAACAAAACCAAAACAAAACAAGTAAAGCAGGTAAAAACACAAAAAAACACAATAAAGGTCTAGACACTACAAGCATACATCCCCCCAAACTTATTCAAATCCACGGGATGGAATAAGTTTGCAAAAATGCATATAGGTGTCGTCGACCACTTACAACGATCACATGGATGTCCGGTTGGGTTCAACGTCCTCCCCCAAACTTGTCGACAGACAAGTTGATCAAATTTCTATCCCCCAAAGTATAGCATCCATCCGGTCTTTACCTGCATAACTCAGAAAAAGAAGTGAAAAACATAAATAAGAAAAAAAAACTAACTGAAATAAAAAAACATATTGGGTTGCCTCCCAACAAGCGCTGCATTTAACGTCGACAGCCAGACGAATTTTTGGGAACTCAAGTTCCCAAAAGCGGGGAAATGGGTATCCCCCATTCTCTTCCCCGAGCATCCATCTTCATGCCTCCATCATCAAACAGGAACTGAATGTGTTCATCTTCAAACCGGAGAGTGAGAATCCCCGTGTCTAGGTCGATGTTAGCCCGTCCGGTGCGCATAAATGGGCGTCCCAAGATGAGAGGAACGCTCTTATCTTCCTCCATTTCTAGCACCACAAAGTCCACCGGGAATATGAAATCCTTCACTTTAATTAACACATCCTCTAGAATTCCCTCGGGATGGACCACAGATCGGTCAGCCATCTGCAAACACATGGTTGTAGGCTTGAGTTTCCCACAGTTCAATCTCTTGAAAAAGGAGAGCGGCATCAGATTGATGCTTGCCCCCAAGTCACATAATGCTCGACCACCTATCTTGTCTCCAACAGTAATGGGGAGCGTAAAACTCCCCGGATCCTTCATCTTGGCAGGGAGCTTCCTTTGGATGATGGAACTGCAGTTTTCAGGGAGGTGCACAGTCTCAAACTCCTCTATCTTTTTCTTCTTAGACACAGCATCCTTGAGGAACTTTGCATACTTGGGCGTGTGCTGCAGTGCCTCCACCAAAGGAATGTTGATTTGCACCTTCTTGAATATTTCCAAAAATCTGGAAAACTGTGCATCAACTTTCTGTTTCGAGGTCCTTTGTGAGAATGGGATAGTCACTGTGGGGGAAACTATAGGACCCTTTTGAGGACTCTTGATGGTGGAATCCGGCTTGTCGGAAGGCCTTTTGGAATGAATGACTTTGGCGACAGCAATAGGCGCAGGAACCTCAGTGTGCAGATGGATTGCATTGCACTGTTCCTTAGGATTCACTGTGGTGTTGCTAGGAAACTGTCCCGGTTGGTGCTGAGTTCCTACAACTGTAGCTAGCTGACCTAGTTGCTTCTCGAACATCTTCATTTGCACACTCATGGCACCCACAGTATTTTTCAGCTTTTCCACTCTAGCCTGTGACTCCCCCATGAATTTATCGGTCTTCCCCATGAACGCCATCAATAGATCATCCATCTTTGGCTTCTTCTCATCATTGATTACTCCATTTGTTACAGAGAAGCCAGGAGGGGGCTGCAGTGCACCGTTGGGATTCCCATATGAGAGGTTGCATCGGTTACCTTGGTAGAATTGATTCCCGCTTCGGTAATTATTACCATCATAACCACCTCTCTGATTGATGTAGTTGACATCTTCAACTGTATTTCCCATGGGGTTATCTACACCCGGTCGCGCCATAGCATCAAATCTGCTATTGATCGTGGCATTCAGAGTAGTCAGCTGGGCGGCAAGCTTGACAATCGGATCACTATCATCAACTGATGCAGCTCTTTTCAAAATCTTCACTTGTCGATCCCCAGACCACTGATAGCTGTTGGTTATCATGTCCTCTATGATCGTCACAGCTTGATCGTGGCCCTTGTTCAACAAAGAGCCGCCAGCAGAGGCATCCAGAAGCCTCTTCAATTCCATGTCACACCCATTGTAGAAGATGCAGACTTGATGATCTACCCCAAATCCATGGTTGGGGCACTTCCTCAGCATATCTCGAAACCGTTCCCAAGCCTCATATAATGTCTCATCCTCATATTGACGAAATTGTGTAATTTCGCCCTTCAGCTTGAGAGTCAAACCAGGTGAAAAGAATTTGTGCAGGAACTTGTGCGCAAGACTTTCCCAGCTGTCCACAGACCCAACGGCTAGAGATTGGTACCATTGCTTAGCCGTATCTCGTAAAGAGAACGAAAATAGGCGTAAGCGAATGGCGTCATCAGGGACTCCATTCATCTTCACTGTACTACAAATCTCCAAGAACTGCGTCAAGTGTGCATTCGGGTCTTCAGTGGCCCGTCCTCCATATTGCTTTTGCTGAACCATGGAGACCAATCCCAATTTCAACTCGAAGTTATTCGCATTGATCTGGGGACCAGGAATGTCTCCATGGTTAAGTACTAGAACAAAGAGTTCATTAATTGGAGGTGGCTCTACAGCTCGAGCATCATCTTGCTCTTGCATTCTCCGCTGCATTTCCTCTAACTGTCTCTGCATTTGACGCATCTGTTCGACCGTAACAGGAGCTTGTTGTTCTGCCATCTCTCTTCTTCTTCTTGCGTTGTTATGCCGAACGGTAGCTTCAATCTCAGGATTGAATTCTTCTAGAGATCCTCCCTGAGATCGTGTATGCATACACCACCTAATCACAATAAAAAGAAGATTATAAAATTTTAAAAGAAAATAGACTAAAGACTGAAAAATAAATGTCTAGATTAACACAAGAAATTAAATCTAAATAATAGCAAATAAAAAAAATTAAATCCCCGGCAACGGCGCCAAAAACTTGTTCGGTATTTATTTTCACCTAAACTGCAAGTGTACAGCGAGGCTTATAGGATAGCGGTGAACAAGAGTATCGTATCCACAGGGATTTAAGATTTAATCTGCTAGTTATTCAATTTAACCCCTCGCAGTTATCTAGACTATCAAACATGGTTGGATTTAACAAATTAAAAACTAAAGATAATAAATAAAATAAATCACCACAGCAGAAATCAACACAGATAAATCAAACACTGAAGAAAAACACGCATTCTAGGATTGAATAATCATTATTTAATCCATTCTCTTAATCAATCCATTTAATGTCTATGTTGGGATTTAAATCATGCTAGAACAATCACTCATGTATTCTAAACCTTCTCTCGAAGCGCCTAGATTGTAGATCACACAACAAATATTAACGTCTCCGTTCAATACCTATTATGCAACTCCTAATGGTTCCAAAGATTTATTGTTCTCTAAATTAATTGCAACTCTCTCGAGTGATATTGACTAGCCAGTTAATTATTCCAGATCTTATGTTAAAACTCATCTCTCGAGTTATGGATTAACACATCAAATTGTATCATTTAGTGATCAAGTAAATAATACAGAGAAAACAGGAATAATCAAAACATAATTAAATCATAGACACCAAATAATATGAATCAAAAGAACTTCATAAATAAATCATAATCCAACCCTAGAATACTAGGGTTTTAGCTATCCATGGCAAAATAAACAACTAAAACAATCCACAAAATAAACATTGTATTCTAAGAATAAAGTAAATAAAACCCGGAGATTCTATATTGGCTTTGGTCTTGAACACTCTTGAATCCTTTGGTCTTGTTCTTCGCGTCTTCTTTTCTCTGCAGTAACTCTCTGTTGGTAACTTTTAGGTAGGAGGAATTGTGTCTAATTTTCGTGCATTGAATCCCTTAAATACCAAGTTAAGACAAGCCCAAAATAGGTCAAAAATCGGACAGGCCCGCTGCATTCGCGACCTCGCTCTCGACCCAGTCACCCGTAACTCAGGTCGCGAGTCCACGTGGCAAAACGTGGCATGACGTGGCGCTGACGTGGCGGAAAATTCACGACCATCCATGAAATTCGCGACCGGGTCGCGAGTAAAACAAAGGAGAACCCTGCCTCTGTCGCGCGCGTACAGTAAAATGGGGAAATGGTGATTCGCGACCAGATTCGCGACCTCCCCGGTCGCGAGTCCGGTCGCGAGTATTTCCCAGCTCCGGCAGCCTCTCACTGTTTTGCTTCGTTCTCACTTGTTTCTCGTCCGATTGACCCGATTCTTTTTGCAACACGTTCCTAACTTGATTTCCTATCTTTCTAGGGTGTTCCCACACTCATTTGAGGTCCACACAAAAAATGGCATTAATTCCCTTCACAATGAACAAACACGTGACATTGCACAAAACATAGAAAACTATGCAAAACTCAACACTTCATGCATGCAATGCCCATCAAATACCACTCAAATGTACCTCAAAATACATGTAAAATATGATGTTATCAGAATCCTAGTCTATTCCTAGCAAATAACCCTCGTTTAAAGGCTCTACACCAACTATGAAAGTTTTTCCCATCAAATAATTATGTGGTTAACAGCATACCTGGGTGCTCATTTGGTGTGATGTATAATTCGTCATTGGCTAATAATCTATTTTGATTAATTTCATTTTGAGAAAAATGATTGAGCTCCATACCTCTAAAGCCCCATCTATCCGTGTGTCGAAGTGAAGCAATAGAGGTTTTCCTTGATTTGGATCGGTTTGATGACTGCTATCACCATGTTCAAAATTGAAACCAATTTCTTCATCTCGAGCATTCCACCAAGAGGATTTGTTATTTCATTTCATCATATGTCAATATAGCAGCATCAAACAAGCACTTCTCGGAGCAGAAAATCAGGATCGATTAAGTTTGGCTCTTGATATCATGAAGAGATTGGAAGAATTTTGTATATTGCATTGAAAATATCGAAGAATATTTCATTCAGATCTAAAAATAGGGTACAACTTCTTATTTATATACACAATCAGTTTGAGGAAAAAATATCTACAACTAAGTAGTACTAGCAGTTATAATTCGATGGCTAGGATGGTAGGGTGTTGTATATCCGATGGTAAGGATGATGTGGTCCAGTTATAAACATACAGCCTCCTCCATATGTTGCCACGTATGCATGCATAGGTCTGTGGCTGTGCAAGCTTGAGTAAGTGTGCATGTAATGCACGGATATGTACTCTTAACAAAAACTCACATGTTCTTTCCTTTTTCTTTCGATTTTGCTTATGTTTTCTCCCAAACAAATCCCCATGTATATATTTATTCCTACAACTTCTTCTATACACGTGAACACCTATCTACGTTTGCCGAATAATGCAATCTCCCAAATAGGGAAAAGCTACAAAAAACACTTAAGGTATTAGTCCAATCCCAATTAGATACTTAAAGTACGATTCGGTTTATTCGGCTACTTAAACTATTTTAAATGGTGCAAATAAACACTTCCATCAAAAACATTAATTTTTTGTTATTAATTAATATTAATTGAATGTGCAAAACTTTTAGAACCTTAATTCTGAGTGATTCGTGTTATAATATATTGTGCAATATTGGGTATGGTTTGACAGCTCTCAGGCTTTATGATGATACCTTCAATTCGTCAATTGGATGTTGGCTAATGGAGTAAATGGACAAAGAAAACTCGAAGGCGAGGGTTTTGTATTCATGATTTAGACTGAAAATTTCGACATTAATTCAAAGTCGAATATTGAAATTGAATGAGAGATTTGAAACTCCAAAATGCGGTCTATATAACCATAGTTTTAATTTGTTTAATAAACAACTATAGACGATACAATTTAGCCTCAAATTACATTGGTAATTTGCATATTTAATTAACTTTAATTACTAATAGAAAATTAATATTTTTGACAGAAGGGGCCGATTGGACCATTTAAAATAGTTTAAGGGGCCGAATGAGTCGAATCATACTTTAAGTATCTAACCAGAATTGAATCAATACCTCAAGTGTGTTTTGGTACCTTTTTCCCTCCCAAATAACCAAAATTGATTGGTGGATGAACACAAAATTCCTTCCTCCATTTGTTCTCCAAATGATATGCCCACTAGATACATATGTATATCAATTAAGGAATTGTTGGATATAGGCCTGAGTAAATGGGCTAAAAGTGAGCATTTAAATGAATAAAAATGTTGGGCTTGTTTATACTTATTTGAGTTCAATTTTTTAGATGAAGTAAATTTCGATTGAAGGTCAAACGAACACCGATATCTATAATTTTGGTGTCGAAATGCTCTCATCAATGTGTGCTTTCATAATATGGATTTTAATATTTATTTGAATATTCAATTAAGATCAATGCTTTACTTGTTCTTATGGTGTGTCTAAATCCGTGATAATATAGTCCCAGATATTTTGGGTCCTAATTTCATAAGTCATTATATATAATAAATTTAAATCATATATATATATATATATATATATATATTTCACAGCGTTATTCAAGCAGTTGTTGAATTCTTAAGAATATAATAAGGGGAAAATAGATAATTAACCCAAGCCCATCTATATTATATATAAAAGCAAAATAACTCAATTTTGCCTCCAATTTGATGGCAATTTTGTCAATTATATTCTGATTTGTGGCCATTTATCAAATAAAAAATTTCCAATAAAAATATCACAAATTTACGTGTAAAATAACTAGTTGTAAAGTGGCAGTTGAAGTTAGTGGAGTAGTGCTGCAATAATTATTAAATATAATTAAAGAAAATAACCAACCATTATAATAGAAGTTGAAGTATTAATCTGAAATTGCGCAACGTGGATATTAATATTAGTTTAAAAAAAAATGAATTGTGCACAATGAAATAGCAGTTAAAAAAATTGAGATTTAATATTAATTTTAAAAAAAAAATCTTAAACTCCTCAATGTGGATAACTGTCAATGTACACTAAATGCATGTTAAAATGAAAGTAAATAATGAAATACATAATCATTACATTTAACTCATTCTCTATTCTCTCTATTTCTCTCATTTTCTCTCTTTTCTCTCCGGTATCAATTTTATCTCAATCCTCTCCGTTTTATTTTTACTCATTCCACATAAACAATGGCCCCAGTTTTTGGAACTATAGACATATTGAGGCTCGTAAGAAGCACTTTTAGATTAGAACTTCGTCTCATTCGTTGCTATGAAAACAACAATGCATTCAACATTGAATGCATATTCCACAATCGAGAGGTAATATACTATATGTTTTAATTTTTATTTAAAAAAGTTCAATTCTTTATGAAGAATTTATTAGAAATCAAGCATTTTACCTAACAAATATTTTTTCATATTTTGTAGGGTATGATAATTCACGTTACAATTTCAAAATCAAGTATGGAGAAATTTAAAGATAGACTTATTGAAGGAAATGTTTATGCATTGATATATTTCTTCATTGGTCTAAATATAATGAAATACAAGATGACGACGTGTGTTTATAAGATTATAATCTTTAAACACACTCGACTTTTCGTAGTGTTCCATGAAGATTTTTCAAATAATATCTATCAGATGAAGACATTTCCAGATATTGTAAACATGGAATACATTGGAGATTCTGCCACTTTTGGTAAGACTTAGACCTTTTCGTGTATGAAAATGTTTACGGCAACTACTTATATATCATTAATATTTTGCAGATGTCATAGGAACTATAGTCTCACACTATATATAGACCACAAACTATGGACATAAATAGGAAGCATACAAAACTCTTGGATTTAGTCTTGGAAGATTTAGAGTAAGTCAACTTCCATTTTTGTTATTTTTGAATTTTTTTTCAATGCATTATATTTAGATACCAAATTTCTTTATTACTATGAGTCTAACTTTTACTCGATGATTTTTTTAAATATCAAATGGTTTTGCTCATTTCTGCACAATCTTTAGTTATTTTGTATTTTACAATATAATTACTTAAATTTTAGTTGAATGACAAACTTTAATTTATTTTGTGTCCACTACAAATTCTGTATTTACTTTTATGAACAATTTATATTTATATTAGATAATAGAATTTAAAATACTAAATCTAAATGAAGTACTTTTTATTTGAAATTATAATACATTGAGAGAAATTATGCAAATCGTCAACCTAAAAAAGAAATAAAATAGCAATGAAAATTAGAAAATTTAAAAAATTTTCTGAAAATTTATGACAAATTTGTGGATGATTCAATGAAAGTACTTCAACAATATAATTTTAAATACTAAATCTCAATGAAGTACTTTTTTCTGAAATTTAAGCTATAACATAACTAATAATTTTTTGTGAATGATTGTAGAGGGAAATACTATTACTTGCACTCTCTGGGAAAATTATGCAGATCAAGTGATAAAATTTCTAAATTCTGGACTAGAAGCACTTGTGAATTATCCGAACTTAAAAAGATCTAAAAAGAAACAAAATTACTCACATCTTGATGTTTCCGAACTTTTTTTCTATACCATTGCCAAAATTCAGATGTAGTGGATCGATTCACAACTGAATGTCATCGGAATTGCCGCCATATTCCACCAAAGGCATGTTGAATCCATATTTGTTGCAATCCATGAACAATAGATCAGATTCAAAGCAAAAATTCCTTCAGAATTATTACGAAAAATTCATGTATCTGATCTTAAACTACTATAATAGATTTTTTTCAACTTTACATACAGACTTTAAATGAAAAGGTAAAGACTTCATTTGGAGAGGTTATTTACGAGTGATTATACACTATCTATGGCTTTAATACCTAAGTCACTTTCATGAAGGTAAACTTATCATTCATGACATCAAGGACGGTAGATAATGATTTGAAATTTAAATGAATAATTAAAATGGTTGAGAGATTACGACAAGAACACAATGCTGCGAACATGGGTTTCAATCTTATCAGATGGTTGGTCAGATATGAGAAATAGAAGCTTGATCAACTTTCTTGTTAACAATCCACACGAGACTATTTTTCTTAGATCAATTGATGCATCAGATTTCATGAAAGATGCTAGAAAGTTGTTTCGAATTACTTGATGGTATTGTTGAAGAAGTTGGAGATGATATTGTTGTCCAGGTGATCACGAACAATGTAAGTGCTTACAAGACAGCTGGACGTATGCTAATGGATGAGGGAAAAGGGTTATATTGGACTCTGAGTGCTACACATTGCATCGATTTGATGCTTGAAAGGATAAGAGAGTTGTCATAGCATAAAAATGTTTTGTTTAAAGCAAAGAGAATTGCCAATTTTATCTACAACCATCAATGGGTGTTGAATTTAACAAAAAAGTTTACAAAGAAAAATCTTCTTTGACCGGCTACCACACGGATCACAACAACCCTTTTGACTTTGGAAAGTATGTATGAATTGAAGCAACCATTGCAAATGATGTTCTTTTCAAATGAATGATCAAGATGTGCATGGGAAAAAAAAGATGAAGGGAAAACTGTGAAGATCATTATGCAAGAATTCTTTTGGTCTAGTGTGGTTTATGCTATTAAAACCGTAAAGCCCTCTGTGCAAGTTTTAAGAATGGTTGATGGTGAGACAGTGACAATGAGATTGATTTATGGTGCTATGGATGAGGCAAAAAAAGATAGAAAATAACTTAGATGAAGATGTTGCTTCATATCAAGAGATTTAGGCTATTACTGATCAAAAATAGAAGAAACAATTGCACCGTGACTTGCATACAATTGGATATTTTTTTAATCCTCAATTCAGCTGCAGTCCTAATGTTTCTGATCATCGATAGAGTAAACAAGGCTTGTGAAGTTGTAAAGAAAGACTCTTGGGCAACAATGACTTATATATGAAGGTCGATGCCCAAATTAAGGATTTTAAAAATAAGAAATGAATGATTGGCTTAAGATCGGCTTTGTCATCGTACTTAACAGATCCACCATGTGAGAACTTAACTAAGTATATTTATTATAATATTTATTATATTATTTTTTATCTTTATTATTATATTCTCTAAGTTATTAACTGTTTTGTTTCTTTTCTATATAGTTGTTTGGTGGAATTACATTGGAGATGAAGTTCCATAATTGAAGTTATTTGTAATGAAAATTTTGGGGCTTACTTGTTCATCATCAACAGGTGAATGTAATTATAGTACATTTAATCAAGTGCATGCAAAAAGAATAAATCGCCTAAGCACAACAAGGTTGAATAAATTGGTGTACATTATGTACAATAAAAATATACGATGATTGATGTTGTTCAAGAAACAATCACGATGATGAGTGGGTAGCTAACCCAAATGATGAAGAAGATATGATGATTGATGTTGTTGTATGGAAAATGAGATGATGGAGGGAGAAGATGAATGATTTTGTGTGAGATTGTGTGTGTTTAATCTTATGAATTGTGTGTTTTTTTTTTATGAATTCATGGCTAGTGTGTGTATATATATATATTAATATTTTTCTTCTTATTGTTGAGACTTATGTCTTGGTCCGCCTCAAGGCTTACGCCTCACTAGGCTTTGGGTAAACACCTCGAGGCTAGCCTTCGCTTTTTAACCTTTGATCATAGGACCTTAAGAAAATGATTTTTATCAGTAATATAATTTAAATTGTTGTCTTAAAGAGTTAAGACAACAGTCATGTCTTATAGAGTATGGGTATAAACCCTTGTCTTAGGCCTTAAGACAATGAATTTTATCTGTCATAATATAATTAAAATTATCGTGATAAGGCTTTAAGACAACGATTATGCCTTAGATTAGGGTAAAACCCCTTGTCTTAGGAGCTTAACACAACTATCTTTATTTGTGGTAACATAATTAAAGTCAATGTCTTAAAAAAGTTTTTACAACAATTTTTGAATTTCTTTTATAAAGTATTGTTCTTGTTTACCCTAATATAAAAGTCTATGATAATAGTAAATCAACCATTTATCCAAAATAAAAATTATAATAATCCATCCAAAATATCAACTACTAATAACAATCTTTCCAAAATACCAACCACTAACAACAATTCATTCAAAATACCATTCCTTCGCTACAATTCATACAAAATATTAATTGTTTGCTTACATTAATGACAAAAACCATTCTTCTTCTAAACAAATCTCCAACATGAGTCACTGATCACACATAAGTGAAACTCAACATTTGCAACAAATCAAACTTTAATGCTCAAAGTTATTCAACACAAGCTCACTTCAAATCAATAATACAAACACGGCCATATATATCCATAATGCCAAAATCACCACATGAAACTAAAAACAATAAAAAATTATACCTTGCATTGTTCCTATATGGGATCAAGCATGTAATTTGCCCACTTCTCTTTATAATGTTTTCTTTTTTCAAACTAAATCTCATATATTAGTGAGTAGCAGTATTAGATGGTGCCAATTAATTAAAGCTCTTCAATGTTTTATTATACATTATAAAATACCCACAATGATTTGGGATCGGGTTGAAAAGGAGCCTGTGGTAAAATAAATAAATATTAGTGGATAAAGTACAATTATATACTATTTAAACAACAAAAATATGATATTTTCATCAAGAATTAGGAAGCATAGATTTTCACCTCCAAGGCACAACTACGGTGATCATCACTATCATCCCTGGATGGACGCCACGACATCTACTAAATTGAAAAGCTTGGAAACTCTCTCATAGTTAGTCTAGATAGTACTTAGAAGTTCGATGTCATGGTATTCACGTACAATTAGTTCTCTAGCCTCTTTAGAATACGATCTTGTTCAATCATTATACACAATTAAATTGTGCACTTGCAGTCTACTTAAATAATGATCGATCAATAGGACAAGTTCAAAGACATCCTGCACGAATTCAATACATTCAGAAAAATAAATTTCATGTTTGATTTCTGACTATTGTAAAATTGGAGGTGTCAAAATTACTACAAATTGAAAGATGATGTTATTATTTCAACATTTCAAAAATTATGTTGAAATTACAAATTGAGTCAAATGTAATGATTAAAATTGCAATTAACCCTAAAATAAGTCTTTCACGTTATGCCACAGTAGAATATTATTTTTCTCCAATATATTGGAGCTCTCCTTCAAATAAAAAATAATTAATTATCTCTAATATGACCTTTAACATTTTTGGATTTTAGACACGACCTTTTAGTTTTGGAAATTAATTACAACATGAAACAACATTTTTTGGTAATTAAAACACATGACCAAAATCCGATGGAATCAATCTAAGGCCCAACCCATGTATGTCTTTAATTTCACCACCCTATACAATATTTATCATGATATATAGACACAGAACTACCATCATGTTAGATTTAATTACTTATTTAAAATTTCCCCTATATTCTAACTACAAAAAGAGATAATTTTATATTGTTGATAAATATTGGGTTTAGATGAATTTCGTGGTCAAATTGGTATTTATTGTTTGCACGATTGCATAATGATATTTTATGATTGTTTATGTTTGGTTTCTATAATTATTGGCATATCATGGATTTGTCGAGTTTAGACAAGAAAATACACTAGAATTGAGTGATTTGTGCTCAAGGGTGAAGTTGGAATAAGTTTTAGAATTCAGAGGTGGAAAAGAGAGCCGATGTTAATGAAGGTTAGCACGAATCGTGTTGTTGTAATTTTCAATTGCATGGCTCGTGCTATGAGGATTTCGGGCTAGCACACTCCATGTTACCTATTGCATGGACCGTACTAATAGTGGGAGAAACAATAGCACAACATGTGCTACCTTTGCACGGACCGTGCTATTTGTCCGGATAATTTCGGATTTTTCTTTTTGGGCTCAATTTTTATTCTTTTGGACTTGGACTTCTCCAACTATTTAAGGGTTGTTTAGAGTTGATTTTGGCAACATGTTTTATGTATTGGGGAGCTCGAAGAACCTTCAAAACTGCAGAGAAAAGAAAAGACAAAGATTGAAGAAGCCCAATTTTTAGGCATAAGTTGCAGTTTTAATTATTTCTTTCTTTCTTGATTATAATGCTAGCTATTATGTTTTATTTGAATTATCTAGAATTCTTGAATTTTGATGGATATATGATTTAGATTATAAATATATTGTTCATTTTATTTAATTGTTTATGCATCCTCATTTTAACTCTTCTTGTGTCATTGTTTGGCCAACATTTGCACTTATATAGTTAATTTATTATCATTCAAGGAAAGTTAATAAGTTGACATATTATGATTACATTACACGAACTTTGCTAGATCGAGAGATTTGTAGGATTTCTGAAGAAAAAATAAATCCTTTGTGCTATTTGAAGTTAGCGAACAATTCTAGATCGAGAGACACAAATTATAATCTAATATACTTTTATAACTTACGTGAGAGAGAGAGAGAGAGCATAAAATAAATCCATACATTTCGTCTTTAATTGTATTATATTATGTCTATCATTTAGGATGATATGATTCGTTCATTAGTTCTTTCCTTCTATAGATTATGAAAGTTTTTCTCCACTTGTACATAATGAAGTGTACTGTGGAATTGGATTGATGCAAATATAATATTTACATTCATAGATGTTTTAAATAATTAATTTGGTGATTTTCCTACAAGTATAGAAATTAAATTAGCATAATATTTTAATTTAATTTGAAGAATCCATTGAAAGACAATACCCTATGATCTTTTATATGAAATTTTAAGGTCTTTTAGTTGTCCATTTTATTTAATTATTTTAATTTAAATCATTACAGTAGTTATTAACATAAAAGTTTGATTTCAGTTCTCTAAATAAAGTAAAATATAATAATTGTGTATTTAGTCGTGTTACAATAGTTAGTTTTTATGAATATGATATATGTTCTCATCGTATTTTACTATAATTATTCGTACACTTGCGAGCTTAGTCTTTCTAAAGTGAAATAAAAGGGGAACAATTGTAATCACCAAAATTTAAAAAAAAATGTGTGTAAAACCAAAAAAAAAAAGTGTAAAAATGGTTATGATAGAAATCATTAAATTAAGAGGCAGGACTTATTTTAGCAACTTAAACTTTAAAACATATTTATTTTAGTCAGTAAGTTTTAAACATATTTATTTTAACCACTTTGGATAAAATTACCCATGTGCGCGTTGGACTCAATGTGCAGGTGCGCACGCACGTCAGCAGTCCGGCACGTGCTGAAAGCACACCCGCACGCTGGCTATGCGCACTGGTGCTCGCGCACGTCACCCGCGTGCGCTGGCACTGCGCGCTGGTCCCGCGCGCTGAACATGGGTAATATAGTAATTCTGGCTAAATAATATATATTTAAAAGTTGAGGCAAAAACTATTTTAGCCACTTGAACTTTAAAACATACTTATTTTAGCCAATAACTTTAAAACATACTTATTTTAGCCACTTTGGACGAAAATGCCTCTATGTGCGCTGGACACTGCCCGCTAAGGTTGCACGCATGCGTGCTAGGGTTGCGCGCTAGTTACGCGCTGGCAATGCGTGCAACACACAGTGGCAAAAATGTCATTCTTTCTAAAATAAATATATTTAAAAGTTAGTGACTAAATTAATTTTTTTTTAAATTTGACCTGCTAGTTTTATATATTTTTACTAAAAAATTTGTGGCTAAATCAAATTTTTTGAAAGTTTTGACCGGGTAATTTAACTCATTTCCACTTAAATTAAAATATCTTGAAGGTCTAGTGTAGTTGGATCACGTGGAATAGCTTTATCATGTTTTGCTTTATTATATTAAAAGCGGCAGACCAACCTCTCAATCATATGGTCACTTCTAAAGTAACAACCTTTCCTTTTTAGGACACCTCATCCTAAAGTGGAACACCATACCATCCTACTAAAGCCTTGTGAAAAAGGAAAAAAAAAAAACAATTCAAGTAAAAACTTAAGGCTAATTTATAAGTCAAAAATAATATCATGATTCTTCTATGCTAAATGGTTTTCCATGGAAAATTATAATTATCCATTGATAGGGATGTTAATCAATATGATATATAATGAAATCTTCTAGTCCATTTTCCCTATCTCATTTGGTGTTCTATTATGGATTTTATTAAATTTTATTCTATTTATTTTTTTAATTTTAATTTCTTTTAGTTTAGTTAATTTACAATTATTATTTGGGTTTATTCTAGACAATTCATTTTTGTGTTTAATTTTTAGTTTTAGTTAATATAATTGATTATTAGTGTTGATTATTCCATATAGGGCATATAACTTTTTAAATATCGTTTATTTTTAACAAATAATTAAAATAAAAATGATCAAAATTCATATCTTTTTTTAGTTTAGGATATTGATAGCTTCAATCAATATATAATTAAGATTTTAAATTAATAGTTATCATCTCTATAAAGATTCTATAAATGCACCGATATAAGTGATTAACAAAGATATGCTTAAAATAATTACTATTTTCAATTTCCATGAGAAAGAAAATAATAGTTATTTCTAAAATATACCCCTTCCATCCCATAAATATAGTCTCATTCCCATTTTTACACATATTAAGAAAATTCATTTAATTAATACTACCTCCGTTTCATAATGTTTGTTGTTTTGTTTTTTTTATCTGGAATTAAGAATTAATTTCGTGGACAAATATACCCATCCCTTATATATGCCATAAAATCTAATTCCTCTATATTTTCCTAAAAAATAACAATATTTTCTCTCTCCATATATTTTTCTCTCTTCATATATTATAGGTAAGTTAGAATAAAAAAATCTTGTAGGATTTGAGAGGGTTAAAATTGGGAGAGAGGATGTCAAATTATATAAAACAACAAACATTTTGAAACTAAAAAAAAACCTTAAACAACAAACATTATGAAACGGAGGTAGTATGTATCTAAGATATCATTTATTTCTAAAATATACTCCTTCCGTCCCATAAATATAGTCTCTTTCCCATTTTTACACATATTAAGAAAATTCATTTAATATGTATTGAAGACATCATTTACATGCAATTGTTCTATCTTACCCCTATTTATTATTCATTGAATTTCCTTCCTAGTAAATACGAGTCAAACGTTCATTTAACTCTAGCTGATTTTCTGGATATTGTAGTGTGTTATGGTGAAATTTATGAAATCAAGTAACGGCCGGCATCATGCTTTTTTTGAAGCATATAATTTGTTGGGGAGTTGTAGCACTATTGTTGATGGTGGCAACTATATGAAATCTTGGTTTTCTTTCATTTTAGTGTTCATTGTAAAAGTATAACATTTAACAATGGCTATTAATTGCATTGTATTTCACTAAAAAAATTATGAATATTCATATGTGTGTACTTGTGTGTGTGACGCACATATAGAGAGATAGAATTAAATTGTGGGAAATGAAATGTTAATCATGCATGCATCTCACATAAATCTATGTTGAATATATATATTATTAATGAAAGATAAAAAAAATGTAAATTGTAGCGATTTCAAAGAAACATTAAATAGGGTTATATTAGTAAAATGATGTTTTAATACAATCGATATTTAGAAATATGAATATAATTTTGGGACGTCCCAAAAATGAATAATGAACTACAATTACGGGACGGAAGAAGTATTTTTTAAAGGAGATATTCGTAAAATACTATCAAAATTTTACCCAAAATACCCTTATGTAAAAGTAGGAAAGTTGCAAGACGAATCCAAACTCAAAAGGGTATTTTTGGCCAAAAAAGGGAGAAATGGAAGTACGTTGAGCATATTTTTTTCAAAAACATAATGGTGTTTAGTGCATTTTACCCGAATTATATATATTAATTATCCTATCAACCTTATTTGTTATAAGAAACTAATTGGATTTTAGTAAATATATTATATATCTTTAGGGATTGAGTATTCGAAGGATTCGAGTTTTAAAATGGTTTAATCCACCAAAGTATGTGGTAGATTAGGCTATATTATTTTTATCAATCCAATCTATCTAATCTATTCTTTAAAGTAAACACCCCCTTAGAGTATAATATTTTTTTTAATGGCGATGAACTTATAAATTTAAATATACATTTAGAAAATTTGTTTATGCTAGTGAGCCTTGATTGTGTTCGGAATATTAAGCTTAATATCCACTCAATAATAAATGTGTCAAATTTAAATTAACAATATTATTCATCTCAGCTCGACTAGAGAGCTATTGCATAGAAACTCAATTTACTAATTAGAGCACACCATATAGCAACTGCAGACTTCTCCTTGTCACACCAAATCAGTCCATGTATCACACAATTTTATTTAAAATGAAAAATAATTAGCTAGTGCTAATAGGTATAGTATCGTTTGCCCTCCTCATTTCTTTTAACATATATTCCCCACTACTAAAAACTACCTAATTTTAGTAATTGTTGGGATTCACAATTGATCATGGTTCATTTCATAATTAAATCTTCAATGTTGAAATTTAATGAATTAAATTTTAATTGCATAATTCAAGATTTGTTAATGTAGTGAGCACAAAAAGTGAAACCAGAGGATTAATTTGCTCTCAAGAGATGTACTTTATATATAATGGACCAGTCGAGTTTCTTGGAGTCATTTTGATCACGTGGAGATTATAAGGAACATTTTACACATGTTCTAAATATATATCTCATCCAATTTTATTAACATAGGTACGTGGGTCAATTTTCTAACTACCTACATGTCACATGTGACCCTATTCAATCAATTTTAATTTTACTTCTATAACACTATGATTGAATTCTAAAACAGATTTTTGTCATTGTAAATTGAATTTTTTTTTAAAAAAAGAATAGGATGAAGGGCTAGTGAAAAGAGAGAAATAAGAATGAGAAGAAACTGCAATATCAAGCTCCATAAGGCACCACCACCACCACCATCATCATCGTCGTCATCATCTTCTTCTTCCTCTTCTTCTTCTTCTTGCTCGATGATTTTTGGCAATGATCAATTAGTGTACGTTGGATTTTTTTTTCCTTGACTCATGATATATATGTGTGTGTGTGTGTGTGAAAATGCTTCTTAGTATAGATTGTATCAATGGAACCACTCGATCCAATAAAATTTTTGTGTAGTTTATTTGTGTGTCCTATTTGGGGTGGGTGCGTGTGTATATATATATATATATATATTCTTGTTAATTTATATATATGTAGGTTTATAATTCATTACTTAGTGCATGCATGGAATGAGAGTAAAATCACATTATAAATAAATTAATTCCACCTTTTCTCTATTGTAGGAGTAGCTCCAATCCCAACCTGCAGGTTAAAATCTTTTGTAGTGATGCAACTGAACTTCAGGTATGCATAAGCACTTTTTTTTTCTTTTTCTGTTAATATTATTATGTTATAATATGAAAGTTAATTTAATAAATATAAAAAATACAAAAAAAAATATTGATTGTAATATATATTTCCACTGGGAGGGAAAATATAATTACGTTAGAGACAAAGTACTGAATATATAGTTGGTAGCAGAACATATTATCTCGGGATACTATACTCGAAGCACTAAACATTGCATTATGCATGAGAGAGACATTTATTTCATAATCTCATATACCAAACCAAAATATGGCATTTTTTCGTATATGTTTTTGTCAATGAAGTAAAGATAAATCAAATAATGAACACTAGAAGAAACTTTTTCTCTATCTACATGATACCAAAAGGGCTAGAAAAATCAAATAAAACGCTACAAAATAAATTAAAAGTAGTAATTTTATACACAAACCATACATGATTGCATGTATGATTTTAATTTGATCCGTAAAACTGTCTCACACAAATTTTTGTGATGATATATATATGTCAATTAATTGGTCCATGGTGAGCAGGCAATATCTATCCTTTGGGTAGCTAGAAGAGAAATGGAGCAGAAATCGAAAAATGGTCTAGGATCGCCATTTCTGCAACTCCAAGTTCATGGGTGTAGAGGTATCTCATTCAAGAAATCTCTGCAGAATTTTTTCCAGAAAAGGAAAGAAAGGATGCAAGCATCCATGCCATACTAGTGTCATTACATATGGGATTTGAATTGTAAAAATATTAAATTGGAAGTTGTTTGTTTCTCTCATTGGACATACTGTGTTAATTAAGTGAAAAGGGATGATTGGACAACATTTTATTTAATTGACTGGTGATTATTAATGTTTGGGTTGGTTGAGTATGGCCAAACTATTGTATGGGATTGAATTTTGCCTAATAAATGATGGGAGAATTTGTGGCATACTTGTATCTGAAAAGCTATTTAATGGTTGGGTTTTTTATGTTTAGTTCATAATTCAATTGGATAGTGAAGGTTTTGTCCTAATATGGCTATATTACCTGAACCCTAAAAGGTTTATGAGGTTGTACAAAAATATATAAATACTAAATAAATAAAATGTTAGAGAAGACCATTTTGATTGTTTGGTTGCTAAAAAAAGGTACTACAATCCACGAGAAAGAAAACTTGGTAAAGAATATAGGATTAATATTATGTAGGAATGGCCATTCAAATAGTTTTTGGCATACAATTGCGTGCACTTTTCGAATCGATGAGATCCTCTATTCCAAATTTGGTATTTCAATTCGTATTCCACAATCGAATTCATAAGTTTAATAATAGATATTATAAAAATAAAAAATAATTATAACATAATCGATCTAGTCGCATCTATCAACAAAAGATTGAAATTTTAAAAATTAAAAATTATATTTTTAAAATAATCAACCATAATTATCATTTCTTTGTTATTTAAATACTTAAAAATAATTATAAACCCTAATTGGGTGGGGTGAACCCTAAAAACAATCATAACATTAAACTAAAACATAATAAATTAAAATTGACAAAAAATGAAAGAAAACTCATAAATTCGATCGTGAAATACGGATTGAAACAACAAATATGAAATAGAAGATCCCATTTGCTTTCCCAATGGATTAATTGGATCCGTTGGAATCATAAATTTCACAACCTATTGGAATTTCTTGATTTTCTTATTAGTTTTGTCACTCCCTTTGTTACTTGACTACAAAGGGTACGTACCCTTTTGATATGTAACTATATAGAGACACTACAACAAAATTGACTTCTAAAGATAATATTATTAGAGACGATCATCGCTTATAATTGATTTAAGCAATAGTGGACGCAGAAAAAAATATTAGGGAGGGTTATACAACCTGTACTATTCATATATAGTCTATTTTTTTCACCGAGACATATATTTATATATAATAACACAACATAAAATGATATCCAAAATCAAAATCATACTAGTGACAAAAGAGTACGAAAAATCAATACATTTAAATTGATCAAAAAATTCTAAAAATTGTAACTTTGATGACTTGTCGTTGTGTCCAATGAGGAAGTGGTGGCAACTGATATCTACGAGTATCAATCGATTGAAACGCTGCAAGATCGGCTCGTTATCAATTGTTGAAAAAATCTCCTTCTCGATGTATACAACTAAACTGTCATTCAACCAGTCATCTCCCATTCTGTTGCGCAAATCAGTCTTGACAGTCTTCATTGCAGAAAATGTCCTCTCAACAGAAGTTGTGGCAAATGGTAAAACTAATGACAACTCAATCAGATGATAAACCAATGGAAAAACATAATGCTTACCAGTCATAACCATTTTCCTAGCAAGATTTTCCAAATTAGTAATTGCAGAAAATCAAGGATCGCATCACACATTAACAATGAAATTGTTAAGTTTTTGCGGAAGATATAAGCAATCAGTTGTTGAGAAGTCTTCATGATATAAAGTAGCAAGACACATGAGTTGATCCACATTGAATTGAGAGAAAGAATTTCTCGAATCAAGACATGCTATACAACTAAGCAATTTAGTGTTAACTTCTGAAAAACGGTTATTCATCTCTTGTATAGCCAAATCAACAACCTGTCATTTAAACCACTATAAAATTAATAAAGAATGAAACATACAAATGAAATAAAATATTTTGAATTTAAAAATAATACCTGATATAAAATCTTGAAACAATAATAATGAGAATTAGTGATAAGTTGTGCTCCATGACTTTTATGACCACGTCGTATTATGTTGTCTTCCATATCAACTAATGGGATGTTATTCAACTCACAAAATCTGTTTACTTCACTACAAATCATTTCTCATCCATTCTCCCTCAACTCTTGTAATTTCACACTTTTGATCAATGACATAGCTTCAACAATATTTTGATTCTTTTGTTGTAAAGTAAGAGACAATTTATTTGTGATTCCCAGTAAATATTTCATCAATTGCAACAGAAACACAAACTCATAACTATCTATTTTCTGAATCAGACCTTCGGCAGTACTTCTACTTTCAAAAGAAGTAGCATCATCACGTACATTTTGCGACACTTGATTACTAAAGGCCACATAAAGCTTAAAAGCAAAGTCAAGTAATGCGTACCCCAACGAGTATCCCCACGTCTTACCAAATTGGTTTCCTGATTTTGACCACTTCCACTCACTACAAAAAATTAAATTTTTAACCACACATATAAATGTGGCTAAAAATATACTTATGTGTAAGCATAAATATTTACCCACACATAGTATAAATGTTAACATGTGTCCTTATATTTCTGTAGAAAAATCATTTTACCCACACATATATAAGTGTGGATAAATCAAAGAGTATTACCTACACATATATATGTCACTAAAAATATAAAATATATGTATCTAAATATATTTGTCACATGTGCATTGATGATATGGCACTATGTCATCCAACGTGGCACATGACATGTAATGACACGTGCCATGTATGTGATAGTTTTTTTGTGTGGGTAAAATTATAACTTATGTGTGGGCATTTTTTTAATTTAATAATATTAAAAATAATTATTATTTATAAATGTAAAATATGTATTCTATGTTGATGTTAATAATTTTATTTTTAAATTAAAATATAATTTGGAGCTAAAACTACAGATTGTATTCTTTTTTGTCAATAACCATAAAATGAAAATAATATCAAGACCATAAATAAAGATTTTCTACATAAAGCCAACCAATCATAAAAAGTGAAATCGTATATGAAAAACACATCTCCTCCAAAAATCTAAGGGTGGGGAAAAATACCGAAATATCAAAATACCGCACTTATCATACCGAAAAAATACCGAAAATGTCGAATTTTCAGAATACCGCAGTTTTCGGTACGGTATGATACCGTATCGATAATTTTCGGTACGGTATCGATATGAAATTTGAAAATTTTCGGTATACCGCGGTATTCGGTATATACTGATATTTTCGATATATACCGGTATTCGGTATACCGAATGTTTCGGTATATACCGAACTTTCGGTATATATCGGTATGTCGGTATATCAGTATATATCGATATTTCGGTATATATCGGTATGGTATCGGTATACCGATATACCGTACCATACCGATAATTTTTAATTTTTTATTATTATTATTATTATTATTATTTCACAACTTATGGTTATTGTAGTACACTAATTTCATTTGAGTACACATGACTAAAAATATAATAAGTGACAGCTATATATCAATAAAAGAACAAAATTAATCAAATGATTATATTTAAATTATATATGATGATCTATAACATTGCATATATTTACAATTTCATTAATATATCATATAAATCATGTATAATTTAAACTGTTACATAATAAAGTGAACAATTGAAATTTGAAAGTTACATGTAATAACTAAAAAACAGTACTCTTATTCCTTTTATTATTAAACACTCAATCCTCCTCTTAAATATTAAACACTAAAAGTTAAAAAAAAAAAGTTATAAGAGAAATAAAAGAAAATTTATAAATAAGTAGATAAAAAATATTTTAGATTTCATTATATTCTAAAAAAATATAATATTAAGTAAGTAGGAAGTTTAGAAAATATAAATAATAAAAAAAAATATGAGTTATGAATTGAAATGAACAATTTAAAAGTATACATAATAAATAGCAACCTTATATTCTTCTCCAATATTAAGCACTACTAAAAGTTAAAAAATAAATAAAACAATAACAAGAAACTAGAATATATGTAAAGTATGATAATAACACTTTCATGTTAATTAGAAATTGAAGTTGAACATGACTAATAAAATATAATAAACTAACATTATTACAATTACAATTATGATTTATGAGTAAAGTAAGTTATAACATAAATAAAAGAAAATTACTAAATAAGAAGATAAAAAAAGCTTTTAGATTTCATTAAATTCTAAAAGAAAAAATATAATATTTAGCAAGTTTAACACAAAAGGTTAGAAAATATAAATAATAAAAAATACACGAGTTATGATTGAAAATGAATAATTTCAAAGTATACATTATAAATAGCAACCTTATATTATTCTCCAATATTAAGCACTAAAAGTTAAAAAAAATAATAAAATAATAATAAGAAATTAGAATATATGTAAACTATGATAATAACACTTTGATGTTAGATATTGGAGTTGAACATGACTAATAAAAGATAATAAACTCACATTATTACAATTACGACTTATGAGTAAAGTAAGTTATAAGATAAATAAAAGAAAATTACTAAATAAGAAGATAAAAAAAGCTTTTAGAGTTCATTAAATTCTAAAAAAAAAATATATAATATTTAGTAAGTTTAACACAAAAGGTTAGAAAATATAAATAATAAAAAATACACGAGTTATGATTGAGCTGTCTTTTGAAACTATTTCTCAAACTATTTCTCCCGACTCCATTTAGTCTTTGGTGTCTTTTGAAAAGTAAGATTATCAATGTGTATGTAAATTTATTTCAACTTTGATATTTTGAAAAAATGTAATTTAATTAATTTTTAATTTTGCAGATTTCTTGTGATGTTGAAATTTTCAAGTTGCTAATCAACATCAAGTTGCTATGTTATTTCATTTAGTAGTATTATATTTAAAATTTGGTTGTTAAGACATGTATTATTAAACTTGTTTGATGTTGGTATTTTGATTATGGAGACATGATTTTTTTTGTTGTTATTTGTAAAATTCAGATCGGTACGGTATGTGAATTTCGGTATTTTATGTATACCTTAAAATTTCAATATTTTCGATATACCGTGAAAGTTCGGTATACCTTGAAAGTTCGGTATATTCGGTATACCGTATAATATCGGTACGGTACGGTATACTGAAAATATCGGTACGATATCAATATCTATTACGGCGTATGCCGAAACTTCGGTATACCGAAGTTCGGTATACCGAAAGTTTCGGTACGAGAACGGTATGAGATTTTTTGATATCGAAATTTTGGTACGGTATACGGTACAACGTGAAATTTTTAGTATGCCGTACCGACCCACCCCTAAATCTAATAGAGAACAAAAGATTTAATGTTCTCCAACTAATAACATTCACAAAAAAAAAAGATCAAGGTTATTGGCATTGGCAGCATCAGCAATCCTGAGCCACTAATCAGCATACTCTTTTCTGATGGGGTCAGTGATGGTGGGACCTTCAAGTACCAAAATGTAGGGAAAAAGTATAAGATACAATAAAAATAAAAAAAGCAACATATAGAATGAGATATAATTTTAATCCAAAAATCTTTTAAACCTTATATTGTTTGAGTTAAAGAGATTGGAGAAGAAAATTAATGAGAAAAAAAATTCAATACAAAAAAAAAGCATACCAGTTGAGAGGTAAATGAAGAGATATATCTGTTGACATTCTTTAAAGAACATCCTAAAAAAACTATTTTTATAATATTTAATTAGATGATTTACATGAAAATGGTAAATTTGATGTTACCTTTTGATTAAGATCAGTTGCTGGAGTTGATATATTGATGCACAAGTGACCAAGGTATAGTGGCCAACAAGATCTCGAGAGAAGGAATTATTCTTCCTCCATGTCCTAGATAATATGAATTCTTCTAAACCAAATCTAAAACAACCTGATAGTGTAGAGAAGAAAATTGCAATCAGATACATTGATACCATGCTATAGAACAAAGAACAATAATTTTATTTCAATAATACAGGTGACAATGAAGCAGTGAAATAAATCCACATTTTAATGAATGTAAAACAAACATTTTGATAAAAAGACAAATGCATTATAATATGAATTACTTATTTGATGCTTCTGTCAACAACATACACAAATTGAGCATCTTCCATTAACTATGAAGATAGTTCCCTACTATCAAATCAATTATGCCAAACTTGAAGTCACTGACATTGATGCACTACAAGTAGACATACATACAACAATTTCATAACTCAAATCGACATAAAATATATACTTCTTTATCTCGCGAGATTTATTACAATAGGTCATTAATTTCATATTGCAACAGAACAATAATAAATAATACATTATTGCATATTTTCATATGTGACACTTCATTATCCTGTGAGATTTAGCACAAAAAAAGTTCATTATAAGTTTAGATTACAGCAGAAAAACAATAAATTAAATATGAAGGAATAAACACAATTGCTTAATATCTTTGCAACACCACCAAACATGAGAAAAACTACTGCATAATAGCTAGCCTATCCACAAACTCAAAACACTAGCTTTACGCATACATAGGTTGCACCAACTGCAATTTCAATTCTCTAATTAAGCTTTATACCTTATTCAATTGTTCCTAATTTGAAATCAGCCAATCCACATCAAAGGTTTCCCGAATTTGTCCGCTAAATTATCAAATATTCCACACATTCGGTTGAAATTTGAACGACTACCCTAAAAACTGAGCTAGAACCAAAAGGAGCCAACGCGCATAGTTGTAACCATACGAAGAAAAAAAGGTAAAAGAAAGCGTAGAATATTACCAGGAAAAGAGAAATCAAATCAAGCAGAATAACCTCACAATTCACAAATCAAACGCATCTCGAATTCAAATGGTTAAGAAGCGGGAATGAGATATCAACATTACCCCTAAATTAAATAAGATAATTAATCTAATCTCAAATCCCACAACATCAATTCAAAAACGTCATAAATAAAAAACAGATTTAATCGTATCACAACATTAATCTCAAGAAAAAAAAAAAGAAAAAAAATTAACACTAAATATAATTATATATGTAGATATATATAGAGAGAGGGAGGAAGAAACCGTGAGAAAGGGAATTACCAGTAGAGGAGATGGCTGCATAACCTAAGGAGAAGAAACCCAGAGATGCCACAGTTTTTCTCTCTAACTTGTGAATTATTGTGAAAATCCTGGATTCCACTGCCGCTACCGCCTTGGTCCACTTCTTACTCAGTCTCTTAAAGAGAAAAGAGAAAGTCGAGCAAGAACTCGGCGACTTCTTCTCCATGTACTCTCCCTTTCTCACCATCAAGTCCACTGATTAGCCTCTCATGCTCTAACTCTCTAAGTCAATCTATTCTTTTACAAGATACCGCGGTCGTGTTCACAATCATGCCGACATAGTTAAAAAAATATATCATCGCCGTATTTCTCTTAGCAACAACAATAATAATTAACTGGAGTTGATGGGAGAAACAATGAACATACATAGCATATGGATTTTCTTGCAATATTAAAGATTTCAACCCATTGAACTCGCCTCGCTCAGCATATTTAATGCTCCATCATATCCTTGGCCTCTAACTTTGGATAATGATAAACCATGTTGTTGATGCACTATTTTTTATGCAATTAACTACAACTAACACATGTCAATGCAATAAAGCTAGCGAATCGAGTATCGTATCCACATGGACTGCAATCATGATTAACACTGAGTACTAAGCTAACAGGATTCTATTATCCAGGCTACCTAATTTTTAGTTGAATTAATCCTAGGTAAATAATTAAAATTAAACTCCTAAATTCAATTATAAAATCAAATTCAAATTAAACAAGATTAAAAACGTTAACTATCAAATAAATAAAATAATTAATCCTAGGGAATACATACACATGAATCCAGTATATATTTATCCAATTCCATCAACTTCCAATTTAATCCAATTATCGGTGGAGGATCAGAATTCTAATTACCTATCTCCGATAGGTCTCAAGGTAATAGTAGATTAACAATTTATCTATTACTTTCGTTTCTAGATTAATTGTTAACTCCGAATAGATCAATAGATTTAAAACCTCCTACAGATCACAAGTACGTGTATCAACTCATTCAAGAAAATTGCCTTTATTTATAGAAGTAGTTGACTCATCATGTCCACGAAAAGGAAATCCTTGCTTCAAAATAAAAACAAAAATAAAGAACAAACAAAATCACAGTAATCTACACAACTCAACTGCAAATACTTCATCTCCATAACGACCCCTTTTATCTGATGTCGAAAAAATAGCACCAAAAATAAAAGGTTGCATCTTTTGATATACTATATTATAGCCATACGAACTCCTTATGCCAAAAATGTTTAAAACTTCTATCTTGATCAACTTGAAATGTTTTTGGATAAATATGATCATTTATTTGACAAGGCTTCCTTGTCAAATATTCTCTTCGTACTTGATCTCGAATAGCAATATTAAATTGATCTATTGGTTTTCTCAAACTCGGATCACTAACAACATTATCCAAGTTAAATTCCACCTCTACCCGAACCCGAGGACTATCCATTGAGTCAGCAACAATATTAGGTTCATTCGAAGAAGAAGGTGATGAAGAGACACCGTTACAAAGTTTTTTATAATATCGCTTCATTATCTATACAATACAAAATTCAATATAGATTAATATGCAAAATTATAGTAGTAGTATAAAAATATTTAATTTTCCAGTTATAATTATATTCTATAAAATCCCCAATTCAAAATATAAACTAAAACCCTAATTTAGGCTCAAATTTAAAGAATTTAAATTAAACTAAACAAATCAAAATATATTTAATAATATCATACATCTAACAAATTCTACACAATAAAATAGTAAACTGTTACTAACCTTGAATAAGTTAAATGAAATGGGTACCGCAATCCACAAATTTTAAATATTTTAAGTTTTGGCATAAAAATTTACAATAAATAACAAAAATATTAATATTATAGATATAGAAAGAAAAAAAATTATTAAAAATATAAAAATAACTTACAAATCTGAATTCAACATGGAAAAGCAGTGCACTGTGCGCACCACCAGTGCCCCCACTGACGGCGACCGAAGTGAGAGGAAAGAAAAAATTTTGTCTTTATTTGAAGGGGACTTTTACTTCTTTATTTTATTTTTGTTTTACACGTCTTTGACTCTTCTTTTTCTTGTAAAGGGAATGACCCTTTTAGTTAAAAAACGTATTTTACCAACTAACACTTTTTTACTTTATGGTTTAAAAAAATCTTAAATATATTATTAAAATATTATTATTTTAACACAATAATCAATGATAGTTGATAGTCAATAGATACAATACGTATATATGATATATCTTCTTCTTCTTCTTCTTCAAGCTTTCATGACTTCATTCATGGTGACCGCGTGAGCATAACAAAGCAGAGGACATCAATCTTCATCTTTTTTCCTTCTTTCCGATCTTTTCGATTTCCCGATGTTGGGGGGCTAAGAAAAAAATTCCGACTACCCCTATTAAAGTAACGACATGTCATTTCTAATTATCATCTGTCATGTCATTTCTAATGACATTTTTGTGATGACATTGTTGTCAGCTAAACATGATATTTAACTCATTTGGGACAAACTTTTAGAAAATATCTATTTGAGACAACATGATGTTTAACTTATTTGGGATAAACTTTTAGAAAATATCTATTTGAGATGACATGATGTCGTTATAAAAAAATATTTTTAAGTGACAGTAATATCGTCACAAAAATGTCATTAGAGATGACATGTGGTAATAAGTAACAACATATGTCGTCTCTAGAGACTATTTTTGTTGTAGTGAGATGTCAATCGGACCAACCCGTTTGATTTTAGATCAATCTCATAGGTTGTCGTGCTATTCGAATCAAATTCGAACTAGATTTTATTTAGATTGATTTTTTTTTTGTTATAACTCTAACCTTTCGGTTTTTAGATTAGCCCGTTGGGCCCGTAAGTGTACAAAAAATTATTTAAATATTTAAATTTGTTGGCTGATGCTGCCTAAGCTTATACTTCTAACAAAGTAATACTAAATATAACTTAATTAATTGAATAGATTATTTAAGTTCCAACAATTATATTTTTAATGCTTAAATTAAACTATATCAAACATAAAAAAAATCCATATTTTACCAACATAAAAAGATAAATATCATAAATTCGAGCTATTCAAATCAACCCACTTAATTTTGGGTTAACCTTATTAGGTTGTTGAACTATTCGATTAAAATTGGGTTTATACGGGCTAAATTCACTTTTGGCTAGAATTTTTTTGACCTTAACACTTTTTTTAGGGCTATTTGGACCAGTCTGTTGGTTTGAGACTGGATTGAAATCCTTAGAAGTATAAATATCTTTTATCCTCCATTACTATAGATTTTATTTTTCTAACATTAGATTAATGCATGCAATTTTTTTATTTATTTTTTTGTTGCGTATATTATATAATTCGCCATGTCTTATTCTTATCCCTTCATCCTTTAACAACTCTGAATATATTAACTTATTTATATGTTGACCTTAAACATTGATGTTTACAAGGTCAAAATGGCTATTATTTCGGGTTTCCGTTGATATGTTTTTTCTTGCATAATGGATCTACCTGTTTTTTCTCCCACTTTGTAGATTAATGCAAATCTGAGAAATAAAAAGAAAAAATATAGATAAACTCAAACATAAAAGAAAGAACAAAAAAATAGAAAAAGGGTGGATTATATTCTCTAATAAGAAATTAAAATGACGATGGCACCAGCTGCAATGAAACAAACGAATAATGAAAATATGAAGAAGAACAGAATTCAGGTGTCCAACACAAAGAAACCACTCTTCTTCTATGTCAATCTTGCCAAGGTTACTTCCTACTCTCTCTCTCTCTCTCTCTCTCTCACACACACACACACATATTGGTTATAGATTACTTTGAGGCTCACAAATAGAATTATTTCTTATAATATTGGATTTTTATTAAGTGCAAAGTTTCAAAATCTTTTTAATTTGGATTGGCAACCTGGTTTTTGGTATTTCTAGAACATTTTAGTCGGACATCAACTACAACGGTCGATTCGGGCCGAGCCGACCAGCTCAAAAATCACCAAGTCGATTTTTGGGAATAGATCACGCCGAGGGTGGGCTGGGACAGGCCACTAGCTAAACTTTAGTGTTAAATATTCGGACAGACTCGAGCCGGCCTAACTCAAGCTCACATGCGCTACAAAAATAAAAATTATTAGAGATCATAATATTAGAGACGACATGTCGTCACTTATAATATATTTAAGTAACAACATGTTATCTCTAATTACCACATGTCATTCCTAATGATATTTTTATGAACGACATTGTAATCACTTAAAAATATTTTTTCAACGATATCATGTCGTCTGAAATAGAGCGTTCCTAAAAATTTATTCCAAATACATTAAAAATCATTTTAAGTGACAACAATATCATCAAAAAAATGTCATTAGAGATGACATATAGTAGTTAGAGACAACATGTTATTATTTAAATCTATTATAAGTGGCAATATTTGTCATTGTTAATAATATTATCTCTAAAGACCATTTTTTTATAGTGATGATTTTTTATAAACCGGGCCAACTTTTCTGTGGGCCGGTGGCAATAATAAGTCCATACATGAGTCGGGCCAGGCCACTTTCGACGGCTTTAGACATCACTAGAAGATAATATTTTTTAACACAAAAATAATACTATACAAAATAAATTTTATGAATATAAGGAATAATATTTCACGTATAAAATTATTTTTATGTCAAATTAATATTATCATTTATGTTCGGAAGTATTATTTGAATTTTTCCAATATCTCATGGCTAATCAACTACTTTGGCCCTTTAGTCTCATACTAATAAAAAGTTCATTTCTTCTATCGTTACCAATGGATCTAAATAGTAACCACATAACGAACTATATAATAAGATAAATACTTAGATAGATATATATTTGATGGAATTAATTATAGTCTTGAATGCTTAGTCATCATTCAAACCAAAGGCCTTAATTTCAGTAAGCATATTATTTAATTTTAGTCGTTAAAGGCAACAATTTTATAACTTCGAGAAGACTTTACGAAAGTCTTTTTAGTTTCTTTCTTCTATTATAAGTACTTAATTAAATCATAATATCATACGTGCTACAAATGAAATTTTATTTACGATATTAGTTCTTAAATATACTTAATAATTTCCTCATCTCTTTAGTTACATTAGTTTATTTATTGCTACAACATGTGACGTTGTCCTTGTTTGATGCAGAGGTACCTACAACAACATAATGAGATTGAGCTTTCAGCTTTGGGCATGGGTACGTAACTTTTACTTCAAGGCCTAACTTATTTGTGCTCATACGGTTTATTCGAAAACTATCCGGTCGTGTTCAATCATATCAGACAGGTCAAAATTCATCAGACAGACTTTATACATGGATCTGAATTTTGACCTGATCCATACAATTATGTATGAAATGAAAATTGAACTCGGATACGAGTATGGTCAAATGAATTTTGACCCGTCAGACGATCTGACATAAATTTTTTTTGTTCACCCTTTTGAATTATTTGTATGATTTACCTATGGATATAGGATAGAAATTACTTTGAATTGGAGTTTTGTGCTTGAAATGCTTTTATTCGTCCTACAATCATAAAAAATTGAGGTCTATTAAAAAAATCCATACCCAATTAATAGTTAATCTCATGTTATATATAAATCATTTTGAATATCCTAATCACAAAAATAAATAAATGCGGGACTAGTCTTTGTTAACGTATATACCCATAGAAAATTTTAATTGAACACTCGTTGCTTTGCTCGATTGTGTAAAGTGGGTGCAATTTATATATAATCAATTCTGTGAATTTTCGGCAATCTTTTGAGTTTAGTGTGTCGGGGATATAAGTTGTGTATGTTTCTACTAAAAAATATTATGTTGGGCTTACATCATTTTGTTATATATTCTCGGTACAGCAATAACAACAGTCGTAACAATAGCCGAGATCTTGAAGAACAATGGATTCGCCAAAGAGAAAGGTAAGAAATTGATTTTAACAATCAATAAAAAAATAATCAAGTCATCTATTTAAAATGGAGTTTGATCATTGTATTTTCTTTCTATTCTAATGGTATCTATACATGTAAATTATAAATTTACGATATCATCTAATACACGTTATATGTATAATTTGGTAGAAGAATAGAAAATGAAGCACAATTGAGACAGAATTTCACTTGTAAATATATAATGATTCACTCTCTCTATATAAAATGCTCACGCAATTGAAAATGAGAAAGTATTCCGTGCAACAGTCTTAAATAAGGCTTTATTTGAGGCAGGTGTCATGCGCCTGTTGTTTTTTGTTTTCTTTTTTCTGGGCGATTTTTTTGCTTTTTTTGGTGATTTTTTTATCCGATTTTTTCTTTGTTCCTTTAATTTTGTTCCCCAAAAATTTATACCCTAAAATAACATTAGTGAACCCTAAAATTAAGATAAATTGATTTAATTTGTTTGAAATGAGTATGAATTTATATCCTAAAATAGAATTAATAAACCCTAAAAAACACAAAATAAACCCCTAAACATACCCCCAAAAAATAAAATAAAAAATACAAAATAAACTCATAAACCCCCCCTCCCCCCCAAAAAAAAAACCCTAAAAAACACAAAATAAACCCCTAAAAACACCCCCAAAAAACTCTAAAAAACACAAAATATACCTCTAAAAACACCCCTAAAACCCCTAAAAAATACAAAATAAACCCCAAAAAACCCTAAAGAATACAAAATAAACCCCTAAAAACACCCCCTAAAATCCCTAAAAAATATAAAATAAACTCATAAAAAACCTTGAACCTTAAAAACCATGAACCCCAAAAAAACTCTGAATTCCTAAACTCTAAACATTAATTGGAATGGAAAAAATCACAATTTGAACTAAATAAACTAGTATAAGATAACTACCAGACGCCTTACTTTTTAATGATGCAGATGATACTTTTAAAATTTTGAGTGATACTTTTTAGTATTGTAGTTGATACTGATTTTACCGATTTTTTAATTTTTTGTGAGTTGACCCGCGGTTTGACCATACCCGTCTTAAATAAGTCTTATTTACAACTGGTGCATTGAAGTTTTTACCATTAAAAATTATATAATAATTGTGACAGGTATTTTGACATCCACAGTCGGAATGAAAGATCAAGACAAGGGTCGTATAGTTCACAAAGCAAGGGTAAGTCTCTCTCTGTATATATATAATGTAATTAATTAATGTTTTTAGAATTCAATAAAGCTCTTGCTACGTACCATAAACCAATCATTACATGCTCAAAAATACTTTTTAATTAATTAATTACCTTTTAGGTGGTATATTGGATCTAAAATTGCCTCCTTATACGTTTTAACTAGTTAGATTTTAAACATGGTTAGATTATTGTCCTTATTTAAACTTATATAACTCTTATTTTCTACACATCAATAAATATCTAACTCTCATGGACTCGTTTGCTAGGTGTATTGTGTAAGACACAATATGTTGAGTGTTTGACTATAATTTTTTTACCATACAATATATTTAAAAAATATGCAAAACTTCCATCCTTTATTTTTTTAATCCAAAATGTCCTTATTTCCAAACAAAATATAAGTCCTCAAAAGCAAGTAAATATGTCTTCTATAAAAAAGGCAAGTGAATATGAGTAATTTGGTCAAAATAAAAAAAAAAAAAAAAGAAGAAGAAGAAGAAGTTGTGCCTACTTTTTAAGAATTCAACGAAGTATGGTACAATTTAAAAAGAACAAAGGGGTTTTTATGCAATATTTTGGGAACACAGAGGAATTTGACACATTTAATTTACCCGATATTTATCTTTGGATTGCATATCACACTCCCGAATGTGACGTGTAATCATATATATATATATATATATATATAAAGGTTAATAGATGTCAGATTCTAACTAAATTTTTCAAGGGTTTTGATTTCGCAAGCAAACAAAATATTAAAGTGTCATAGACCAAACAAATATATATCATTTCGGGTACATTAATTCGAATTGTGAAGCCTCCCCTTTATAAGGGTAAGGATTACGGTTCAATTCACATGACCACGATCTCCTTTTAACTAAAAAAATAATAATTTTGTTAACATAAAATGATGGTCATGCTAGCTATGACATAAATTTAATTATGTTACTATTGATCAGATTGAAATTATTCTGGAGAAATCAGAAAAATTCGACTCCCTAATGAGTTCAAGCCAAGCAGCTCAACAATCGGCTAATGGGAAAGTTGCAGACGACGAAAAAGCAGCTGCGAATGGCAAATTAGTTGAGAATTAACAAAAGCAGTAACAATTGGAGATGGTTTTGAGAAATTGCTAATCAATACTCATATGTTTCCATTTATAGCTGCTTAAATTTTCATTTAATTAATATTGTCTATATATATCTATCTATACATGATGTTGTAGAAGGTCATGTGCTTGTAATTAGCTCCTTATTTGTTGCTTTCGCAGGTGCAACTTCTTGCAGTTTAATTCTTTATGAACTTGTATCTTCTCAAGATACATGTATTATTTTCTATTAATGTGAGAGTGGAAAGAAAGTTTGCAATTTTCCTTCTTTTATAAATATTTTTTTGCCCGCTTAAATTCTTTGTTCACAAACCGTGTTTCATCAACTGTTTCCAGTATCAAATTTATGATTTTATAGCATATATTATTAAAAAAGTTGAAAAAACAATTATAACATAATCCTCAAACAATATTTATTGACAAAAAATTGAAATAAATACCAGTTGAGATAGCAAATTCTTTTCGATAAATTTAACCTACACTTGGAGCAGTGTGCGCACCCCCTCGTTTGCCGACACGTGGCATTTAGCATACATCTTGATTCTTGACGATGCCCCATCCAACTCTCAACTGGCACTTGAGCTCCAGACCTCCACATACCCGGCCACAATGCACTTAATATCATTCTGCCATGAATGTTGAGTGCATAAGCAGGTACAATCCCAATTGATCTTGTTAGTGCCACCATCATGCATTAAGTATTTGTATTGTTGAATTGGCGAGATATGTTCGATAAAGTGTGCCTGGGTATGTCCCACGAAGTTTTGTTTTCCGTTGTGCAAGTGTAACAGCCCGGTCCCGAGATAGGGATTTTCGAGTAGGGACGGGGTGTTATTAAGGGATTAACGAATAAAGATAGGGGATTTATAAAGAAGTTTAAGAATCAAGACGTGCTTTAGAAGTTGAATGGTGATGATCGGGTTTACTTGGGTTAAAAGAAAGCATGCTTAAGCGGAATGAAACGGCTAACTAATCAGATACTATCTTGTTAGACCTCTTTGTTGATGAACGGAGGTCATACCCAAAAGCAGAGATAAACATAATATGCATCTTATAAGTATTAGATCGTTCCTGAGGAGATTATTCATAGAGTCTTGCTAAACATAATAGGACTTAAACAGAATTGAAAAGAGTGTATTAGAGTAGCGGATCACAAAGTGGGATTTCATGGAAACATTAGATAATAACAAAACAGTCTTGGCAGCCAACCCACATTCACAGCCACCAGCATCCTCAGCATCTCAACCTGAAAACATTTGAAAAGAGGGGGCATGAGCACTAATGTACTCAGTGGGTTTTAGCGAAAATGCTTTTATAACTTTCAAGATGTCCAATGATTAATAGACGGTATACGGAGAGCAAAACGCAAAAGCCCTCTCCGTAACCGTAAAACCTTTTCTTTTCTTTTGGGCCCAACTTGGCTCAAACCTGTCGTCAACTGTACCCTTAGGCATGCCATAGGATAGAAGAGGGGTTACCTCAAATATCCGAATGAGTTTGCGAGGGAAAAACCCCTCAGCGACTACCTTAATAGTTATGAGCTCGAGTCCTGCTTAAGTGGATGCTAAGTCCATCTCTTCCTATTCTTGCTAACATTACCAAGCTTAGAACAATGTCTAAGGCTAATATCTTATCACTACATGATCTCGGCCTACAAAGGGGTAAAGCTACCCTAACAAGGCAATCCTTAATCCTTAACTATACGAGCTTTATTAAAGCATAAACATTCAAGTACGAGGAAATGAACGCGGATAAACATCGATTGCAAGTAAAGCAATTTTAAACACTTCATGCTAGCATGGTTTGTAAATAACAATTCTAGCATATCTAAACATACTTATGAGCTCACTTAACTTATACTAATCTTCCTTTACTTTATCTAGCTGGAATAACAATTCAACGTAATCATGCATATAACTTCATTTATTCCTTTCCTTTCCTTGTACAGAGATCAAGCAGGCTGAGCAAAAATACTTTATTGGATATCTCATTTGCCCTAACATGCTTCTAGAGCTTATTAGCTCAAACTTTATATGAGAATAGATTTACCCACCTTGATTACGGAACGGAAGACGAGGCAACGAGCTGGTGGTCTTCCTTAGTATTTCTCCGAGGCTCGATTCCTCCTACAAAAGTCGAATCGTCGACTTAGAAGCCTTCTTCGAAGATTTCTAATAATATGATATTAAGTAACACCCAACTAATATTCCCTTAGCTAGGACTTAACATGGATAGCACGACTTTGACTTAATAAGGGGATCGAGAATGGTTTAATTTATTTAAGAAACCTCTGGACTCGATCTCTAAATTTTGACGGAAAATAACTCAATATCTTATTCAAAATAATTTGAAATTAACTTGAATACCTTACTATAATTTAAACTTGAACATGGCTTAAAAGTATCATAATTTTAAAGACTCGAAAAGATCGGAAAGACGGGGTACGGGAATAGCCGGAAAGGACAAAAAACAAAACAACACGGAAAGGGAAGGGGGGGCGCCGCGGGGCTCCCAGCCCCGGCGGGCTCCCCTGCCCCCGGCGGGCTGCCCCCCGCCCCCGGCGGGCTCGGCGCGGCCGTGGGGGGTGTGGCGCGGCGGCGCTCACCCCCCCCCCCCCCCCGCGGGGTTCTCTCTCTCCCTCTTTTCTCTCTCTCATCATCTGGGTTCCTTTCAACGTGTTCTTCAACTGTTCTTCGTGTTCGTTGATTTATTCGACGAACACGAAGAACAATTAACCCGAAATTTCTTTATAAAAAAATCGTAATTGATTTTAACGTGTAACAACATGCTTTTAACTTAAAAAAAATAATTTTGGCATTATAACGGCACAAACACGATAATCCTCCGGAATAAATAAATATGACTTTGAACGAATTTAACGGAATGAACGAGGCTAATCTTCTAGAATAATAATAACGGAAATAGAACGAGAAATATAACGCAAGCGTTATTAATTTGGAACTTCAATATGAATCGAAATACTACTTTAGACGAGCAATAATGAAAAATGCGAAGAACATAAAGAACGGAAAGTAAATGCGGAATTTAAAAGACGGAAAAGAAATAGGATCGAGATCGACGAATAAGAATGGACGGGGTTAGGTGCGTCGAAGGAATGTGGCTAGCTCGGCATCTCGTCGAGTCACAACGGTGGCAGAGCCACCTGTTACGATTTCAACGGCGCCCCTAGCACATTCCCTCACCGCATCCCTTCCACGCCACTCCGCTCGTCGTCTTGAAGAACACTCACGAATAACGATTTTTACTTCGACAGAACCTTCTCGGCTTTCAAAGCTTTTCACCCTCTCGATTTAGAAGTGAAGTGGATGTGAAATGAGCAAGAATTACTAAAGGGGTGGTCCCCTATATATAGGAAAAGCTTTGGCTTCCCTTGGAAGCCATTGCTGTGCAGGAATACTGCAAAAGTTACCCCGAGTTCGGTTAAAAGCTGCTTTATTCGATGTCGAGGTCCAAATGACTTCAGACACGAAATCTAAAAATACCGGGAGACTCGTTGGCTCGAATACTAGTGAACCAACTTGTTTCGTGAAGAAGACGGGTTCGTCAGAAGGAAGACGAGCAAAGATTCCCTTTTTGGAATTACTTTTACTATTCACTCAGACTGACAGATTTGGCTCCCGAGCGTTCGATTGATCTCAGAATGTCAATCCGTGAACGCCAACGGAATCCTTGAGTCATTTCCCATAAGAGGGGCCTGACAGAACTGGACTTGGATTAACGAGGAGGATTTCATAAATTTCTCAAAACACGAACGCACGCAAAAGTTACTATTCATTCTTCTTTTAAATGCGTTTTTCATCACCGGGAACTCAAATGACTTCAGAATTAAAATCCGAAAACACCGGCATACTCCTTGAGTTAATACCTTTCTAACGGGACCACGGATGGTCATAAAAATAGTTAAAATCACATTTCTCAAAAAGGCGATATGACTCCTAAAGTCGTGACTGACATCCAACCTTCGCTAATCTTAATTAAATTCCTTTTTTAATTAATTAACTTGTCATTAACATTCCTCTAAACCTTATTCAGAAATCTGGGGTATTACATCCTACCCTCCTTAAATAAAATTTCATCCCGAAATTTACTAACCATGATAAGCGATATCATGGTACTTCTTGAGCAACTCGGATTCAAGCTCCCAGGTTGCTTCCTCTGAACCATGGTGGTTCCAGATTACTTTCAGAAGATCGATCTCCTTATTTCTCAGCTTCTGAATTTTTCGATCCACAATGGCTTGAGGTTTTTCTTCATAGGCCAAGTCCTCATTCAGGACTATCTCTTCCTTGCTAATCACGTGTTTTGGATCAAACACGTATTTCCGTAACATCGAGACATGAAAGACATCATGCACGTTACTCAGGTTGGGTGGTAAGGCCAACCTGTAGGCTACTTCATTCACCTTTTCTAAGATCTCAAAAGGTCCAATAAATCTGGGCCTTAATTTGCTTCGTTTGCCAAAACGAATTATTCCTTTTGATGGAGACACCTTCAAAAATACTTTATCTCCAATGTCGAAACTGAGCCTTGTCCTCCTCTCATCTGCGTAGGCCTTCTGCCTATCTTGAGCTTCCCTGATGCGTTGACGAATGAGCTCGATTTTCTAGACGACCTCCTGGACCATCTCGGGTCCAAGTATCCTTTTCTCTCCGACCTCGTCCCAATATAGGGGCGATCTACACTTCTTTCCATAAAGGGCTTCATAAGGGGCCATGTCGATCGATGTTTGGTAGCTATTGTTATACGCAAATTCTACCAAAGGCAGTAATTCCTCCCAATTGCCTCCTTGATTGATGACGACTCCTCTAAGCATGTCTTCCAGTATCTGGATAGTCCTTTCAGATTGGCCATCCGTTTGAGGATGGAATGCTGTGCTAAAGTTAAGCTTTGATCCCATTGCATCTTGTAGGCTCCTCCAGAATCTTGATGTAAATCTTGAATCACGGTCCGATGTAATCGAGACCGGCACTCCGTGCAAACGCACAATTTCCTTAACATACAACTGGGCTAGTTGATCTAGTCCGTCCGTCATCCTAACAGCAACAAAATGTGCCGATTTAGATAATCGGTCAACGATTACCCAAATGGCGGTATTTCCCCGCTTGGACCTTGGCAATCCTACGACAAAGTCCATGTTGATATGATCCCACTTCCATTCAGGAATTTCTAGGGGTTGAAGCAAACCAGAAGGTTTTTGATGCAAAGCTTTCACTTGTTGACAACTCAGACACCTTTCCACGAAGGCGGCTATTTCCCTTTTCATGTTATTCCACCAGAAGTTCCTCTTGAGGTCTTGGTACATCTTGGTGCTTCCGGGATGTGCTGTATATGGCGTGTCATGTGTTTCGCACATGATTTCCTCCTTCAGTTCTCCCTTACTAGGCACACAAAGCCTTCCTTTGAACAAGAGTGCGTTGTCGGCGGCTTCCGCGAATTCTTGAGAGTTATCAGTTCGCGCTTCAGCCCTTTTCTTTTCGAGAAACTCGTCTCCTCTCTGGGCTTCAATTATCCTTTGCCTTAGGTCGGGCTGAGCGACTGTCGCGGCAATTTGAGCTTGAATGGTCTCGGGTGGTGTTAGCACCTCGATCTTTAACTTCCCGAACTCCTTGCGAAGATCTTCCTGAGCTGAAACGAGTCCTAACTCTGCCTTCTCTTTTCTACTTAGGGCATCTGCTACTACATTTGCTTTCCCTGGGTGGTAGTGGATCATACAGTCATAGTCTTTTACGAGTTCTAGCCATCTTCTTTGTCTCATGTTAAGATCTTTTTGCTCGAAGAAATACTTCAAGCTTTTGTGATCTGAGAAGATCTCACACTTAGCTCCGTAGAGGTAGTGCCTCCAGATCTTCAGCGCATGAACGACCGCTGCTAGTTCTAAGTCATGCGTCGGGTAGTTTTGTTCGTGATTCTTAAGCTGTCTAGAAGCATAAGCAATCATCTTTCCTCTTTGCATTAGTACGCATCCTAATCCTTTACTTGATGCGTTTGCGTAAACCACGAAATCTTCATTCCCTTCTGGGATGGCTAAAACAGGGGCTGTGGTTAGCATCCTCTTCAAAGTTTGAAAGCTTTCCTCGCATTCAGATGTCCATTTGAACTTGGAATCCTTCTGTAACAATCGCGTCATAGGCTTGGATATAGTCGAGAATCCTTCAATGAATCTGCGATAGTATCCAGCGAGTCCTAGAAAACTCCTTATCTCATTCACACTTCTTGGAGACTTCCAGTTGCTTACAGCTTCAATCTTGGCCGGATCCACCTTGATTCATTCTACTGAGACTATATGACCTAGAAACGTTACTTCTTTGAGCCAAAACTCACATTTGCTGAACTTAGCATAAAGCTTTTCTCTTCTTAGGGTTTCCAGCACTACTCTCAAGTGCTCTTGATGTTCTTCTTCATCTTTGGAATAGATGAGAATATCATCTATGAAAACTAGAACAAACTTATCAAGGTACGGTTGAAAAACCCGGTTCATTAAATCCATGAACACTGCTGGGGCGTTGGTTAATCCGAATGGCATTACCACAAACTCGTAGTGCCCATAGCGAGTTCTAAAAGCGGTCTTAGGGATATCCTCCTTTCGAATCTTCAGCTGATGGTACCTAGATCTTAAGTCTATCTTGGAGAAGACACTTGCCCCTTTGAGTTGATCGAAGAGATCGTCTATTCTTGGGAGATGGTATCGATTCTTGATGGTTAGCTTATTAAGCTCTCTATAGTCGATGCACATTCTTAATGTGCCGTCCTTTTTCTTTACGAACAAGATTGGAGCTCCCCAAGGCGACACACTAGGTTGGATAAAACCTAGGTCTAGTAACTCTTGCAGTTGAACTTTGAGTTCTTGCAATTCCTTAGGCGCCATTCTGTAGGGGGCTTTTGAAACTGGGGCGGCTCCTGGTTCCAACTTGATAGCGAACTCCACCTGCCTATCTGGAGGTAGCCCTGGCAGCTCCTTTGGAAATACTTCGGGGTATTCTCTTACGACTGGAACGTCTTCGACAGAAAACTCTCCTTCCTCTTTCCTTATTAAGTTAACTAAAAATGCTTGGCAGTTGTTCTTCCTTATCATCTTGGTGGCCTTTAGGGCGGATATTACTGGGATTTTGGTTCCCAGCCTTGATCCGTAGATTTTCACCTCGGGTTTCCCGGATGGTCGAAACGTTACCTCCCTCTCGGGGCAGCTTATGGAAGCATTAGCTGATGCTAACCAATCCATTCCTAGGATTATGTCGAAGTCCTGAATCTTTATCACATAAAGATTTGACTTAAAGTTTTCCCCTTCTATGTTCAATTCTAGGTTAGAGCAGACCTTCCTAGACATCATTTTCTTTCCAGAGGGAATACTTATTTCAAGGGCATTCTCGGCATTCTCGGGTTCAATCTTCAGTTTCTTACAAACAGACTCAGCTATAAACGAATGCGATGCTCTTGTGTCAAAGAGATCTAAAACTGACGTCTCGAGGAGGGTAATAATACCTGCTAGATTATCTGGGGCCTTAGCAGCTTGCTGTTGATTGAGAGCATAAGTACGAGCTGGCTGAGATGGCCTTTGTCCTTGGTTGGACCTTTGATCTCGTCCTTGGTTCGATCTCGGGTTCAGTCCCGGCCTTTGACCCTGAGGTCCTCCTTGCTGCAGTCTTGGCTGGTTTCCAGGAAGTTGCTGAAGTGGTTGCGGGTACATGGGTTGCTGTGGTGTTTAGGATCGTTGGTTGTTTACTTTAGGACACTCTCTCTTGAAGTGCCCCTTCTCACCACAGTTGTAGCACCCAGTTAAATTTGCTTGACAGACTCCAGGATGCATTCTTCCGCACTTTTGACATGGCCTAAAACTAGGGGCGTTGCTAAGTTGATTTCGAGGCACCCCTGACTCTCAGTTTTGCCAGTGGGGTTTCTTCCTTCTGTCATCCCTTCTTCCTCCTTCCCACTTCCTTTTCCCCTTCGGATCATTAGACGACTGAGTGGGCTGAATCTTCTGAGGAAGGATGGCCTCTATGCTCAATGCTTTGGCTAAGGTTCGGGCATAAGACATGTCTTCTTGCCCAGCGAGGGCTATGCCAATCTCGGATCTGAGTCCTTTCTTGAACTTGCGTGCTTTCTTCCCGTCTGTGTCCACTAGATGTGGAGCATGCCTTGACAACTAGTTGAATTCTCTATCGTATTCAGACACTATCTTATTCCTTTGCTTTAGATTCCAGAACTCCATCTCTTTTGCCTCTCGGTAACAATCCGGGATATACTTCTGATACAAATCGTGCTTGAAATCTTCCCAACTATAGTCTTCCCATTGAACCGGGGTTATGGTCCTTCGTACGGACTCCCACCAGTAGTCCGCATCCTCCGTTAACATGAAAAGAGCGCAACTTAGTTTCTCTCCTTCAGTGCAAGCTATGAAATCGAAGATTCGTTCTAAGGAGCGAACCCATTTTTCGGCATCCATTGGATCTCCTAAACCATTAAACGATGGAGGGTTGTGTTTGAGAAACACACTTTCAACTTTTGGACCGAGGTTTGGGGCTTGCTCAGGTTCGTTCTCATCCTCATTCTCGGCTTGACGTCTTCGAGGCGGCATTCTAAAGAACTAGATATTAGCGAGGTTTGGTTAAATTTACACAAAGCAAGAATGCCTTTTGATAAGGTCTTTTAATTGCACAAGATAGATCAACAAAACGAAAATTTAGACGTTATTCAAATATGATGGGAAAATTGCCTCATTTTAGAGGACTTTGGCATCGATATAGTAAATTATGGGTTACAACCGGGATAGGGCAGTCTCTTGGAAAATTCACTGCCACTATTGGGTTTTGAAATCTTAAAGCATCTATTACATATTAAAGTCTTGGTCAGAGCGGATATTAGATTACAGACAAACAGATGGATTAGATATCTAGGTGTTCTAACAGCAACACCTTCTACATCTCCTTTCTATGCTTAATCATGAGCCGGGCCTTTACCCTTCTCCTTGCATGGCGATCCTACTTCCTCTTCACCTTCTTCCGGGTCCTCGTCTTCTTTTTCTTCGTCTCCAATATCAACCGTTTCCGGGACGGTGAACTTGAATGTCCTCATGCGAACACTCCCTTCAGGATACTGATGGGGCATACACTATCCCAGACCCTGAGAAGCGGACATAGGGGTCCACTGGTTCACTTGAGGAGTGCAGGAGAATAGGGACTCGGTGTGGTTCACGATTCGGACATTTGAGGGTCCCGCCCCTGCGGTTCCTTCGTCGTGAGGACGTGGCACTTGAAATCCAGGGGGACTGTTGAGAGTCGCCCTTTGCAATTCTAGCTCTACCACAAGAGAGGGATTTTGTTCATCTTCTTGCTGCTTGGCTAAGGCGTGCACGTGGCCATACTCCGATACCCAACGAGCCATTAAGCTTGACAAGAATTCCGTCAGATTTCTGATCTCAGCGTATGTCTCGGGATCGCGGGTGATCGTGCTTTGCAGGATACGGTACATTGTAGGCCTCCAAGCAGGTGGCGCATGCTCACACATGCGGATGCACGTTTCCAAATCGGATACACTCCCGGGCTCCCCTCCGTAGCCATTTGCCCAAGCCCACCTTTCGAGGTATCTCGCCATGTAGGACAGCAACTGTTCGTTACCATTTCAAGTTTCTCTTCTGAATCTCTCAACTCTTTCTTGCACAAGGCGGAAAAGAGGCACGCTCTTCCTAGCTGTCGAACGACGCTTAACCATCTAGAAGAGAATAACTTAATCAGTCTAGATTCAAAAAGGGAGACCTAAGGTCCTCCTAATGTCTGGATTAATCTTGCATGCTTAATTCCATTTTATGAAGCAGTTGACAACTTTTATAAAAATTTTGGTGCCCAAAGTTCTTTAGACATACATTGTTTACCTTTTCTTTTAAGTCAAAATTTCGAGAGATGATTTTTAAGTCATTTTGGAATCGAGAAATCTTTTCACAAACTTTCGATCTGGGAAATCATCTTACCCGAACACCTTTTACTTGGAATTTCATTCTCACGGTTTTTCTCTTGTCCATAAAACAGGTATGCTTGCTCAAATCTTTTCCCTTCCTGTATTCCAAAATCATGAATCCAAAATCCAAAATTTCTATACTATCATACCTTGATTTTTGGTTGAGAGTGCGAGGGTGATGGCGAGCTGTGGGTTGCTGCTTTAACTTATCAGGGAACAACTTATATCCACATAGACTTATTAACTTGTTTTAAACAAAGAGACAGGTCTGCAGAGTTGCAAACTTTCTCTGATACCAACTGTAACAGCCCGGTCCCGAGATAGGGATTTTCGAGTGGGGATGGGGTGTTATTAAGGGATTAAAGAATAAAGATAGGGGATTTATAAAGAAGTTTAAGAATCAAGACGTGCTTTAGAAGTTGAATGGTGATGCTTGGGTTTACTTGGGTTAAAAGAACAATTCATTTATTCCTTTCCTTTCCTTGTACAGAGATCAAGCAGGCTGAGCAAAAATACTTTATTGGATATCTCATTTGCCCTAACATGCTTCTAGAGCTTATTAGCTCAAACTTTAGATGAGAATAGATTTACCCACCTTGATTACGGAACGGAAGACGAGGCAACGAGCTGGTGGTCTTCCTTAGTATTTCTCCGAGGCTCGATTCCTCCTACAAAAGTCGAATCGTCGACTTAGAAGCCTTCTTCGAAGATTTCTAATAATATGATATTAAGTAACACCCAAATAATATTCCCTTAGCTAGGACTTAACATGGATAGCACGACTTTGACTTAATAAGGGGATCGAGAATGGTTTAATTTATTTAAGAAACCTCTGGACTCGATCTCTAAATTTTGACGGAAAATAACTCAATATCTTATTCAAAATAATTTGAAATTAACTTGAATACCTTACTATAATTTAAACTTGAACATGGCTTAAAAGTATCATAATTTTAAAGACTCGAAAAGATCGGAAAGACGGGGTACGGGAATAGCTGGAAAGGACGGAAAACAAAACAACACGGAAAGGGAAGGGGGGGCGCCGCGAGGCTACCTTGCCCCGGCGGGCCACCCGCCGCCGCGGGGCTCCCTTTCTCTCTCTTTTCTCTCTCTCATCATCTAGGTTTCTTTCAACGTGTTCTTCAATTGTTCTTCGTGTTCGTTGATTTCTTCGACGAACACGAAGAACACGAAGAACAATTAACCCGAAATTTCTTTATAAAAATATCGTAATTGATGTTAACGTGTAACAACATGCTTTTAACTTTAAAAAATTAATTTTGGCATTATAACAGCACAAACACGATAATCCTCCGGAATAAATAAATATGACTTTGAACGAATTTAACGGAATGAACGAGGCTAATCTTCTAGAATAATAATAACGGAAATAGAACGAGAAATATAACGCAAGCGTTATTAATTTGGAACTTCAATATGAATCGAAATACTACTTTAGACGAGCAATAATGAAGAACGTGAAGAACATAAAGAACGGAAAGTAAATGCGAAATTTAAAAGACGGAAAAGAAATAGGATCGAGATCGACGAATAAGAATGGACGGGGTTAGGTGCGTCGAAGGAATGTGGCTAGCTCGGCGTCTCGTCGAGTTGCAACGGCGGCAGAGCCGCCTGCTACGATTTCAATGGCGCCCCTAGCACATTCCCTCACCGCATCCCTTCCACGCCACTCCGCTTGTCGTCTTGAAGAACACTCACGAAGAACGATTTTTACTTCGACAGAACCTTCTCGGCTTTCAAAGCTTTTCACCCTCTCGATTTAGAAGTGAAGTGGATGTGAAATGAGCAAGAATTACTAAAGGGGTGGTCCCCTATATATAGGAAAAGCTTTGGCTTCCCTTGGAAGCCATTGCTGTGCAGGAATACTGCAAAAGTTACCCCGGGTTCGGTTAAAAGCTACTTTATTCGATGTCGAGGTCCAAATGACTTCAGACACGAAATCTAAAAATACCGGGAGACTCGTTGGCTCGAATACTAGTGAACCAACTTGTTTCGTGAAGAAGATGGGTTCGTCAGAAGGAAGACGAGCAAAGATTCCCTTTTTGGATTTACTTTTACTATTCACTCAGACTGACATATTTGGCTCCCGAGCGTTCGATTGATCTCAGAATGTCAATCCGTGAACGCCAACGGAATCCTTGAGTCATTTCCCATAAGAGGGGCCTGACAGAACTGAACTTGGATTAACGAGGAGGATTTCGTAAATTTCTCAAAACACAAACGCACGCAAAAGTTACTATTCATTCTTCTTTTAAATGCGTTTTTCATCACCGGGAACTCAAATGACTTCAGAATTAAAATCCGAAAACACCGGCATACTCCTTGAGTTAATACCTTTCTAACGGGACCATGGATGGTCATAAAAATAGTTAAAATCACATTTCTCAAAAAGGCGATCTGACTCCTAAAGTCGTGACTGACATCCAACCTTTGCTAATCTTAATTAAATTCCTTTTTTAATTAATTAACTTGTCATTAACATTCCTCTAAACCTTATTCCGAAATCTGGGGTATTACAACAAGAAAAGAAGAACAATTGGTGAACTGTTCCAGAGTATGTCCCAAACAGAACCAGGGACACTCTATTTATGGCAGTTTCCTTGTTGGAAAGATCTTGTGCCAAACCAGTTTGAAAGGTCAAGATAGATTCGTTTTACTACCTTGTTGTGTAGATCCCGTGCTGAAACAACCCTCCTACACTTGGGAAGTATCTACACACGTTTGGAAGGCCACAAACCAAAATCCACTTACCTAGTTGGCGGATGGAGATCGACGCCAAGTCTATAAGAATACCGAATTGAGGAGCAATCGGTACCACTTATATTTTGTTTAGATTCTAGTGTTAGAATCAGTTTGTGGTCGTTTTTGTAACTAGTAGTTGTTCATTAAAACGTTCAACGTGATAGACTAGTTTTGAGTGTTTACGAATGAAACACGTGAGAGGATTTTTTATTCCGTTTTGTACGCAATCTCGGGAGAGATTGTAAGTTGAAGTCGTGGGTAGCTAGAGGGAGTCTAGTGTCACGGTTGTGAGGGGATCTTACAACTTTCGGCTAGCGAAAGAGTTCGTGGAGAAGAACGGGCAACATAAGGCGGGAGGCTTGTATGTTTAAGAACCCTAATACACTCTTCGAAGGAGTACCAGTCAAATCTTCAAGTTTGGGAGCAATCCCCCCAGAGTCGGTTGGTTGAACCGACTGGGTTACCATCTCGTGCATTTTTACTGCTTTATTCTTTTATGTTCTTGCATCTGTCCCACACATATCATAGAACAGATTTTAAGCAGATAACTAAAACATGAATAGCACGGATTACCATTTTTCAATTGGCACCAGAGCGGGTTTTCTTTATTCAGGGTTGATCTTAGGGTATTAATCCGTGTTCTTGTGTTGTTTTGCCGAGATGGATTCGATGAAAGAAGGAGCCTCGACGGTGCGACCTCCGCTCCTTGATGGCAATAACTATGCCTATTGGAAAGCTAGAATGACAACTTTCATTCACTCAATTGATGAGCATGCCTAGAAGATGGTGACTGAAGGGTGGAAGCCTCCTACCAAGACGGATGATAAAGGTAAATCTGTGCTGAAGCCTGAAGAAGAATGGAGGGATGCTGAGTATCAGATCATGAGGCTAAATGCAAAAGCCCATGAACGCCATCTTCTCTGCTGTTGACATGAATGTCTTCAAGCTGATCTCCACCTGTGACAAGGCCAAGGATGCGTGGGATATCCTGCAGACCACATTCGAAGGAACAAGTAGTGTTCGTGCATCTCGCATGCAACTTCTCACCACCATATTTGAGACCCTCCGTATGGACGAAGGTGAAAAGCTTGCTGAGTTCAATGCCAAGATTTGTGATATTGCTAACGAAAGCTTCGCGCTTGGTGAGGTAATCTCTAAGGAGAAACTTGTGCGGAAAGTTCTGCGATCTCTACCCAGGAGATTCGCGTACAAAGTTACGGCAATTGAAGAGGCCAAAGATATGAGCAAGATGACGCTGCAAGAACTGATGGGGTCCCTTCGAACCTTTGAAATGGGCTTGACAGATGAAGGAACAGTGCAGAAGAAAAGCATTGCTTTTCAGGCAGGTTCTGGTACTAATGTCTCTGGCGACGTCCCTGACAGAACTGACCTAGCAAAATCGATTGCTATGCTATCTAAAAACTTCACCAAGTTTACAAGAAGTTTTGAGAAGTCATCTCAAAATAATTCTATTAATAGCAGGTTCTCTAAACCTCGAAGAACCAAGGATGTGGAGTCAAATGAAGACAGACATAAGGAAGTCAAGTGTAGAGAGTGCGGTGGTTTTGGTCATTACCAAGCCGAGTGTGTTGATACTCTAAAAAGAAAGAACAAGTCATTCTGTTCTACCTCAAGTGTAAGTGATGATTCTGATGATAGTCAAAGTGATGAAGAATACGTAAGCAATCATATTACTTTCATGACACACTCTGTCAAAGCATCTGTGCCAGCATCTGTTTCTGACAATGAGGTCGAGAAAATTTCAGAATGCAGTGATGATGAAGAATTTACTGATGAATCAGCTATGGAGGTGTTTAAAAAACTGTATTCCAGTTGGATTATGGTGGCTCAAGCTAATGAGGGGCTGATGAAACAGAATGTCGATCTCTTGAAAGAAAGAGATAGTCTTGCTATTCGTCTCAAGGAAGTGGAAAGTGACTTGCTGCATTCTAAAAACAACAGTCTCTCTCAGACTGGTGAGCTTCAACATCTAAAGAAGCTTGTTAAGATGATGAACTCTAGATCATCTCAGCTGGATGAGATTCTCTCCAAGGGAAAGAGCCCTCAGGATCATACTGGGCTTGGATACAATGGTGGTCATACTTATGGCGGATTCTGTCAAGAACAGTCATCTGGAACAAAAGATTCAACAGTTCCAGAATCGAGAGCTGAGCCAGAGAACAAGCAGCAGAGAAGGAAGTCTCCTCAAAAGACACGTGTTGTGTGTCATTACTGTGAGAAACTTGGCCACATTCGACCACATTGCAAAAACTTTATCAATGACCTCCGAAGGATGAAAAGAAGGAGTTTTGCAGAAGCTGATCAGTTTCCCAAAAGAAATGTCTGGAATAGATTTAGGAACAACCACAGAAATTATATGGTTCATGCTGCCCTCAATATGCATGCAAAAAGTAGCTGGTACTTTGACAGCGGATGCTCTCGACATATGACTGGAGATGCTAGCATGCTGAGCAACATTCAAAAAGATTGCTCATATCAAACGGTTACCTTTGGAGATGGTGTTAAAGGTAGAGTGCTTGGCCGTGGATGTCTCAATGTGCATGGATTGCCCAACCTGGAGGATGTGCTGCTTCTAGAAGGACTAAAGGCTAATCTAATTAACATTAGTCAGATGTGTGACCAAGGTCTCTTGGTGCATTTCACTAGAGACAAATTCCTTGTCAAGAACAAAGAAAGTGTTCTGCTGATGGTCGGGGACAGATCACGGGACAATTGTTATCTTCTCAACATGAAGGAAACGCGCTTCAGATCTCAACTAAATGAAGCAAACTTGTGGCATAAAAATCTTAGCCACATCAGTGATCAAGAATCGTCAATTGTTCTTGTTGAAGATGACTGTTCCAGGTTTGAAGAAGTTTCTGAAAGTTTTCCTGTTTCTGTGCCTAACAGAAGTGAAGACTGTAATCGGATTGAACCAATATCTGAGAGCAATGATGCTCTTAAAAACTATCCAGTTGTTGATGATCTGGAAGAACCTGCTACCCAAATTGATGCTGAGAGCCTTGATAGTACTGTCCATGTTCCTACATCTGTGCCGGACATTTCTGAAAATAGAGACCTAACTGAAGCAAGGCCTCAGAAACAAGATAAGTATAAACTGAAAAAGGCACTTTACGGTCTCAAACAAGCTCCACGAGCGTGGTATGTCGATATTGTCTTTGGATCTGTGTCAAACAGAATGGTGGATGAGTTTCGGAAGAGTACTTCAGGAGGAAACAACATGGTTTCTTGGTTTTGTAAGAAACATAATCCCATTTCGTTATCTACTGCTGAAGAAGAATATATTACCGCTGAAAGTTGGTGTACACAACTTTTATGGATGAAGCAGATGCTGGTTGATTATGGTGTGCCACAATCTATTCTTACCATACTCTGTGACAACATGAGCGACATAAATAGTTCAAAGAATTCAGTTCAACACACTTGGAGGAAACACATAGATATTCGCCATCACTTCATTCGTGAACTGGTTGAAGATGGATCACTTGTGATCGAGTACGTTGGAACAGATGCCCAACTCGTGGATATTTTCACTAAGGCACATGATAGTAGAAGATTTGAAACACTTAGATCCTCATCAGGTCTTTGTGTTCTCTGAACTTCTCCTTTGCGAGAAGTATCTCTATACAGTCTTGGTCAGTGATGTATGTACAGAGATTGTAAAATGACCAAGTGTTTTATGGTCTTTGCAAGTGTGTGCCTCCATGTGTGCTTGACAGAAGCAAGCACAGTTTGTAGCAGTTATTTTTAACTGCAATGGCTAATGGGCCCTCGAGTTTCTCGTCTAGCTTCTACTTCCTAAAGGCGTGCAGAGTAGATTTGAAAAGGGAAATGATCCCTAATTATGGAAATTAATCTAATTATTTCCTTATTCAAATTGTGTGGCTCTTGGAGAAAAATCACTTGTGTTCTCCACATCTGTTCCCACTGCCGTCGTTTCCAGCAGTGATGTTGTGTTTGAACCTGCTGAAGTCCCTGCATTTGTACCCTGCAATGCTCATAAGATGTCTGCGACTCTGTCTGAGTCAGTTTCTGTGACAGTTCCAGAACCCCCACCTCGATCTAGGGTTTCTGATATTTCTTCTTCGCCTTTGTTGGTGGATCCTGCATCACTGGAATTGACAATTTTCGTTGCTTTCGGTCTTTATCCCTCTCTTTTTGAAGAATTTGCTACATCAATTGTTGCAATGACTTTTGTTTCTGTGCTAGCGTCTGTCGCTGAGTTTTGTTTCTGTGCCAGTATCTGTCTCTCCCGTAACCGCTCTGATGGATACTCCGGTGGTTATGATCCATGTTTCGTTGGGAGAAGCCTCGCCGAAGGCCTTTGATGTTGATGCTCCTACTCTTGCTCAGGTTGAAGAAGGGAGAATTGAAGTTAATGATATTAAGGATGATGATATTGCTGTTGAAGAAAATGCTTCCTCACCTGATGTTGAATCTGTTCCACCTCTTTTGGACCAAGGAGGGACGTCTTCCAAGTCCCCTGGTGTGAAGCGCAAGCTTTAATTGCTCGATGAACCAGAAGAATCCCCTTATGTCTCTGAGCACCATGTTGATTATGCTGATGCTAAGCAGAACTCTGATAAAGATGAGATTCATATCTCAATTACAGACCCGAGCAAAGTCCAAGTCTGCTGATGAAGAATGCTAGAGCTCTGTCCCATTCTGTTGAAGTGGTAGATGATGTGCCTGCGGATGTCTCAGACAGTTCCACTTCTGAATCAGAATCTTTTGATTCAAGTTAGTTTTTATCTGCTTTCCATCAAGGTCTTTACAAGCTGGTGGTTGGTCGTTCTCTTGTTTCTGAATGATGGTTGGTTCAGTCTGACATTGAGGAAACTGGTGTGATGGAATTATTGCATGATTTACATTTGGATAAATCTGTCTATGCTGCTCCCTTGCTTATTGTTGTTGCTGCTGATCGTCGTATTACTCGGAGTCAGTCCGAGCAGATGTTGGGCTTGGTCTCTGAACCTCGTCGACCGTTGATGAAGAAGGCTCGAGCTTCTTCTCCCTCTGATGATGATACTGAAAATGTGCCAGAGGATGTGCCTGACAGATTAGCCTCTGAGTCTGAAGTCTATGACTCAATGCTCAATACTTCACAAGCTTGCATTGAAGAACTGATGTCCCTGCCAGTATTGTTCTTCTCTTATTGTTGGCCTTTGTTGAGTCTCGACAGACCTAGCAGACCATTGATTATCCGGGATGCGCTTCAGCATACTCTCTTCACAATATGATGTTGTGACCTCGGAAGATGTTTATGAGCCCGAGGAGCCCTAGCTTGTGATCAACTATAAGCTATTTTCTACCTAGAATTCTCGTGAACTTTCTGTTGCTTCGCCACCTAGATCTGTGTCGGAGATAAATCTCTCTGCTCAACCCTCCTCAAGGGTTTCTGAATGACCATCCTCTCCGCCCATGGTGTGTGCGGAAACCGTGGATGCTTCGATTGCGGCTGCAATAGAGACTGTTGGAGATGCTGAAGTCTCCTTGGCGCTCGATAAAGGTGATTTCTCCACCTCTACTGTTGATTTTGCCAAGGCAATTGATGCCTTGAAGGTTGTTCAAGCACCGTCTCTTCTTTTCGGTGCTCCTGTCCGTCGTGACGCCCCAGTCGTCACCATTCAAGTTCCTCTGAGTGAGGTTTCTCCGCCAAATATTGAGAAAATTCCTGATGAAGTGGAAGTGGATGATGACAATGTCAATGTCTCATTTCTTGAATCCTCTAAGACAGAATCTGTCCCTCTTAGTTCCAAGTAGCCGGATAGCCGTCGTGGAACAAAGCGCAAGTTGGTTCTAAGGAATGAGGAAGTTCCATCCGAAGATGATGACCACATTGTTTTGGCCAATCTGAAAACAAAGGCGATCTCTAAATTACCTCAAAAGAAAGGGAAGTCATCTGCTGCCCCCAAAGCTCAAAAGCCCTCTGTAAAGGAGAGTGTTAAGAAGAAAGCTCCTGCGAGAAAGACATCTGTTGTGTGACTAGGAGTGTGATAAGTCCATTTATTTCATGTTTTTATGGGCATTTTATTTGATATAAATGTCCTTTTTAGTCTATTTTGAGTCGAAAAGAATCAGGTTGAGGTCAAAGGGCATTACGGAGGTTGAGTCTGGCGAAAATGGCATTTTATGCTAAATTATTCATGTTTATCTCATCGCCATAAACCGTATTCAAAGGCACTGGGGACTTCTTCAGCATTCATCATACATTCGGGAAGCAGAATGGGCATATCAGAAAGGGATGAAGCTGACCAGATGATGTCGTGCCCACACTACTGGTACAGACTCAACCACAGGCCAGAATGGGCACATGCATAAATTTCAGGATTCTGTTGGAAGCTAGAGGTGTGAAGAATAGCTGCATGTCCGAATAAGAGTTGCTGATAAGCTGGACTCCTAAGAGGCATGACAACTAAGAGATAGATGAGATAAGGACTGCTGGAGGCTTGGAGATGAAGTGATAAAGCCAATCCCTAAAAAATAGGGATTTGGTCAACAAACTGGATAAGGCTTATCCAGACAGATCAGGATGGGGCACGCCGGATCCGGAAGCCAGTGAAGACCCCAGTTTGTTGGGGAAACTCAAACTCGAAAATGTAACTATTTAAGCTAGTTTTATTTTCTGGAAATAGAGCTTTCGGAAGTCAGAAACATTGCTACAATTTTACTTTTCTGCATTTCATTTTCGTACGCTGCTTAGGCAGCCACAAACAACCCAATAGGCCTTAAGCCATTGGGACTTAGGATTATGTTTATGTTTCTCATCGTTGGAGTTGAGATTTTTGCCTAATAAATTCGTAAGTTTTCATTTATTTTATGTCTTTAATTTCTGCAATTTTAGTTATGTCTAGCTTGCTTGGCTAGATCTTTATTTCTGGTGTTTGAACAATGAAAATGGTTTAAGTACAACTCTGGACTCGTGAGGCCGAAATGGGCATAGTAATGCATGATAAGTTTCTGTCGATTCTTGAGCCTTGTTCCACGTGAGTGTGTGTCTGAAGTGCCCAATGTGGCTGATCACTCGTTAGGTAAAGAGGGCACACCACTATTAATTGAATTGGCGAATCGTGACTGTGTGTTGATTCATATAGTAATAAGGGAATCGACGGGGTGTTGTGGGCACAAGAAGAATCAGTTGAACACAACAGATCTGGGTCCGTCTAGGAGCACACTGCTACTTGCTTGCTTACATCTCTTAGAGGAATCGGGAGGTGGGTAACTGGTTAGGGGTTTAATAGAAGAGGAATCACTTTTAAACCTAAAATGAAAGGATGGATGAGGAGACCATGAGAGGAATCCGGTCACCATAACTAGATGACCTATCATGTATGAAAATCGGTGTGCCCATGATCAAGTAGTTTTATACTTAAACCAAATTCAAGTTCAAATGCCAGAACCTTTTGTTATTTGATATTGTCTTTAGTTTCCTTTTGCAGATTTACTTTCAGTACAGTGACAACACAAAACCCCCCCTTTTTGATTGGTGACTCGAAGGTGGAATCACATCAGCTCTCTGTGGGATCGACCCGTACTCACAAGCTAGCTACGCTCGTTGTGGGCACAAGAGTAATACAAATTTATTTTGAGCGCGAAACGACTGCGCGTCAAAATTGGCGCCGTTGCCGGGGAGCTGATTTCCAGTGATTTTACTTTCTAAGCTGGTGTGCCTAGAAGTTGATGCCCAGAAGTTCTTCAGAGGAGACTTTATTGTACGATCCGGAGATAGAGAAAACTTCAAGGAAGAACAGAGCAGCAGCGAAGAGGGCACGCCGAGCTGTGAACAAACCTCGTGAGCCCACACCACCACCAGAAGATCGAGAAGAAGCAGGGCATGAGGAGGAAGAACAATTTGAGAATGGCCACACTGATAATATGGTCGCCGAAGGAAGAACTTTGAGACAGTTAGTCTTTCCGACTAACATGAATCTTCGCCCAATGGGCATTACGATCCCAGCAGTCACGCAGACATGGGATCTGCAAGCAAGCTTCATCCAAATCTTGCCTAAATTTCATGGGATGACTGGAGAGGACCCTCAAAGGCATTTGCAAGATTTCGAGATGATTTGCCAAACTCAACCATCAGATCATAGAAGAGAAGAATATGTGTGGCTGGTCTCATTCCCTTTTACTCTATAGGATGGGGCACGGGATTGGCTGTACACTCTGCCGACTGGTAGTGTGACCACGTGGGGGGAACTTCAACAAACATTTTTGGAGAAGTATTTCCCAACTTCCAGAGTGCAGGAGATGAGAAGAAGGATCGGAAGTTTGAAAATGGGCATGAACGAGAGTTTCTATGATTACTGGGATTGTTTCCAGAATATTCTGGCGAAATGCCCACAGCACCAGATAACTGATCATGATCTGATCCAACACTTTGTTGGAGGTTTGAGGCCACATGAGAGGACGATTGTTAATGCATCTTGTGGAGAGTCCATATTGAACAAGCGACCAACTGAAGCCTTTAGAATTCTGACCGAAATGGCTGAAGACAACCGAGATTTTGGTGGAGAGGGCACAAGAAGCGTAAATGCATTTGGGAAATTATCCAATGATGAGTGAACGAATTGGAAAGGCCGTTACAGTAGCAATCACAGGAAGAAATCCTAGATCATGTGGGGTATGTAAAAGTGTGCTTCATTTTACCGCCGAATGCCCAATGCAGGAGGAGATAGAAAAAGTTAATGTTGTGGAAGGGCACAACAACTATCAGTGGAGATATGATCCTCACTCTGAAACATACAATTCAAGTTGGCAAGACCATGATGACTGCAGATGGAGAAGGCCTGAGAATGCTCCACCCATGCGACCTCCACCACCAAAAGAAAAAATGAGATCGAGGTTGGAAGATTTAGTCCAAGCCTTGGCAGAAGAAAATGTGAAGGCTGCGCAAGAGAATGAAAAATTTAAGCAAGAGACAAGAGCGGACTTTGCACATATGAGCAAACAAATTGCTCAATTAGCCCAAACGGTTCATAGATTGGAAGTAAAAATTGGTAAACTTCCATCCCAAGTGGAGAACCCTCATGAACAAGTTAATGATGTGACCTTGAAGAGTGGGAAGGATTTACCGAAAGTGGTCTGCTCAGCTAAAATGGAAAATGATGTGCCCACAAGAAGAGAACAATCATCAGAGAATGGGGCACAACAAGTCAGTCAGCTTACTCTGGAGCCCATTCGAGAGAAACTGAAAATTGTAAGAAAACCTCCTTTTTTCCAGATAGATTGGCACAAAATAGGAAGGAAGAAGAGATAAGTGAGACGCTGAAAGTCTTCCGCAAAGTGGAAATCAACATTCTACTAATTGAATCCATTAAACAAGTTCCGCGGTATGCCCATTTTCTGAAAAAGTTGTGAACCAGAAAGATACGGTTTAAAGATGATGCTAAGTTCCTTGTGGGAGAGAATGTGTCAGCTGTAATTCAGAAGAAGATGCCAAAAAAGTGTGATGATCCAGGCATGTTCACAATACCATGCATCATTGGAGAAAAAAAGGTTGAAAAGGCCATGTTGGATCTGGGGGCATCAATAAACATCATGCCCCTGTCAGTTTTTAATGAATTGAAGTTGGGACCTCTGCAACCAACTCATGTGGTCATTCAGTTGGCAGACAGATCGAATGTGTATCCAGAGGGACTGATCGAAGATGTGCTAGTTAAGATGGACGAGATGATATTCCCAGTGGATTTCTATGTGCTTGATATGGGCACATCAACGAGATCATCAATTCTTTTGCTGGGGAGACCTTTTATGAAAACAGCTCGCACACAAATTGATGTCGACAAAGGCACACTGACGTGCGAATTTGATGGAGAAAAAGTTACATTCAACATTTTTGAAGCTATGAAGCACCCACCTGATACAGAAAATGTGAATTTTGTGGATCTCGTTGATGCACCATCTCAGTCCACGCTCTCAATGATGAAAAATCGAGAACCTCTAGAATAAGCATTATGGGAAGGACTAGCTGATTGAGATGCCCTTGATGAAAATGATGGCATTCAAGAAGCAGTTAAGATGCTGGATTCACTCAAGGAGATGCCACCAGGAGTAGTGGATTACAATGTACCCACAAGAAGCGATAGTGACAGAATGCTGTCTTCTATTATGCCAACAACGAAGTTGGAACACAAGCCACCATGGGGCATTCAGAAGCTTAATGGAGAGCAAGTTGGGCACAACAAAAAGTTTCAGACCCAAGAATCAGAAGAAACGGGCATGGAAGTCTATGATGATATTCTCTATAAAGTAAGAATGAAAGGACTCCATGATCAGGTTGTGAAATGGAAAAGGTTCACTCGAGGGCAACAAGTACTGCTTTATCATTCCAGATTCAAGCTCATGGGAGGAAGTCTAAAGACGAAATGGGTCGGGCCATTTGAAGTGCATGCTGAATTTCCTAATGAGGTAATAGAAGTGAAAAATCTGAAAACAGGAAGGCATTTCAAAGTAAATGGGCATATACTGAAGCCTTACCTGGGGCACATCGACTCTGAAGAAAGAGCAGTATGGCTCACGGAGCCCAGTAATATTTGAACAGAGGAGTGTCGTGCCCACGACAGTAACTAGGGCGCTACTGGGAGGCAACCCAGGTTTTATTTTATTTTATTTCATTTTTTTTTAAATAAAATTTCCAGTAAAGTAAACTAGTTTAGGGGCAATTTTACGCTTGTTTTGGATAAGATATGTGTTTGCAGGTTAAGATAAGGAGAGAGAAAGCAAGAGATAAAGAGAATCCCTTGGAAGTAGGGATTTGGAACAGGGCACTCTGAAGGGATGAGGAATCTACCAACTGGAAGGGCACAACAAGGTGACAGTGCGATTGCTATGATCACAGGGAAGCTACGTGCAATCAAAAATACCTTATTCCAGTTTGATACCCATTTGGTGCGCATGGAGAAAACCCTTATTTCCTACTTCAAACATGCTGGATTCACCTAACCAGCATCCGTGACTGAGTAACCTGGTTTTGTTCTTTTCATTAGATTAGTTTTTTTTTAGAGTCGCCCCTATTTCACCTACTTTGCCTCGTGCAAAGTGTGTGGGTGGGGGCATTCCAGTTTATATTTTCTTTGTTTTTCTTGTTGAGTTTGTTTAAACACTTTGCCTCGTGCAAAGTGTGTTGGTGGTCAGTGTTTCTGTTAAGCACGCTTTCTGTGAGTTCGTGTGGCCATTACCTTTGATATATTCAAATTAATTGCTTTTCAAAATCAGCATGCCCACAGTAAGATAGGGATGACGAAAGAGTTTAGCATGCCCTGTGAAGATTTGAGCCTATATGTTGTATGCCCATTTCACAGCTTTCTTTACTTCATGTGTGTTAACATTCTGTGCTCAGGAGTTCTAGAACTTGCCACTGTTCTGCTTGAAGCCTTGAAATTGTTGATGCATATGTAGATGATATAGGCCATCTTTTGCTGAGCCACCATGATATAAATTGACCCACCAACAACACAGCCTTGCAGACCTTTTGAGCCTATAAAATGCCCTAACAGATTTTTTGTTTGGGATGATAATATATAGCCAGGGCATCACAAAAGCCTGCAAAAAAAAAAGAGGCAAAATTGTTGGGGGATATATGTGAAAAGACCAGAAAGGGATAGAGGGGATAAAAAAAAAGAGAGAGAAAAAAAGAAAAAAAAAACTATATGAAAAAAAAAGAAAAAAAAGAGAGAATAAATTCCTCCTAATCTTAAGTGTTCAGAATGCCCAGATAAAGAAATATTTATTGGCCGAAGAGGGCACAGAAGGGTAATCGATTAACTGAAAAATGGGGGGTCTGTACAGAAATAAAGCCCCACCTTACATAAAATGCCCATTATAGCCTAAAAAGCCCTATTGATACTTATGCATCTATGGTTACTCAAGATTGACAGCAGAACTTTATCAAGCTTATGGGACGAATAGGTACAGAATGCATTGAATTGAGTGTATACACTGAGCCTAAACACTGAGTGAAGAGAGTTTGTGAGGATTACCAAACTAAACTCATTTTTGATCTATTTTTGGTGTGCTGAAACTTTGCAATTTTGTTGGAAAATTAAAGTTGATGTGCCCACACTGATTAACAGTTTGCATGCTTGTTTTTTGTGAGTCTGTTTCTTTTCTCTTCCTTTTCGTTTGTTTTTCTGGACGCGTTGCATCTCATGCTTGAGGACAATCATGTCTAAAGTGTGTGGGTATGATAAGTCCATTTATTTCGTGTTTTTATGGGCATTTTATTCGATATAAATGTCCTTTTTAGTCTATTTTGAGTCGAAAAGAACCAGGTTGAGGTCAAAGGGCATTACGGAGGTTGAGTCTGGTGAAAAGGGTATTTTATGCTAAATTATTCATGTTTATCTCGTTGCTATAAACCGTATTCAGAGGCACTGGGGACTTCTTCAGCATTCATCATACATTCGGGAAACAGAATGGGCATATCAGAAAGGGATGAAGCTGACCAGATGATGTCGTGCCCACACTACTGGCACAGACTTAACCACAGGCCAGAATGGGCACATGCATGAATTTCGGGATTCTGTTGGAAGCTAGAGGTGTGAAGAATGGCTGCATATCCGAATAAGAGTTGCTGATAAGCTGGACTCCTAAGAGGCATGGCAACTAAGAGATAGATGAGATAAGGACTGCTGAAGGCTTGGAGATGAAGTGATAAAGCCAATCCCTAAAAAATAGGGATTTGGTCAACAAACTGGATAAGGCTTATCTAGACAGATCAGGATGGGGCACGCCGGATCCGGAAGCCAGTGAAGACCCCAGTTTGTTGGGGAAACTCAAACTCGAAAATGTAACTATTTAAGCTAGTTTTATTTTCTGGAAATAGAGCTTTCGGAAGTCAGAAACATTGCTACAATTTTACTTTTCTGCATTTCATTTTCGTACGCTGCTTAGGCAGCCACAAACAACCCAATAGGCCTTAAGCCATTGGGACTTAGGATTATGTTTATGTTTCTCATCGTTGGAGTTGAGATTTTTGCCTAATAAATTCGTAAGTTTTCATTTATTTTATGTCTTTAATTTCTGCAATTTTAGTTATGTCTAGCTTGCTTGGCTAGATCTTTATTTCTGGTGTTTGAACAATGAAAATGGTTTAAGTACAACTCTGGACTCGTGAGGCCGAAATGGGCATAGTAATGCATGATAAGTTTCTGTCGATTCTTGAGCCTTGTTCCACGTGAGTGTGTGTCTGAAGTGCCCAATGTGGCTGATCACTCGTTAGGTAAAGAGGGCACACCACTATTAATTGAATTGGCGAATCGTGACTGTGTGTTGATTCATATAGTAATAAGGGAATCGACGGGGTGTTGTGGGCATAAGAGAAATCAGTTGAACACAACAGATCTGGGTCCGTCTAGGAGCACACTGCTGCTTGCTTGCTTACATCTCTTAGAGGAATCGGGAGGTGGGTAACTGGTTAGGGGTTTAATAGAAGAGGAATCACTTTTAAACCTAAAATGAAAGGATGGATGAGGAGACCATGAGATGAATTCGGTCACCATAACTAGATGACCTATCATGTATGAAAATCGGTATGCCCATGATCGAGCAGTTTTATACTTAAACCAAATTCAAGTTCAAATGCCAGAACCTTTTGTTATTTGATATTGTCTTTAGTTTCCTTTTGTAGATTTACTTTCAGTACAGTGACAACACAAAACCCCCCCTTTTTGATTGGTGACTCGAAGGTGGAATCACATCAGCTCTCTGTGGGATCGACCCGTACTCACAAGCTAGCTATGCTCGCTGTGGGCACAGGAGTAATACAAATTTATTTTGAGCGCGAAACGACCGCGCGTCAGAGTGTATCTGCGCAAAAGACTGGCTTGGTCTCTGGGAGAAGAAGGCCGTTGATCAAAAAGGCAAGTGCTCCTCCGCCCTCTGAGGATGAGCGTGAAAGTGTGCCCGAAGATGTCTCAGACAGATCTGACTCTGATTCTGAAGACTTTGATTCAAGTAACTTTATTTATGCTTTTCATCAAAAGCAATTCAAGCTTGTTGTTGGTTGTTCGTTGGTTTCCGAGCGATGTTTGGTTAAATCTGATATAGAGGGGACTTGAATTGACATTTTGTTGCATGATCTTCATTTGGAGAAATCTGCTTATACTACACCGTCATTTATTGCTGCTGTAGTCCATCAATTTTATGCAAACCTGTCTAAACGACTGTGTGATACTTCATATGAACATGTTTTTTCTGTGTTTATGCGGGGTAATTGGACTGCTGTTTTCCCTGCGGTGATCAATGAGTTTTTGGGTCATGAAAATGTTGTGGTTCCTGCGCCTGTATTTGATATGAATGAGGTGGTGTCTGAGTTGACTGGTGGGAGTCGTGCTTGACCTTCTGGCCACTCGTTGTTTGCTTCTGACTTAAGCGTGAAGTATTCGATCCTTCACAAGATAGATGTTCGGAATTGGTTGCCCAGTACCCATGATTCTACGGTAGGCAAGCCTGTGGCCTTGTTGCTATATTCTGTGGGCACTTGACGAGGGATCAATCTTGGATTGATCATTTTTTAGAATGTGTTTGCTCATGCTGAATCACCTCATGCCCAGCAACCGACTCTGATCATCAGCCACAAGCTGTTCTCATCCCAGCATGCTCCGGATGTTCTTGCCCACGATGCTGATGAAAGCTCAAGACCTGTGTCATCATCTGTCCCTGACAGATCTGTTGCTTCTTTCCCTGTCACATCTGCTTTCTTTGACATGCATATAAAATCTCTGGAGCGTGAAGTAGTGCTCCTGAGCAAGTCCATTCGGACATTCCAAACTAGGAAGCAAGAGCTAGAGTCCTTGCTAATTGATCTCCGTGCTAGAGCCCTTGGACTTGCCTCGCCGTTTGATGTGCTGAGTGCTTCTACTGTCCCAGCTACTGGTGAACCTGCTGTTACTGATGTTGATCCTTGATGTAACCAATACGATGCGGAAGCTTATCGAATCGAACACACGTCAACTTGACAAATGATCCAGCCCAACAACAAACTGAACACTAACAAATAAATAACCCAAATAAACTGATCTCAAATCAAGTTTCAAACTAAACACCAAGATATCCCAAAATCCCCAATTTCGACCCGAAGAACCCTAATTCTTGACCTAATCAATTGACCTAGCAAACGAAGTCGGATTACGCTCAAATTTTAGGACATTGCATAAATGTATAGCAGAAACAACATATCCAAAAATCAGGCAAAACGCACGTATAAATTGGGAGATGGCTCGGTGGTGATTTTTAGACGATTTACGACTCGATTGGATGGTATATGTGGAATCTGGACCTGGGATTGAATATGGGCAATGGTAACAATGTGGTGGATGGTGTGGGATGTGTATGGAGGCGTGGTGGTGATGGTACATGATGTGGAGGTGAAAGGAAACGAAATGGATAGAAGAAGCTTACCCGAAACGAACCCCGGATCTACGAGAATCCGAAACGCGAGTATGGAGTAGAACTTCGTGGCAGATCAACCCGTACACTACTGGATGCACGAACGAATCTTCTGATTTCGAGTTTGTAGGTGCCAATTCACAAACCCTACCAAGAACTATTGATATGCGTGTTTTGGAGACGGGATGAACGACAAAGCGTTTGTTATCAAATCCAATCTGTCTATTCCAGGGTTTGAAAAGTGCATAAATACTAACCTAAGGGAAAAATGAAATTATTAAGTTAATGGGCTTAATAATTTCAAAAAATAAAAGAAAACAAGCTAAAGGCCCAATTCACCTAACATTAATTTGGGCTTCAAACTAAATAAAATCCACAACTGAAAATAGTCTTATTAAATTAAATAAAATCTGCACTAATTCCATCTAGGCCCCTTCATCCTCATCTTGTATCGAAAGCATAATAATCAGCTTGGGGCTACTTCGAACCATCAACTCTTCCTCAAGCTTCTTTCCAACGAAACACTGAAGGTAGTCTTGCAGCTTCTTGGCTCTAAGTCGCGTCACTGGACCACGCAGCTGCAACTCCAGATTTAGCTTGCCAAAGCTCACCCCATACTCATCAATGCTGCTACTGCCTCTCCGGTTTGATGGTTGTTGTTTGTCATTTTTGGCAATAATTTAGGGGGAGAAGAAGGTTGGATGGTGCATGAAGGCCGATGTTGGTGAATGATGGCCTTTGTTGCTGCTTTGAGCGTGTGCTCATTTTTATCTTATCGTGATGCAGTTCTAACTGCGAAACAATACTCTGATCGTGATGAAGGCACTCTCAGTTCAGATTCAGGAGGAGTGTGTTTGAAACTGTCCCTGATAGTTTTTTAAATATATCACTCTATATGATATATTTTGATCTGCGAAAGTTTGTTCGAGTGGTATGCAGATCGTGATGATAATTGTCGACCATAAACGCTAAAGGGGGAGATTGTTAGTGCCACCATCATGCACTAAGTATTTGTGTTGTTGAATTGGCGAGATATGTTCGACAAAGTGTGCCTGGGTATGTCCCACGAAGTTTTGTTTTCCGCTGTGCAAGAAAAGAAGAACAGTTGGTGAACTGTTCCAGAGTATGTCCCAAACAGAACCAGAGACACTCTATTTATGGTAGTTTCCTTGTTGGAAAGATCTTGCGCCAAACCAGTTTGGAAGGTCAAGATAGATTCGTTTTACTGCCTTGTTGTGTAAATCCGGTGCTGAAACAACCCTCCTACACTTGGGAAGTATCTACACACATTTGGAAGGCCACAAACGACAATCCACTTACCTAGTTGGTGGATGGAGATGGATGCCAAGTCTATAAGAAGACCGAATTGAGGAGCAATCGGTACCACTTATATTTTGTTTAGATTCTAGTGTTAGAATCAGTTTGTGGTCGTTTTTATAACTAGTAGTTGTTCATTAAAACGTTCAACGTGATAGACTAGTTTTGAGTGTTTACGAGTGAAACACGTGAGGGGATTTTTTATTCCGTTTTGTACGCAATCTCAGGAAAGATTGTAAGTTGAAGTCGTGGGTAGCTAAAGGGAGTCTAGTGTCACGGTTGTGAGGGGATCTTACAACTTTCGGCTAGCGAAAGAGTTCGTGGAGAAGAACGGGCGACATAAGGCGGGAGACTTGTATGTGTAAGAACCCTAATACACTCTTCGAAGGAGTACCAGTCGAATCTTCAAGTTTGGGAGCAATCCCCCCAGAGTAGGTTGGTTGAACCAAACTGGGTTACCATCTCGTGCATTTTTACTGCTTTATTCTTTTATGTTCTTGCATCTGTCCCACACATATCATAGAACAGATTTTAAGCAGATAACTAAAATATGAATAGCACGGATTACCATTTTTCAGATCTAATCGTCCCCTAATTATGCACTAATTTTGAATATGAAATTCATCCAAAAAAATCATAATTTCTAGGTTTCACTTCCGTCGAATCTAATCTTCGACGAATATATCTAGATTATTACAGATTAATCTAACTATCTGTGAAGATGAAACACATGATAAATCCCTTGTTGAGATTTATTTTGACTATATATTTTTTTTTGAAATAAAGATGAAATTTTATTAATAGAAATACGAACAAAAATTATCGAGAATATCATCCACAAAAAGAGTAGGCTCGACCCAATAATGAGGGTTTAAATGCTCATGAGCAGCCCTAGCAAGCCGATGTGCCACAATATTATCCGCGACAAAGGTTCATGCAATCTCATCATCTCGCCCTCGTCAACTCAAAAGCATCCTGGAATACGAGACACTCTAGCAGCAACAAATAAACCTTGATCATCCCTAAGAATCATGCCAAAACATGCCGATTTTAACTATTTAAAGGGTGTAAATACTTTATAATTCTGTATTTACATTTGGATTGTATTTTATATGTATTTTATTTGGTTTGTGGATACCTTACACAATATTGACATGAATTATCTCCACGTCATTAATATTCATATTTTCGATGCATTAGAGAGAGAATGTGCATGATGAGGTAGAGGGAGAAAAACACATGGATTGTATATGTGGCTTGCTCACAAAGATTTATTGCACACATAATTTGCTGACATTATACATGTAGGATGAGTTTCGCCGGAAAATTTGAAATCTGTTAAAATTGCAAAATTATTAAAGGTTGTGTATTTAATTGTAAACTTTTAAACGTTGTGCGAAGATTGCAAAATGGGGTAAACATTGTGATAAATTATATAATTAACCCTATAAATTATGTAACACTTATTTGTACACAATGTTTCTATTAGCATTTGTTGGATTTATAAATATCAATCTATGTTTGATTCAGTTATACATTTAATTAGAATGTAAAATTATTAACTATTTCATATTCATTATAATTAAAAAATATTATAAATGTTATATCTATGTATATAGTATATAGAACATACTACCAATTATGATGTTTTATCAAATAATTTACCTAGTTAATTTATTTACTTATTTATAAATATGTGTTGGTAATTATTTCGCATAATAAAATCTACCAATTGTTATCCATTACTTCTTAATATGGAAAAACTTACATATTTATTCATTCATACAAATAAATTTGAATGTCATGTACAAAATAAAATATACTATAGAATATATCATAAATGAATTCTATAATAAGAAGTATGTGGGGGGGGGGTGTTTGTGAGAGAGAGAGAGAGGGGGAAAGATGAAGAGACAATAAAAAATGTAAAAAAAATAATAATTTATATTTATAATAACTATTGATGAAGTGTTGTTTTTTAGAGGAAAAATATTTTGGAGGAACTCAATTTTATTGTATTAGATAGACTATATCTTTTATATTATATCATATTATAATGGGAAGAAAAAAATTAAATCTCAACACATTCCTCAAGATTAGAAGTTGTGGTGTCATTTTAATAATTTATGTGACTACATTCTGATGAGGTCTCGACCCAGGACTGTATTTGGTTCTAACGGGATAGGATGGAACTCCCCAACCTAAGCCTCACAACACTGACGAACCGAAGATCACGAACAATCTCAATCCAACAGTGATTGGAAACTCGAACTACGGATAAAAATGTTGACACCACAAACAGGGATGATTATCTGTTTGATAAGTCAAGGACGAATTCACATAGAATTCTAATAAATTTCTCCACGGAGAAAATCAATATCTATTAATCAGAGCGGTACGCTCGCGCCTCCACTCGTGCTGTAACTCGCGCCCATTGGCGCGACCGGTTCAATCGCGCCCGGACTTGCGCTGCCACTCACACCTGTTTTCTTGAACGCTCGAATTCGATCATCGGCACCCCCCTAGGATCGTATCATATTCTAATAAGATTAACCTTTGGTTATTGGTGCAACTATAAACAAATGTCTAATATCAATTTATAAGAAAATTTAACTCATTGTCTTTAATATAAAACCAACGTGGGACAAAAAAGAAAATGTGTCCCAACTCCAAAATCAAATATCTCACATCAATTTTTTATGAAAAGTAACAATTTAGTTTATCTTATAAAATGATAGTGGGTCTTTGGTCATCACCACACCAATTTTTAATTTGTTGGTATTTCTACTCTGGCTTTTGTAATTATTTTATAAGTAAAGTTTAAATATTACATTTAAAAAAAAATCAAAACCAATTGTAACCATTTGTAATCGTAGAACTGTTCAATTCCGGTTTTGGAACATACCATAATAAGGCTTTGTCGGTGCGGTTTAGGTTCCACATATTTAGAACCGGAAAATGGCGGTTCCGAAATCATTGCCACCTCTACTCGGAAGTGAGGGAGTAAAGTTGGTTTGTTTTTTTAGCACATTAGTTGGGCTTGGTGTTCATTTGTTTAGTTGGGCTAGGTCGGTTAGTTTAGTTGGGCCAAGGGAACAATAGACGAGTTGGGTTTATGTTCATGCATTTTATTTCTTTTTAATTATTCTATTTTTCTTTAATTGTTTATATTTTTATTACTATATATTACTAATCAATCAATTATATTATTACGCGACGCGTGGACTTAACTAACACTCTATTATTTTTAACGTCAAGTTTCAAGTCAAGGCAGGGAATCCGAAATGATGCACAAATTATTTATCTTTCTTATGCTCTTATGGAAGGTCACAATTATTATAATTGTATAACTTGAATAAATGCGTTTATCACTGAGTCAATAATACTCATCCCAAACTATTATTCATTTTCCGGTTGATGCAAGACGATGTGCGTTCGTGGCGAGATAGTGGCGGTCGAGAAAATAATTATGTTTTATTTTAAATATTTCAACTGAACACTCTTTAAAGTATTTTGTTATTATTAAATAAAGTGACGTTCTGATTTATTATTTTTATTTAATAAAATTTTCAATGTTGTTCGCTCGCAACGACGTTTCACTATGAAGATGTAGAATCACTCCAATGATCTATACCCCACCATATAGGGGAGAGTTTACGTCTCTAGGTTTAATAGAGAAAAAAATATTGATCTTGAACTGCAATGCCAACACAACAATCTTAATCTTTTGAAAGAGCTTAAACAAGATTCAAACTTGAGCTCATGGTTTCCATCCAAAATAATTGAAGACATTCTAACAAACGAATGGACTCATATCAAGTGCAGGGAAGACGAGGGCAACACCTTTCGACCCTAACAACTAGACCTATCCGATATCGATGAAATAGTCGAAATTATTAAAAAAATTAGTGTATTTGCGTAACAATGGTTAAAATCTATTCAAAAATCTCAGAATCTAAATGAATATTTGCAATTTTTGAGATAGGGCATTGTTTAGTCATAGCTAAGATGAAAACTATTGAATGAATTCAGTGTAGAAAACGATTTTGATGTAGGATTTTGTTTTATAATTTTTTATTTAATTTTTGAATTTTTAGTTTGTATCAAGTAAGTGTAATTAAGTAATTTTAATAATTAATTATTTTTAAATTGATGTGAAGAGTAACTACATCTATTGAATTGAATCATAAAAATATTGGCCCCCAAATAAATAATAAATAAATAAATAAAAAGATTACACCAAAATCCTATTTTATTTTGTGTGTAGAGAGCTCAACAAATAAACGAATATAACCCCTCCCCAAAACCTAAGTGATGCTCCGCAAGATTCAGGAAAAACCCTAGCTTATTCAAATTTTTACTGCTGACCCTCGCATTACTGCTTTGTTGAATTGGCCATCAATGTGAGTATATGCATCTTCCTGCACTATTTTTTTTTTTCTTTTTTTGAAAAACTCCGGTGCAAGAAGTTACGTGAACGAGATTGTGTGTTTGCGGCTTTAGCAATCGGTATCTGAATTCACTTTCTTGTTTTCTGTTTGTGTTTCTTATTTTTTTGGTTAATTGTTTCCATATGGGTTTTTGACGTTTAGGGTAATTCAGATTTAATTAATCGATGATTTTGTGTTTTGAATGATAATGGATTTTGCTCTGTGCCGAACTAAAAAAGGGTAAGCTGAGAAATTGGTTAGGTTGAAAAAGATAAACTTTGTAAGATTTTTCCCAACATTCATCTTTCAGTGAAGTTTGTGGTATTAAAAAAAAAGCTTGTGAAACAATCATAGTTAAAGGGCATAGATAAATTTCTTCTATCAGTACGAGTTCTGTTTCAAGACTTCAACTTTATTATTATGTATTTGGTTAGCCAAAACGATCTCTCAAGGAAGATAGAGATATATCTTTTAAGTTTATCATCAATGCCTTTAATTGAGTTTGACAACTAAAAGGTTTGTTGCTGAATCCATTTTATGGGAGACTGTTGACTCGTTGCTGCATAGTTATGTATGCAAAGGGAAGATACTATGAACCCCTTTTGCAGGAACTTAGTGGAAGCATTTTACTGTCTAAAATTTGACAGTGTCACAAAAAACTTATCCTTAATTTTCTAAGGGATCTTATGGAAGATCGGGATGATCTTAGGAGGTGGCCTTGGAACCATCTGGAAAGTTCTCTAGCTAATCCTTTATCAAATCAATCTTCCCTATTAATTCTTTCCCTGTTGCTAAAGCTATCTTGAAGGTTCCCGTGTGTAGAAAAGTTGAAGCCTTTTATGGTTACTAGTGTTGGATAAGTTGCTTGCATGCAGTGTGTTACAAGGACGCTTCTCACACCTTCTTCTTCTGTTAACTGTCTTATGTAGGAATCAGTTTGAGAACCTAGACCATATCTTTCTACATTGCTCTTTCTCCCTTAGCTTATGGCGTAGACTGCTGAAGGAATTGGGCATACAGTCGATTCTGTTACTGTACGTTAATGACATGTTTTTGTCTAAATCTAGTTTCATATGCAAAAGGGCAATGGGAGGTTATCATTCCAACTCTCTATTGGTCGTTGTGTCTGGAAAGGAATTGATGGGTGCCATGGATTTTTTAGGATCAAGAAGAATCCTTGGAGCAGGTCTAGGATAGGGTTAACTTTAGAGTTGCTTGGTTGGTCTCAAATTGTAAACAATTCTAGGAATTTTCGGTTTCAGATGTAGCAAGAGGAGGGAGTTGTAGTTAGGCCTTTGTAGCATCTTCTCCCTTGTCTAATATGACTACTTATTTTCTATAAAAAAGAATAATCCCCTTTGAGAAAACTTACAAGCTATGTGTATCACTCAAAGTTGAATTTTATTACTGCAGAATGTTAACTCTCTACTTTGCATGATAAAGTTTTCTTCAGGAAGACTCAGGCTATATTAACCTTCCCCTAAAGGAATTCAATTTTGGCAGCTCTTCTATAAAAAAATTTGTGTGTGATTGGGCTTCTGTTGTTTAAAAGCATATGGTTGATAATTGCTGTTGTAACTTGTAAGTCTCAAAATTTATGGTTTAATATGGTTGCAGCTTCAAAACAAAAGCCTGAATTATTCTTGTATGCGGTATGCCTTTAAATTGCATGGCAAGTTGTCACTTTTACCTCTCTAATGCACCTCTGTTGGGACTCTTGGACGTGCAATTTGACTGTTATTGTTGGGAAAATGTACATCAAATTAGGAATCGCATGGAAGCTTTTTATATTTTTGTTATTGCACTTTGTTCTGGCTGAGCTCATCCATTTTAATTTGCATTCTCAGCTGATATATTATGGCGGAAATTGATCAGAATTCTACAGAACTTGAACAACAACATGATCATGAATATCAGCCCAACAACGGGCATGAAAATGAACTTGAATACCAGCCTGATGGAAAACATGAGTACCAGCTCAAGAACGAACATGAATACCATCCCGAAAACGAACACGAATACCAGCCTGAGAACAAACAAGAATACCAGCCCGAGAACGAACACGAATATCGGCCAGAGAATGAACACGAATACCAGCCAGAGAACGAGCATGAATACCGGCCTGAGAACGAGCATGAATACCGGCCTGAAAATGAGCAAGAATATCGGCCCGAAAATGAGCAAGAATACCAGCCTAAAACTGAACATGAAAATGAACAAGAATTTGTGCCTGAGTTTGTTCACGTACATGAAGAGGAGGACAAACATGAAACAGAAGGTGGAATACCAGAGAACTTCCGTCCTGATGAAGAAAAGAACCTTGCCAGTGAAACTGTTGATGGAGGTGGTGACAGGTGGCCAGGCTGGCCTGGAGAGAGCGTTTTTAGGATGTTGGTGCCTGCACAAAAGGTTGGTAGTATAATCGGCCGTAAAGGAGAGTACATAAAGAAAACATGTGAAGAGACAAAAGCTCGGATCAAGATTCTTGATGGTCCTCCAGGAACAAGAGAAAGAGCTGTAAGTAAAACAAATTTTGTGTTTTAACTTCTTGCTCTGAAATGTATGTGCGTGCTGGCTATATTTAGGGAATTAATTATTCAACAACTTACAGAGGCCATTTATTTTTGTAATATCAATATGTTATAAGTTAGTTCATGATTTCAAAAGCCCAAATGGTTTGTGAGTCAGATTTATTCCCCTCTTACTTCTTCACTGAGTCTGAGTCTGGCCGTTGCTTTTGGGGATGTTACTGTAGTTCCTTATGATTATGTTCTTCTGATTGTGGTTTGGAGTGGTAAGTGCTTATTATATGAAGACATTCATGCACCTTGCAGCATGAAAATGAACTTGATGTCTGCATCCATGTGAAAGTAAGATATGCCAGATACTAGAAAATCATGCAGTGATGTGCTAAAGAGGCATTACTTTTATAGGGAGGCACGCGCTTGGATATATGTTGGAATCCATATAGAGTTACAGGGCATAATCTTGGTTCATGTTTGTGGATATATATTAGGATTCTCATTGGGCATCTCTCTTGATTCATTATTTGGGTACAGATCTGAAGTGGTTGATTGATTGCTTCCTTTCCTAACAGTGAAATTATTTACATACACAGAGATATTCATGTCCTTGGGTTCATGTTTCATGGCCTTTGGCATTCTTTCTACTTCAATTTTCTTTATACAATGCTGAATTGGGACTTCAGGTCCACAAGCCCTTCAATTGATTTGTACTCTGTCATGCACTCATGCTATGCCCTTGGTAACTTGTAGACTAACTCAGAATGAGGTGCATATTACTAGATGATGAACTCTAAATATGTTAGAAGTTCTTTGCCAAATGCTCATTTAGGAGTAAGAACTGAAGCTAGTTATTTATGTTGAAAATGTTTGATCTTGCACTGTGATATTATATAAGATGATAGAACAACATGGATATAGCTCTTAAAAATCCGTTCACGAATTTTTTCATTTTATTTGAGGGCAGGTACTTCTCAACATTATCCATTTCAAGGTACTTCTTGGCTAATGGCCTCTAAAGAGAAAAGTAGAACCAAAAAGTTTTGAATGTATAAGAACCGAAATGGGTGTCTGATGATAGCTATGGGATACTTAAGGTCCTTCAATCTAGTTGTAACCAAGAACTTTAAGAGCACGTGATCTATTTCGTTATCTAGTGGATATGACATCTATCTTAGCATTGTGCTGGGTTTTATTTTGAATGTATACAATTTAAAGTTGGGATACCTGATGGTGTTATTTAATATCAAATAATTCTCCTCTCTTTTTGATGAGGTGGCCATTCAACATGGTTGAAGCAAGATTGAGAAAAGGCCTTGAGTTCAAATCCCACTGCACCCCATTATCTAAAGTTACATATCTGTTTCAAAAATAAGGAAGAAAAATTCCCATGTCCATGCTTGAAGGAAGAGTATTTTCCTAAATATGAGAGTCGTGTTGAGTTTTGAAATGTTAAATGAATCTCCTGGGTCTTTTAGATGAAATATTCATTTAACAATACCAAAATCAATTGTAAATAAAAGTGCAGTCATTACTAATAATTTTATATCCCTCTGGATGCAGAATGATAGATGTTTTTATGGCAATTCGTTAGGCTAGATTATAAACAGTTCTCTGAGGATGATATCAATGCTGCACAAAGCCTGCAGGAATTGCAGGTTTGCATCATAACATGTGAAGTCCATGAGGAGGATTCCTAATATATGTAGAGTTTCAAAGTAAATATAGACTCATCAGATTGATGACTTACAAGAGTTAGGGAGGGCAAGTAGCAAAAATGAGCTTGTGGTCCTCCTGTATTCATACATTAATATAAATTCATAGGTTAAGGGCATGATGGAATGCATGTAGGCATAAAATAATCCATTTTCGTTTCAAAATAGTAGGCTTGCTCGAATAGAACTTGTATCGCTAACCCTGCCTTAATAGAACTTATTTCACTTTCAATGGTGCAAGAAAAAGTTGCCACCTATGGTCAAGAGTTATTTTTCTAGTTTCCTTATTAGTGTAGTTCCATTCATATCAGTTGATTTTTCTTCACAATGCGTGGTTTTATACTTCAGTTTGTTCTCTGGTATGTAAGATGCCACACTGCATCCTTTATTTAGGGCAAGTTGTTATTCAAGCTGACTACATGTATGGAATCTATAACCAATGTAAATAGCTACAGAATGGAGGAGAAATATCCTAAATTGCAAAAGACTATTAAATAAATTTACGAATGTTTCACAACTTGTCAAGTATTGACCTGACAAAGGGTCAGTCTTCTTTAAGCTGCCTAATGATATTTTAGTCATAAACTATGATGTCCCTGCAAAATTTATCTTGCTACTTGTAAAGGACTCCTTAGGGTTTCAATACATAAAAATTTATGTCCAGTTCCTGCTAAAATTACTCTTTTAATGGACATTCAATGCTTAAATGATGGTGGTTTAATAGTTTCCACTTTGTCTGCATTGCCAATGAAGAGATTAGCATTCGGAACATACATATTTTGGTTAATTGTGATATAATATTAATCAAATAGGTTTTTTGCCAAAAGTTCACTGTAACTATCTGCTGATGCCACCTTTTTTTGGGCATAGGTAATGGTATCTGCGAAGGAAGAGCCTAATTCTCCTCTGCCTCCTGCTGTAGATGGTCTTCTCAGGGTGCACAAACGTGTTGTGGATGGGCTGGACAATGATTCCACTCATCCGCCAGCAGGTTCAGGAGGCAAGGTTTCCACAAGACTCCTTGTACCGGCTGCTCAAGCAGGAAGTTTAATTGGGAAACAAGGCACTACTGTCAAAACAATTCAAGAAGACTCTAATTGCATTGTTAGGGTTCTTGGAGCAGGTGTTTCTCTTTTTTATGTTATTGCATCTTTTAAATTGGAATCTGAACTGCTTGTCTGACACGTTTTCTTTTGTTGATTGCTATTCTATTTTTCTTCTGTTTATCTAAATGTGGCTAAATAGTTTTGACTCCATTTTTCTGCTGGTCTCTATAATATACATTTTTTGGGATCAGGAAGATTCCCTTGAGGGGTTTGGGAAAGGTTGAAGTTTAGAGATGCTTGGTCGGTTTAGAATTATAAATTATTCATGGCCTTATTTCAAATGTAGCAAGAGATTGTAGAGTTGTATTTTCAGCTTGGATATTAATTCCTTTTTGGGGATGACTGATCCCTTTGTAGACAAACAAAAAAAGAAAATATAATAACATTTATTGTTTCCTAATTAAAAAAAAACTAGTGTCAAAGGTTGCCGATATTCAATTGCTGATCCTAGGTGACTTGATTACAGCTTCTGTATTTCTTGTGTGGAACTGGTTGCATTTTCATGTCTGCAAACTATCAGGTTCTGCTTATGAAATAGATAATTTTCTGCTTCTGACTAGATAATTTGTCAGCTTCGTAAAATGCTATACATATCACATTCCATTTCCAAAAGTTTGCTGTTATGTCTGGTTTAAATGCATCTAAGTATTATGCACCTAACAGAACATCATAATGTAGAATATAGGTCCATCAATAATGTAATTAAGTCACTTTCTGCTCGATGCTGCATATTACAGTATGCAATCATTGTGTGCTCTCCAAATCATTATTTCTTTGATTTCAGAACTTATGGGTGACACCATAAGGATAGGTTTTCAGGTTTCATTTCAATAGCTACATTGGCTACTAACTTCTGACAGATGCTAGAACAGATTAGCTAAAATATGATAACAAAAGGAGTTAGATTTCACCCCAGTAATGCACCAAATTTATTGGATCAAAGTTGACTTGTTTCGTAAGGACTCTATTTGCTAAGAAAAGTATAAGTTTGCAGAGAACTCGTGATTTCTGATTTTGTATACCTTTTTTTTTTTTTTTTTTTTAATTCACAGATGTATGGTAATGTGTAACCTGTTTAAACTTTTCAGAGAATGTCTTAATGAATTTCCATGATGGTTTGAACTTTCATATATACTTACTGTATCAGTAATCTTACGATACTCATTGTGCACAGAATTATCCAAATCAATTATCTTACTGTACTGAGTGTCTACTCAGTGTATAGAATTCACTGCAGCAAACCTACTACTGCCCTGATAATATTTTTGGTAGGTTGGGTGCTTGTTTTGTCTATTATGACAGAGATAGACTGCTAAATTTGTTCGAAGCTTATTAGTTAATGTTGTATGTTGTCTGTTTATATATTCTAATATTCACCATACCTATATCAATTACTCAAATATTTATTGTTGGCAAAATCATTACAGAAGAACTGCCAGTTTTTGCTCTCCAAGATGATAGAATTGTAGAGATAGTTGGGGAGCCTGCAGGCGTTCATAAGGCTATCGAGTTAATTGCATCTCATCTGAGGAAATTTTTAGTAGATCGTAGCATAATATCGATAATTGAAATGCAAGTAAGTGTGCTTTAGTTATAAGCCTGTATGGGATGAGCTTTTATTATTTTATCATATCTTCTGGACCTCACTTTCTGTTCATTTTGTTAGATGCAAATGCCTAATTCTCATGTGGAACACATGCCTCCAGCTCAGCCTTGGGGTCCGCCACCTCAGTCTTTTCCACCTAATGCAGGTGCAGGTCCTGGATATGGAGCTAGCCCCCGTTTCATGCCTCCTCCTAGGCAGTTTGATAATTATTACCCCCCTGTAGACATGCCACCTCCAGAAAAACAACCTCATCAAGGTATATCTGCCTATGGAAGAGAAGCTCCAATGCATTCATCATCCAGCCAGCCTGCTCCATCAGTAATCACTCAGGTGACCTTTTTTTTCCCAATTTTTTTACTTAAGCTACCTTGGTTAGTGAAGTAAACTAGGAATGTTGATCAAAAGCTTGATATCAATGCCTTGAAAGCCAGAGTGCTGTTTAAATGGGACTCTGGCCTGGGTTGTACTCTTGTAAATCCTTGACCCCTTGTTATTGGCTCTGAAAAAATCATTTCCTCATAGCAATTCAGTTCCTATGTGTCTATGTTCTGTTGTAGGCTGTCCGTAGATGTTGTGTCCTGGTATAGTAATCTTCTTTCCGAGAGTACCCCATTAGTTATCATGTGATCTCAGTAAGTCTCAGCCATTATTCTGAGGTTAAATATGTAATTTACAAATGGTTTTCAATAATTCTTAAACTCTGCTAGTTAGAACATAGGTGTTTAGACACTGATAAAAAAAGGTTTTGTTTAACGCATTACCTAGCTTTCGTAACTGATTCTTATGTTCTGTTTTTATTTTAATATTGATGTTTTAGTTAGAACATAGGTGTTTAGACACTGATAAAAAAAGGTTTTGTTTAACGCATTACCTAGCTTTCGTAACTGATTCTTATGTTCTGTTTTTATTTTAATATTGATGTTTTTGCAGTAGCTCAGTTTGTTGCTTTTAGGTTTAATTGGCTGAGTGCTATCTGCCTTGCTTGGTTTCACATTCATCTGTTTCGTGTCTTGTTTAGATTGTTTTGGTGGTTGAGCATGTAGTCTTTACAAATTTGCTTGGATGTTTATTCTAGTTTATGGTTCCCTCACTTAGATTGACTTGCATGAGTCCCTTCAAATCACGTTAGAGGTTGAGCTCGGAAAGAAAATGTTACAGATCGATTCTTAGAATGGTCTCTATATTTTGTATTTCTGTTATTATCTTTATTTTCTTATTTAATATAGTTATTTTAGGTTAAGTTTACTTGGGCATCAAGTTTAGGTTATTTCTTTTGTTATTTAAGTAGTAGGTTAGTCATCATTGAGATCATCGAAAGATCATTAGAAAATTGAGGAAGCCATTTGGCTTTAGGCAGGAAGTTTCTTCCTGATCGGCGCTTGGCGCTTGGGCAGGCTTCGGCCTGAGGTTTTTGTTATTTTCTGTTCGTTCTATTCCACTTTATTTATTTTCTCTAAGTAATTTCACCCTTAACTCTGTCAGAAAAGAAACAAAGTCGTAAGAAAGTCTATACATGTGTCTATCAAACGCATAATAGGGACATGATAAATTTGCAGGTCACAAATCAAATGCAAATTCCACTATCTTATGCGGATGCTGTAATTGGTACACAAGGTTCGAGTATAAGCTACATCCGTCGGATTAGTGGTGCCACAGTTACCATACAAGAAACAAGGGGAGCTCCTGGAGAAATGACAGTTGAGATTAGTGGAACTACTTCTCAAGTCCAAACTGCTCAGCAACTGATTCAGGTATTTTCGGTATCTAAAACCATCATAACTATTTTATTTGTTTATACAAATGGGAAGGTGTATGTTGTCTGGCCTTACATTGCACGTGCATGTCATGTATCCCGTGAGCTTGTTGAGTCGCGATCTTTTATATGCCTTTTTGTATAATTCATTCAGATGCATAAATATTCTCTCTTTTTTTTGCTCTAATCTGAAGGCATATGCTTGATAAGTAGTCATTGCTTATATCTTTTGGCAGAATTTCATGGCTGAAGCAGCAGCAGGCCAAGCGCAAGCGCAAGCTCAACACGCTTCGTCAGCTGATTACAACTCTTATGCAGCTCATGGCTCAGTATACACATCTCAGCCTCCAAATCCTAGTCATTCTGGACAAACCGGGGCCTACGGCTCAGTTTATGGCTCGAATTACGGTTATTGAGGTAGTTGTTCCTAAGCATCTCGTGATTTTAGAACTAGCTTTGTCTAGAGAGCCTAATAAATATTTGATGAGAGTTCCTTTTTTTTACAGAAATTAGAGAGATGAAAGTTGTAGGGCTAATATAGGATACTGCTGCTGCTGCTTCTAAGCTTCGTTTTCAGTGCTGGATGTAGAAGGCACTGTATTTTTATCTGTTGCTACATTTTCATGTATTAAATTAAAATATTGTATTGGTGTTTGTATTTCTGCATTGTTGGAGATATATGCATGAAACTCTCTATTTCTTTTCTTTCGCCTCTACATTGCTGTCTTGCTGATCTGACTGAGTTGCCATTGATGACGAGAGTTCTTTAGTGAAGACTGAGCTTTTTAGCATTTGCATGTCGAGGCGTAATCGAGAAGCTCGAGCTTATTGAGCTTTGAGTTTTTGAGTTTGACTCAATAGCAAACTCCACAAGTGTGAGCTTGACTTGACTCAACTCGGTTATTCATTAATATTAAATATATATATATATGTATATATATATATAATGAATATGACTAAGTTGTGTGTTAAAATTTTAAAAAATGTATTTAATGTAAAATGAATATAATTCAACTATTGGGGGTATATGTGTAAATAATTTAAATATAAAGACTAAAATTGTAAATTGAATAATCTTTTGTATAATTGTTGAAACGCCACTCTGTTTATATGCCTAAGGCATTGAAATTTGTACAATGTAATATAACATTTGACCAAATGGGGTATAGCATAGAATTTCTCCCGCAAATGGGGCAAGTGCAAAATACTACCACACAAGAGTAAAAAGCAATCTAAAATCATATTTTAATACAAAACTTATGATTATTTTAATAATGTTTGTCACGCTGTTATTATAAAAAAGAAACTATGAATATTCAACCCATTTTATGAATTAAAGTATTTTCTTTCGAAGTGAATTATCATTCGATTACTATACCATTAGGAAATTATCACAACGGGCCACACACACCCTTTTCCATTTAATGGGAAGCGAATTTGCTCTATTGAGATTTTGAATACCAATGCTCCCAGAATACTAATGCCCTTATGCCCTTAGTTGGTCAATCAAATGTTAAACTAGCAGTCCAAAGTCTTTATATGTGAAATGTATAGAATATTGTATATTTATATTAATACATGCATTTTTTGTGAATATTCTTCTTTTTAAAATACATTAATATTATAAATAATAATAATAATAATAAAACAAATATAAATATTATTTTCTATCTGTTATTTATTTTTAAATTAACCATTATTTGATATTAGATTATTTTAATTAATTTTCTCGAATATTATATATTTATAACATATACAAGGACAAAATTAAAAGTATTAAACAAATAATTTAAAATAATTATATTTTAAAATACTATAGTATTATAAAATATTAAAATAAAAATAAAAAATAATGTTAAATATTAAAAAATAAAAAAATACAAAAGAATAACATAAAAAATTAATTTCAAATTCGTAAGTAGTAGTAATTGAAAAATAAAAAATTATAAAAATTTAAAAATAATTAAAGAATAATATAAATAATTAAAAAATAAAAATATTAGAAAGAATAAATAAAATAAAATAAAATATTAAAAAGATTAATTTCAAATTTGTAATTAGTAGTGTGGAGGTCTATTTTTGTTAAAGGCCCAGTAAGCAAGGCCCGTGTGCGTTTTGAGGTCTTGAGGCCCGCTAGACGTGTGTCGAAGTCTAAGGGTTTAAGGTCGAAGAGGGCGATGTCGAAGAAGAGATAAAAGAGCAAGCTAGGGTAGAGCTCGAAACCAAGAGACCAAGTCAAAAAGGGACGTTAGAAAGATAAACATGACTCGGTCAAAACCCTTGAAGAGATAAGTATCTATCCCCGAAAATAAGGGAGGATCCCTTATTTATCGGAAAAAGGTTACAGCCCCATGGGATATAAATATCACAAAGGGGTGAAGCATGAGATTCATTGGAGTATTCATCAATCTGGCTAGAAATATTCTTAATCCTCTTTACATACGTTTAATCTCATTTCGACCTCATTCTTTTTGGCCTCAAGAAATCTTACTGGTTGCCAGAGCTCGAACTTACTATAGATTTAATCGTACAAATCAACCAACTACAATTTGGCACCCACCGTGGGGCTCTGATCAACCATATCAAAGATGACAGTCGACGGTCGAAGCAGTACGACCCCGAATCCTCAAGACAATCAGAGGGATTCGCCATCAATAACCCCTCCCGCAGGAGGAAACGGAGATATTACTCAAGTGCTGCGAGCGATCCAACAACGACTCGATTCCACCATTGTGGAACTCGCGACCATTCGAACAGAAAATTCAGTCCTCAAAGCTCGGATGGAAACATTCAGTTCACAGAATCAATTCCCCAACGGATTTCATCGACAACCCCCTCGAACTCGAAAAACCAGTCAGCTACGCGAACAGGTACTTTTAAATTCTGCTAACGAAACTGCTAACCAAAACATTGCAGGAACCAGCGAAGGACAACAGAACAAGGAAGATGCTAGCGATTCGTATCTTAGATCTCCCCCGGGGTTCGAATACATCGAGATCCAACCCGAAATCGAGGTCGAGAACAAACTGAAGCGGTTGGAAGAAATGCTCACACGAATCCCCGGAGTTCCCACACTTATTCGCAAAATGGCCCCAACAAGCTTCGCAGATTCTCCCTTTACAGAGGAAATCAGCCTTGTGGAGATGCTTCCGAAATTTACCTTCCCATCCATGAAACTGTTCGATGGCACTACTGACCCCGACGACCACATAGCACAATATAAACAAAGGATGTTCACTACTTCAATCCCACGACAAAGTAGAGAAGCCGGGATGTGTAAAGGGTTCGGAAGCAGCCTATCCGGACCAGCACTCCAATGGTTTACAAGTTTACCAAACTCGTCGATCTCCACCTTCGCCCAACTCAACGACCTGTTTGTTGAACAGTTCGCTAGTAGCCGGAGGATCGAGAAACACGCCGACGATCTCTACACAGTGATCCAAAAACCGAAGGAAACCCTACGAAGCTTTGTAGGACGATTCAATAGAGAAAAAGTATCGATCCCAGGATGCAACGTCGACACCGCCGTGTCAGCCTTCAGGAAAGGCTTAAAAAGGAGTTCAGATCTTTACAAAGAATTAACAAAATATCTGTGCAAGACAATGGAAGACGTCCTCGCCAAAGCATGGGCACAGATCAAATAGGAAGAAGACGAAGCAAACTCATCCAAATTTAGACCCCGGAACGATCAACCTCGCAAGGAACACAGGTCTCACATCAGAAACGAGAGGTATCGAGCGGATCCATATCCTCGCAACCCTAGATTCGACCCCAGAGATAGAAGGCTACCCGAACGCCCAGACAGAAGGCTACCCGAATATAATCTTTGCATAACACCTTCGAAAGCCGTGAATGCGTTGAAGGGGCTCGGTCAAAATGTCAAATGGCCCCCAAAGATGAGAACACCTGACAATGAGCGAGACAGGAACAAATTTTGCGACTTCCACAACGACCATGGGCATAGAACAGACGACTGCATCGCACTTAGACTTGAAGTGATCGAGCTTCTCAAAAGAGGTCACTTAGTCGATCTCCTGACCTCAAAAGGAAGAGAAAATTAGAATAGAAGAGACAATCATATGGAAACTCAGCCCATCGAACCCCCGAGAATCGATCGAACGCTAAATTGCATAACCGGGGGTTCAGAGGTCAATGACGTCTCCCAGTCGTCGGCAAAGAGGCACTGCTGGTCCCTCAAATATACAGCAAACATACCTAAAGAAGCTGAACTTGATGATCAGGCAACCCTCAACTTCTCCAGTAGTGAAGTATCTGAACTCTCACTCCCCCACCACGATGCACTAGTTATTTCTCTTTTAATATCGAACTGTTTAATCAAGCGAACTCTCATCGATAACGGGAGTTCCTCTAATGTGATCTTCCTTAGCACTTTAAAAGGAATGCAGGTGAAAGAAACAGATATCGTAAAGAAGTCCACAACACTGATCAGCTTCAGCGGAGAACACAAAACAACCTTAGGAGAAATCACGTTTCCCACTTACATTGAGGGGCTCAACCTCCTCACAAAATCTCAGGTAATAGACGCACCTTCAGCATACAACGTGATTATGGGACGACTCTGGATCTATGAACTCCGAGCAGTACCTTCAACATATCACCAAATCATAAAGTTCCCTACCCCATGGGGAGTTCGATCGGTACGAGGAGAACATATCTTATCAAGAGAATGCTATGTCACTACATTCAAACAGAAAATATTCATCGAGGTTAATTAGATAGAGGTCAGCTCAACCTCATCAAGCGCTGGAGATCGAAGTTATGAAGAACCAAAAGTCGAAGACCTCGACGAAATACAGATTCATCCCGAACATTCAGATCATAAGGTATCCATCGGGTCCAGATTAACCTCGAACATCAGGGAGCAATTGATCAAATTCCTCAAAGAACATCACCACTGCTTTGCATGGTCGTTCGAGGATATGACAGGTATCGACCCCTCCATTATAACTCACAAATTGCAGGTAGACCCGAAAAAAACCCCAATCAAGCAAAAAAGATGCAAATTCGCCCCGGAAAGAAACAAAATCGTGGACGAGGAAGTAGACAAACTATTAAAGAACGGACATATTCATGAGGTTCATTATCCTGAATGGTTAGCAAACATTGTGGTGGTAAAAAAGAAGAACGGAAAGAACCGCTTATGCATAGACTTCACCGACCTCAATCAGGCGTGCCCTAAAGATTCTTTCCCCCTATCACATATAGACACGCTAGTCGATGCAACGGCAGGCCATGAGCTCATAAGCTTCATGGATGCATTCTCGGGATACAATCAAATCCTAATGCACCACGAAGACCAAGAAAAAACAGCGTTCATTACACATCGAGGTATGTTCTGTTATAAAGTTATGCCTTTTGGACTAAAAAATGCAGGTGCAACATACCAAAGGTTGGTAAGTCGAATGTTCGAAGAGCTCATCGGGATAACAATGGAGGTATATATCGACGACATGCTAGTCAAATCAGTACGGGCTCAAGACCATGTCATGCATCTACAATGAACCTTCGAAGTCCTACGACGATACAATATGAAGTTGAACCCTACCAAATGCGCTTTTGGAATAACGTCTGGGAAATTCCTGGGATACCTAGTAATGAAAAGAGGAATCGAAGCCGACCCCAGCCAGATCAGAGCAGTTCGAAATATCCAACACCCCAAAAGCCCTAAAGACATCCAAAAACTGACCGGTCGACTAACAGCTCTTAGCCGCTTCATATCAAAATATTCAGAAAGAAGCCGAGCATTTTTTCAGACTCTACGAAAAAACAAAGACTTTGAATGGACCCCGGAATGTGCCAAAGCCCTCGAAGACCTTAAGGAATGCCTCGCAAGTCCACCTATTCTATCCAAACCAATTGACGGAGAGCTACTCCTTGTTTATTTATCTGTTTCTACTAACTCTGTCAGTGCAGTGCTTGTTAGAGAAGACGAGAGAAGACAACACCCCGTATACTATGCTGGCCGATCGCTGCTAGATGCCGAGACCAGATACCCGCAGCTCGAAAAGTTGGCCTTAGCACTGGTAATGACTTCCAGGAAAATGAAACCATACTTTCAAAGCCATTCAATAAAAGTAGTCACAGAGTTCCCCTTAAGAGCAGTACTAAGAAAGCCAGACTTCGCGGGGAGATTATCAAAATGGGCTATCGAACTCGGGGAGTATGATATTGACTTTGTTCCACGAACATCAATTAAATCACAAGTCTTATCAGATTTCATTGCAGACTTTTCCTATGAACCAGAAGTAAAAGTACTAACGAACCTCGAAGATAATGATTCAAAATACTGGACCCTCCAAGTTGATGGATCCAGCACTTCGAAGGGGAGTGGAATGGGCTTAGTACTAACTAGTCCAGAAGGAATAATCACAGAGAGATCTATTCGATGTGGGTTCAAAACCACCAATAACGAGGCTGAATACGAGGCCCTCATAGCAGGATTAAATTTGGCAGCCGACATAGGAGCTAAAAGACTTCGAGTCATGAGCGATTCGCAATTGATAATAAATCAGTTTGAAGGAGAATTTCAGACAAAAGATTCAAGGATGGTATCATACCTCGCGGTTGCAAAACAAGCAGCAGCTAAGTTCGAAAAAATCGTAGCCCAACACATCACCAGAGAAGAAAACCGCCACACCGACGCATTAGCTAATCTGGGATCAACTATACAAACTAGCCAAGATAAAATCTGTTAATCTATCTTTTCTAGTTTAACCTCAGGTGGAATCCTTGGAAGAAAAGCAAAATTACTTGCAATCCTATCACAACATCATAAGAACAAACAAATATGGACGTCATATGAAGTTCCCACTCAAGAAAAAATATGTACAACATCAGTTAATGTTTGAAACTTGTCCTGAAAATTTTTATAGAAAATGCGAAGAAGTCTACGGATGGTCCTCCACTCCCTTCTCGACCTCCGAGGCAGCCGTCTTCGCAGCATCCTCCCCGGCCTCGATCTTCTTCCCTTCGACGGCCCCGTCCGTAGAGTCCTTGACTGCCTCAGTCTCCGCCTCATCATCAGCCTCAAGAAAGGAAAGGTCAAGATCAGGCATCTTCTCCTTGATCGCCTCGACCACAGCAGAACCCCCCTCCTGGTAAAAGAGCTCCTTGTAAGGTTCGAACTCGGTGGAATCGACCAGCGAAGCGAAGTCCAGAGTCGCATGGTGGGCTTCGAGCTCCTCTATCCGTGCCTCAGCAGCAGCCAGCCTCAACTCCAGAGAGGCCTTCGAAATCTCCAGCCGGGCTTGATGGTCCAAAGCTCGGTCAAGTTGCACCTGAGCTCCGGCGGCCAGTGCACGAGCCGAATCCCACTCCACGAGCAAGGCCGACTTTTCAGCAGCAAAGTCACGCCTCTCCTCGGCGATTATCTCCTGCTCCTCAGAGACCTCCATCAACCTCTTCTCGAGGCCCTTAGCATGCCCCGAGACCCGGCTCCAGAGCTGATATTGGTAGAAGAGGGCCTGCAACATAGTAGACCGCTCTAAGTCAAATATTCATTTGAGCATAAAGTATAAAACACATGAAGAAAATAGGGATGAAAAGGGATAAGCAAACCTTCAATAACATTTGGAAGGCAAGTCGAGCCTGCTCCTCCAGGCCTTCTCTCTCGAACTCCAAGGGAGAACAGCCGTCTGCAATACCGGATTGGACATCCAATAGGAAAGGCCTCAGGGGCACCTTTAGGCTGCTTGATTCCTTCGAAGCCTTTTTCGGAACCAGGGCTTCGACATCGATCATGGGTGGGGGCAGTGTCGAAGGATTGGAAGCCTCGAGGCCGGAATGATCTTTCTGCTTCTTCGAAGGCGACGAGGCTGAGGGTGTGGCCCCGACAATCCTTTTGACGCCGGATGACGAGGGGCTTAACACCTTAGATGCGGCTAAGGATTTAACCTTGTCGTCAGAAGGACGAATCTTCAATTTTCCCATGTCAAAGAGAGTTCGATCACGGCGAACGACTTCAAACTGACGGTCTTCTTTGGGGAGAGAAGAGGCTACTTCAACTCGCTCCGCCTCAGTACCTGACACGTCTTTTCACTTGTGGAAGCCTGCAAAGAGACACAAAGCATAAAATTAGAGATAACACTGATATGTATAAAAAAAAGAAGAAGTAGAAAGAAAGGGAGACAGGCTTCGAAGACCCACGGGCTTCAGTGAACGACGATTGCAAGATCCTATTGCTCGAAGTCTCCGCCGGAACAAAAATGAATTTCGGCTTCCAGTCCCCCAACGAAGATGGAATGGTGTTTATTAGAGGGGCTCGTTCCCCGACCCACTTGGTAAAGTAGTAAAAGCCTTTTTGACTAGGGGTAACCACAATTCGGTATGAGGAATGCCACTCCCCGACGCTAGGTTCGGGAAATCCTAAGTTTTCCCAGAGGTAATACATGCCCAACATATGATACCACCCTATTGGTGATATTTGGGCAGGGGCTATTCCATAGAAATGCGAAATCTTGGTAAAAAAAGGGTGAAGAGGAAGTCCTATACCCTTGTCGATGATTAGGGTGTAAAAAGCAGTGAAATCGGGAGGGGGTCTGCTGGCTCTATCTGAAGTCCTAGGGACATGGACCTCTACCCCCGACCCTGAATATTCTGGAGAAGTAATTTTCCTAATTAGGTCAACCCCTACTTGAGGGACGACCTCGGCGGCTTTGAAGTCTGCGTTCGAAGAAGGAGAGCCCGCAGCTTCGGCTTTTCGCTTCTTTGATTTACCCACGTGTTTCTTGGTGGCCACCTTCGAAGCCTTGAGGTGGCTCACCACCGACCCTCTCCCGATACGAGGAATAACAACATGCCTCTCTACAGTGGATTGGGACGGAGGGATAACAAGTCCTGTAGATTCAGAAACCGAGCCGAAAGATTGCTCCGACTCGGCTGACCTAGCTCCGCCACCCCAGCTTCGGGTCCTCTCATCATAATCACCACTACCCGACATACTCATGATCCTAGCGGGAATGCAAATCTATAAGAAGACGCTAAGAAAAAGGTCCTATCAAGAATCAAGGATTGATACCCAGAAATACCAAAGAACCTATCCCCTGTTCTAATCCAATTTCGTCGGCAAAATATAAAAATTATCAACAATCAACAATGACTCCAAAAAAACCACCACCAAGTCTATTCACACAAAATCCATGTAAATCCAAGCCTAAATCTCCTACTTCTATAAACTACTAAAAGTAAAACCCTAGTCTGGAAATTCCTCAAGAAAACGGAGAGGAGATGGAGGAGTAACCTGGAAGTTTGAAATCTTGAAGTAAACGGAGGAATCTTGGACGTCGGGAAGATGGAGGCGCGCGGTAATCAGGGGGGAATTCGAGCAAAGTCTTCAAATAAAGTTATAATCGGGCGCATTTGAATGAAAGAAAGGAGGGAATAAGTTGGGTAAAACTCAATTTAAACCCAAAAAACTAATCTGAGCCGTGTATCCCGCATGTCGGGCGGTTGAGATTGAAAGGAAGGTGGAAAGTCGGCAAGAGGAGTTTTAAAAAGACTATTTCACCCTCGGCCTTACGAAGTCTGTTCTCACGACCCTATTAGCTCCCCAGGACCTTTATTCAGGTCTGGAGCCTTACGAGGTCTGCTCTCACGACCTTATTAGCTCCCCAGGACCTTTATTCAGGTCTGGAGTCTTACGAGGTCTGCTCTCATGACCTTATTAGCTCCCTATGACCTTTATTCAGGTCTGGAGTCTTACAAGGTCTGCTCTCACGACCCTATTAGCTCCCCAGGACCTTGATTCAGGTCTGGAGCCTTACGAGATCTGCTTTGAAGATCCTTTTTTCCATCTCATGTTCGTTCATTAACAGTGTCAAAACATGGACTTTACTAATCATCCGAGATATTTTACGATCATCCCTTTGCGTTACGGCGACATTCATTATGATCCTCGATCCTCGAGCCTCAGGTAATGAGGGGCTAATTGTGGAGGTCTATTTTTGTTAAAGGCCCAGTAAGCAAGGCCCGTGTGCGTTTTGAGGTCTTGAGGCCCGCTAGACGTGTGTCGAAGTCTAAGGGTTTAAGGTCGAAGGGGGCGAAATCGAAGAAGAGATAAAAGAGCAAGCTAGGGTAGAGCTCGAAACCAAGAGACCAAGTCAAAAAGGGACGTTAGAAAGATAAACATGACTCGGTCAAAACCCTTGAAGAGATAAGTATCTATCCCCGAAAATAAGGGAGGATCCCTTATTTATCGAAAAAAGGTTACAGCCCCATGAGATATAAATATCACAAAGGGGTGAAGCATGAAATTCATTGGAGTATTCATCAATCTGGCTAGAAATATTCTTAATCCTCTTTACATATGTTTAATCTCATTTCGACTTCATTCTTTGGCCTAGAGAAATCTTATCGGTTGCCAGAGCTCGAACTTACTATAGATTTAATTGTAGAAATCAACCAACTACAAGTAGTAATTGGAAAAAAAAATTAAAAATAAGAATAAAATTAAAAAATTTAAAATAAATAAATTTAATTTTAGCTGCGTAAATATTCCGTAGCTAATCTGTCTCTAAAATAAATAAATAAATAAAGTATTGTTTAACGAATGATTTTTCCATTTTTACCGTAGTGACGGAAAAATCTGTCGGTATTCCGTCGTTAAATTTAAAAAATAAAATTCAAAAATTAAATTACAACATTTAACAAAAGATTATTCCTCCATTGAGTTAGTGATGGAAAAATGCATCTTTAATTGTATCCGTCGCATAATATGATGATAGATGTTCCGTCGCTATGTCCGTCGCCAATTTAATATGCTGCTGTTTCATCGCCCATTCTGTCACTCGTGATGACAAAATGGATTCCATGACCATTTTCGTCGCCGATTGGTGTTTTCTTGTATTGAGTCAACGTCCGATATTGAAATTGAATGAGAGCTTTGAAACTCTAATGTGTGGGTTATAACCACAGTTTCAATTTATTTCATAGACAACTATAAACGATAGAATCTATATAATATATAATAACAACACCACATCCGTAAATAGAAATTTAATGTTTTCCCGCCCATTTGCACCTTCTGAAAATGAAAAAAATAATATTTTATATTACTCTATTATTTATTTTCCATTTAAAAGATTGAATATTAGTATAGTATAAATATATGATTATATAATTCCATAAATACTAGATTGCACGCAACTAATCATGGAGACCACAATTAATGGGATATATGTCTACATAATTATATATCAAATGTATAAATATCAAAAGATCACAATTGCATTAACGAACTTTTTTTTTCAATTCTTAATATATATATATATATATATGTAATTAGTTACGGTAAATATGTACAATTTTTTATATGTGTGTAAAACACCGACAATCAATATAAATAATTAATATAATTACATATATTTGTGAGTATTATTTTTTATAATAATATTATGTGATTGAATTTCAAACAAGTTTCAAAACATGCATGTTGGAGTATTTTTTTATTTTATTTTTAAAAAGTCGTTTTCTCTTTAAATATGAATATGATTGTCATTGTATATATTCTTTGCAAGGTTAGATTTTTTTTTTTGCATTAATATTTTGTTTTCTATTTTGTAGGATTAAAATTTCCAACTTGGTATCATTGGTATCACAAATCAAAACTTTGAGAAGAAAGTAATATTTACAATTGTATTGCTTCAATTTTTTTTATATAATGTTCACATCTTTTGTATTATAAAGAGTTTTTTTTTAAAAATCTCTGTTATAATGCCCACTTTGATTTTGTTGTATTATAAAAAAAATGATTTTTTTTTGGGGGGGGGAGTGCACATAGAGTTGGAAAAGTAATAAGTTGCCAAATTTTGCAAATGACAATCATCCCACATTGAAGTTTAAAGATAATTATTCTGCTTGAACATGCTATAAATTATAATGGTCAACAACAAATTTCTCACACCTCACATTTCTCTTGGTCTTTTAGTTTAGACTTGAGAACAAATATAGTGTTTGAATTAATTAATTTAATATTTAAATATATATTTAAATATTTAAATTAAAATTTTGAATTACATATATTTTTTGAATGTTTTTGAATTAAATATGTAAATCAATATCGGATCACAAACAAATCAATTAATCAATTCATCTATACTATTAATTTATAAAAATGTTTAAATTTTTTAAGTTAAATATATTTAATTATCAAATTAAAAGTATTAATTGATAATATCAATTTAATGTTAAATAATTTAAAATTTTGAAATTAACATACATAAGTTATCAACTTTAAATATATTTTAGACTTTTAATTTTTGAAACAAAATTTATCCCCACATTGAAGAACTAACAAATATTGTTGTGAATAAATAAATTATAAATTGTGAGACCCAATAATAGTCTTTCCACCTTTCTTGCCCTTTCAATTGATATCAAGTACAAAAAGTTTGAATTAACATTATTAAAAAATTCAAATAAAATATTTTAAATTATTAATTTTAAAAAGTAATTAAGTTAATTAAATGTAATTAAAAAAATCAAGATACGCATAAATTTTTTAAATTAAATATATTTAATTTTTCAAAATAAATGTATTAATTGATTTTATAAATTTATTATTAAACAATTTTAAAATTTTGAAGCTAAAATATTTAAGTTGTCATTTTTAAATATACTAGCATTACCCACCGTGCGATGCACGGATAAAATTTATGAATATAGAGATATTTATATTATAACAATGTTTTAATAACAATTCATAGAATAAGGGTTAATTACACTCGAGTATTCAATAATGTTTGCCCATTTTTCACCTTAATCCTAAAAATTCAAAAGTTACACTTTAATGCCGAACGCTTGACAAATATTTATAGCACTAATATAATTTTTCAGTGACTCATATATTGACATGGAATGTCAGCCTCACCTTCAATTGCCTTCACATCTGCCTAAGATATTTCATGTTAATATTTGGGACATTGAAAATTTACTTTAGTGTTATAATTATTAATTTGTCAAATATTTGGTATTTAAGTGTAACTTTGAAACTTTGAGACAATAATGAAAAAATAGCAAATATTGAGTACTCAAGTCTAATTAACTATACAAATAACCATAAAATAAATTCAAATGATATTCACTTTATAATTATTAATTTTCAAGTACTTTTATGCACACATTTATAATTAGAGATATTTATAAAAAGGGTTAATTTCTAAAAAATTCACTACATTTTAACAAATTTGTAATTTAAATATGACTCTTAAAATGTTGAAATAATAATCCGGTCTTTTGATTTGTAGCAAAAATAGGCAGGCCAAAAAAAAAATCGACAACTCGAAAATTGATGTTGCATAGTAAAGAAAATTAACGCCCCAAACCTGAATTATCTGTATACGTGGAAAAATTATTGTTACATCCTAATTCTGATAATCGAAGAAAAAAATTGGGGGTGTTAAATTTGCTACAAATCAAAAGGTTTTGCTATTATTGCAACATTTTAAAAGCCGTGTTTAACTTGCAAATTCGTTTAAAAGGGGTGAATTTTTTTACAATCAACCCGTATGAAAATATAGGCTAAACAAAATATAAGAGAGTGATCTATATAAAAACATGTTATATTGTTGTTGTGATATTCCGATTTATTTTGCGGTAAAAAATATACACAAGTAATTGATTATCATTTATCTTTTAATTTTGAACATCATTTTTCAGTTTTAAATAATATATATCACGTTTAATTTACAAAATTACAACCACCACTAAAAATGGACTATATTATTGATAGTTAAACAAATATTATAAATTTAAAACTTGTAAAATCAAATACTTCAATAATTACTAAAATTATATTTTACACTCGTTTGGGGTAAAGTTGATTTTACTTCATTAAATTGCAGATTTGCTCATTTAAAATAATTTTTTTTAGTAAACATGGAACTTGAGGTGAAGACGATTTAAGAGGAGCTGTATATCAACAATTAAGAATACATTTTATATTCATTAAAAAATATTTTCATTAATATTTCTCATGAAAAACAATTAATTTATCAATTTATATTAGTAATTATTCTAGTGATCAAGGCTTTCACAACTAAATTAGCCAAAGAGGGTGAAGAAGTTATATATTAACTACTATAAATATTTTTAAAACATACTTGAAACTTTTCATTAATGAAAAAAAAATTCATAATCGTATATAGAAATTGAAAAAAAAAATATTTTATTAAGTATAATATTAACCAATTTAAAGTGGAATTGATTGGTTTCCCCTATCTTATTAACAATATAAATTTGAATGAATATTACTTCACCAAAAAAAGAAGAAAAATGAAAGTAGGGTCTCCTACGGTGCTCTTCTTCAAGAAAAATCTATTTCTTCTTGGCCATCGTTCTACTTCCTTTCATCCAGTAAATCTCCAGAACCCGGAATTTATTTTTAACTCATCACAAGTACATTATGTGTAATCATTCTTTCTTTTCTTTAAACCAAATGGAACATTATAGCTTTGAACACTACTATTTTTTGACACATGAAGAATTTACAGAACTAAGAACTAAAAAATTTAGAGCTTCACAAATATGCAAGCAAAAATAAACTAAGATATTAAAGACACAATTAGGCAAGTGAGAATTGAACTATATGATTTAAAGGCACAAAAATAATTGTATAGATATATCAATTGAAAAAAACAAATGATGAAGGAATGTGATATATAAAATGGAGTCCACCATTACTCAATAATGGTTGAAAAGTAAAAGTGTAATACCCCGAAATATTTTAGAAGGTTTAATTCAACTTATGTTAACCTCTGGTAAGTTAGAAAATAAGCTGGGTCCTTAAAGGACTCAAATAAAGGAAAATCCCAGCCAGGGAAATCTGTTAAATCTAATTTGGTCAAAAATTGCCTTAAAAATATGTTATGATATTTTTCTCGGGTTGATAGAAAATGTTTCAAGAATCATGCCAATCTTTGAAATTTCAAATTTCGAGTTCAAATGAACTCTTGGCACAACTTTAAGTTGGAAAATAATAAATTTAATAGAAAAAGGCACATCCGTCATTATCCAATTTCTTTTTCGAAATATTATCCTATTCTTAATTATCCTATTCTTTTTCCATCATTATCCTCTTTCTTTTATTCGTTATTATCCTATTTATTTTTCCTCTATAAATAGGAGCTTAAGGTTTCATTTTTCATTCATTTTCAAAATCGAAACGCCGAGCAGCTTCCAGAGAATATACAACTCTAGTTTCCTATTTCAATTCTGAAATAGTCATTTTGAAGGTGTCAACGCGTAGATCACGAATACATGATTGAAATGATGACACGAAGGATGATCACGATGGAAAATCATCGTGACCGCTGCCAATTCCTCGGAGAAGGTACTTTCTCCGATTCTGGTCATTCGGACCGATGAATTTAGAAATTTCAAGTTCTAAATATGCTTATATTTCGATTATCTTTAATTCTACCGATTTCGATTTTTGATATTGTGAGTTTTCGGTATTTTTCCCCGTTTTCATTTTATGTAAATCTCAGATCTACTCTTCCTGGATTGTCGTATTAGAAATCTTCTTTTTATAAATAGCCTTTGATCATTTGGATCTTGTAGTTAACCGGAATAGATTTTTGATTTCTCGTCGTTTGAAATCCGGATCCGAATATTATATTATAAATCTGTCAGTTTCGAATTTATGATCTAGCCGTCCGATCTTTGATCTGATTACACCATTAAATTCTTTATTTTCTGAACTATCAAAAATTGTACTTTTGAGCGAAAATCCAACGAGTATCGATCTCAATCGAGACCGATACATTTCAGCTAAAATCTGTGAGTTTTTGTCCCGTTTCACCCATTTTGGGTCGTCAAATCGAAAAAGTTTCTTCTCAAAAGTTGCTCTAAATAATATTTCCTATGCTCCCGTCGAATTTCGTAATTTTCGGATGAGTTTTGAATAATATTGATTATTTAATATAAGTAGTTATTTTTATACTGGAGTCATGTGTTATCGAAAAATTATAAAACTCTCAAACTATAGTCTTGGCATATATAGGATGGTCCTTGAATATTTTCATAATTTTTGAACGGTTAGAAAGTGCCGTGGCACAAATCTGATAAAAATCGATTAAAATGGCAAGTTTTGAAAAGAGACCCCTGTCAAATCGGTTGGTCCCAATAAATCAAGAATAATATTTTGGAATTTATTTCCTTCTTTGTCGGAATTATTCGAGGTCTCTAGAGTCGCCCAATCTATTTCTAAAAAGAATAAAATTAAATAATAGCTCGGATTACAGTAGATTAATTTCCGAAAATATAGTAGTCGTTCTGAGCTGAAGATCGATCCTTGTAGGATTTGCGTGACTTACGAGGAAAGTGAAGGATTGAATCTCGAGATGGTTAGAGCATCTTAGCCTAGGGGAACCAGGGAAGGACTTCTGTATGTATAAGGTGGGCTACTATATCTTTCTAAATTGTATCTTTCGAGTTATTAAGCTCTGCTTTGCTAAAATTGCATATGTGACTATCTGTGTTAAATATTTACGTGCTACTGTATGTTGTCGGAGTCTCATATACCAGCGCTGTGTCAATGTGAGTAGCTACAGTATGCATGCATTGTTTGTCCTGCCCTACTCCTTGTCGGTGAGACTAAAATGAAACACTTATTGATTATACTCTTTGGGTATATTATGGCCATACTCAACTTTATGCGCCGGTGATGTAATTCGGGTTGCGGGCAGTGACGGGTTATACTCTTAAGCGCTTCACGATAAAATGTTTTGGTGAACTTAGGTTGCTTCCAACTTTTAAACCTCCTAAGTTTCACTACCTGCATGAACACAGATAGATTACTTTAATAAAATGATTTGCATAACTTGAATTATAAAACTTGCCCACTGAGTGCATTAGTACTCAGCCCAAATCTTTTCAAACATTTTCAGGTCAGTAGGCTGGAGCGTGGAGGTGACGAGGCTGAGATATGGGCTATTATGATTTACATATTTTTTTTCCGTTGTCTCTTTTATTTAGTATTCTATTAAGAATTGAGTTTCCGCACTTGTGATATTCTTTTTGCTAAATGCTAAGAACTCTGATCTTGGTATTTTGTTGATATGATTCTGTTTCTCTGATTCTGAACATCTATTGACTTCCTAATTAACATGTCTCATATGTTTAACCATATAATTATTCTAAGGGAAGGAAGCCCCGTCTTTTGCTATGCCTATATGATCATTCATGTTGGTCTATGGAAGGGCTTCATTTGTTCAGCATATTGGTGTCTGTTTCTCTTGTCGGCCTATGAATGGGTCTATTGATTGTTGGTATCTGTTTATTTGTTTTCGTTTGGCCTATGAAAGGGCTTATTGAATTGTTACAGCTTCCATTCTTCTCTTATAAGCCGTTATAAACGGGGATTCGCTCTAGTTACAGAGGTTATGCTGTCTAATTTTTCGGAAGCCATAACCTATCTTTGGCATACTCGATTGTTAAATTTTATTCCAAACATTAATCCTTTTGGATTAACACCCCGTCATTAATTTAATTACCCCATTTCTTTCCCGCTTCTTAATTCCCACCCCCGTGGCGTCCATTTCCACGGTCTTTCGGGATCGGGGCGCTACAAAGTGGTATCAGAGCAAGTTTGCAACTCTGCAGACCTGCTGGGTCTTATTTTGTCTTTCATTGAAATTCCGTGTGATATTATATAAGCCCTCAGCTCGTCACTCACGCAACAGCTTAAAAGGTACGCGTATTTTTATGCAAATTTTAGTTTTTAAAAGTTTGCATTATATGTTGAAATGTTAAGTATGTCTGAAAATGAAAAATTAGGATTCGCCGTGTTAACGGGAATTCCTCGAAAGATTGATGAAAGATTAGGATTCGCCTTGTTGACGGGAATTCCTCAAAAGATTGATTATTATGCTGATTGCATACTCTGATTAACTACGCTGATTGCGTACTTTGTTGCTATGGTGATAGCATACTGGTTTGAAATATGTCTGTGAGCATACTGATTGTTGTCGAAAAACTATGTTGATTACATATATGTATGAACTTGTTTATATATGCCTTGTGCATACTTGTGATGTTGGGAACGTGTGGAATGCACACTGTAAACCTTAATAGCCGGAATGTGTTTATTGTTTATACTCTTCAATGAGTACAAGAACTTGAAAGTGGGAGAATGTAAGATTAACTTAGCCTATAGTTGCTGAACTTAGGCTGAACTTGTAAACACTTATGAGATTGTTGAGAACATAGTTTGACTGAGGAAACGTTTCATTTTGATGACTAAACATAAACTTACGGCTCGGAATAACTGCCACATGTATATCATGATGAGCGGATTATGAGATTTTGTACATATACCAAGAAAGAGATCGATTCGGTGTTTGAGTTCATTGGGGAAATAACCTACTCTATGGAGGTCAACATTCGGTTAGAAGAAGTCTTTCAGATTGAGCTGTGTTAAAGTTGACCAAGAATTTGCATTGTTACTAGGAAGATGGACACATTAAGGAATAAAATATTTTGAAAACAAAAACATAAGTCAACGATCTATGTGGAGACTGTGAATTTTTGTGGGTAGATATGTTAGACGATGATGGCTACTACAAACAAGGTTCAACATCAGAATTGCCACCTGAGCGAAATATTGAGGTAGACCGATCACCGTCTTTTATACATCCATGTGGAGATGAGGTTATAAAGCTTTAACTTTGAACTAGAAACAAAGAAACGAGTAATCGATTTATAGGCCAGTTATCAGATTGTAGATCTATTACACATTTAAGAAATCCCTACGCAAGCTTTCAACTTAGGAGTCATGTTTAACGATCCTGTTGCGATTACATGGAATAAAGATTCGTTCCTCCAAGAGAAAGCTCTTCACCTCAGTGGATGGCTAATTGAGGCCCTGGCGTGTTTCATTCCCAAGATTTGTAGCTTGTTTTCGGTCAATTTTTAGAATGAGGGTGAAGATGGTCATCATGATTGCTACCAAATTAATTTAAAGATATGTTTTCCGGTGTTCTACTCAGCTTCCAGGAGAAGTTAAGTCAAACTATTTTGAGTGTAGGAGGTATCATAGATCAAGCCGTTCTCTCGTATCCTTCCGATGGATAGAAAATGATTCCCGAGACGTCGCTTTCCCAGCCAATGCAAAGTCTAGCTGACTCGTGCTTTATCGTAGCAACCTCATAAAAAAAAACAAGATGGGCGAAGCTCAAGAAAGAAGGAAGGAGAACCTGAAGAATATCGTTAAGAATATAGACCTAGTGTTCGATACATTGAGAGTTTCATTATGATAGGAAGTTTTGATGAGTCTATTTATTCATTCTCGTGTTGATAGAATCGATTTATTCATTTTCTTTTGAAATCGATTTATTCTCTTATTAATTGAATCAATTTCCCTTCAACAGCTTCATATCATTTGAAATTATCCATTTATACCACTTGGGATTTGTTGATTTTATCCTCATGAATAATTTGAAATCTTTTGGATGATACTTCTTTGATCATCAAGAATCAGCAATGGCATTTACTTGTTAGGCTATGCTGACGCCTTTATGAAAATATTTCAGCACGGTTCTCAGCTCTTAAGCGTTGATTTTCTTTTATTATTCCCATATATCTTTGTAAAATGCGAGAACCTTTCGAGTTATGAATCCTCTAAAAAGGAAATATTTTTGGAATAAATAATCTAGTGTTATATCTCTTTCAGTTTTTGAACTTGTTAAAGATTATTGATCAGATAAAGTCCTCACTCCGAGGCATTTGTTTCTTTTAACTTCCACTTATAGAACTCGAGTGTAGAACCTCAAATAGAAGAGAAAGCTTATAGAAGTATTCCTTTAAGTATTTTGTCAGGAGATCGAATGATAGTATTCCATAATGACGAATGGAACCGAAGCAGTACCAGTTAGTGTTCTCCAAAGTCGAAAGTACATTTCTAAAGTAATTTCTCAGTTCGTAACATTTAAGATGATCAATGGATGTCAACAAGCAAGTTTCGAGCTTACAGTTAAAGTCTAGACATGCGATTCTTATTATGCATGCAATCGAAGGTGATCACTAGCGGGAGCCAGACAATCGGATTACCACTTTAAAGAAAAGAGAAGAGTATAACAAGTAAAATAAGACTAATTTGCATCGGAAATACGATTCAAGCACGCTTCAAGAAGACGTGAACGTCGAATCTCAAGATTTTAAGAAAAGAGATAAAACACAGTTCGAACCTGAAAGAATTTATAATCCAACCGTCCAAGGGCGTGCTCATTCGAATCATGGAGAGATTATATGAAGTCGGTGCATCGTGATAGCTCTCACAAAGGATAGAGAAAGATGGCAAACGTTTAGGCTTTCAGAAAGATAAATTTGCGTGGAAAAGAAGAGCGAGCATAGACTTTTCAAAGAAGTATTTGACCAAGAAGGAAGCGGAAAGAGGGATAAAGGTTGAGAATCAACCTAAAGAATAGGAAACCCATATCAGTTCTAGGCTGCAAGTACAAAAATTCAGGTTTTGAACCCTGAGGATGTACTTTGATACTTCTTCTCAAGATATGGAAATTTCGGGACGAAATTTATTTAAGGGGGGTAGAATGTAATACCCCGAAATATTTTAGAAGGTTTAATTCAACTTATGTTAACCTCTGGTAAGTTAGAAAATAAGCTGGGTCCTTAAAGGACTCAAATAAAGGAAAATCCCAGCCAGGGAAATCTGTTAAATCTAATTTGGTCAAAAATTGCCTTAAAAATATGTTATGATATTTTTCTCGGGTTGATAGAAAATGTTTCAAGAATCATGCCAATCTTTGAAATTTCAAATTTCGAGTTCAAATGAACTCTTGGCACAACTTTAAGTTGGAAAATAATAAATTTAATAGAAAAAGGCACATCCGTCATTATCCAATTTCTTTTTCGAAATATTATCCTATTCTTAATTATCCTATTCTTTTTCCATCATTATCCTCTTTCTTTTATTCGTTATTATCCTATTTATTTTTCCTCTATAAATAGGAGCTTAAGGTTTCATTTTTCATTCATTTTCAAAATCGAAACGCCGAGCAGCTTCCAGAGAATATACAACTCTAGTTTCCTATTTCAATTCTGAAATAGTCATTTTGAAGGTGTCAACGCGTAGATCACGAATACATGATTGAAATGATGACACGAAGGATGATCACGATGGAAAATCATCGTGACCGCTGCCAATTCCTCGGAGAAGGTACTTTCTCCGATTCTGGTCATTCGGACCGATGAATTTAGAAATTTCAAGTTCTAAATATGCTTATATTTCGATTATCTTTAATTCTACCGATTCCGATTTTTGATATTGTGAGTTTTCGGTATTTTTCCCCGTTTTCATTTTATGTAAATCTCAGATCTACTCTTCCTGGATTGTCGTATTAGAAATCTTCTTTTTATAAATAGCCTTTGATCATTTGGATCTTGTAGTTAACCGGAATAGATTTTTGATTTCTCGTCGTTTGAAATCCGGATCCGAATATTATATTATAAATCTGTCAGTTTCGAATTTATGATCTAGCCGTCCGATCTTTGATCTGATTACACCATTAAATTCTTTATTTTCTGAACTATCAAAAATTGTACTTTTGAGCGAAAATCCAACGAGTATCGATCTCAATCGAGACCGATACATTTCAGCTAAAATCTGTGAGTTTTTGTCCCGTTTCACCCATTTTGGGTCGTCAAATCGAAAAAGTTTCTTCTCAAAAGTTGCTCTAAATAATATTTCCTATGCTCCCGTCGAATTTCGTAATTTTCGGATGAGTTTTGAATAATATTGATTATTTAATATAAGTAGTTATTTTTATACTGGAGTCATGTGTTATCGAAAAATTATAAAACTCTCAAACTATAGTCTTGGCATATATAGGATGGTCCTTGAATATTTTCATAATTTTTGAACGGTTAGAAAGTGCCGTGGCACAAATCTGATAAAAATCGATTAAAATGGCAAGTTTTGAAAAGAGACCCCTGTCAAATCGGTTGGTCCCAATAAATCAAGAATAATATTTTGGAATTTATTTCCTTCTTTGTCGGAATTATTCGAGGTCTCTAGAGTCGCCCAATCTATTTCTAAAAAGAATAAAATTAAATAATAGCTCGGATTACAGTAGATTAATTTCCGAAAATATAGTAGTCGTTCTGAGCTGAAGATCGATCCTTGTAGGATTTGCGTGACTTACGAGGAAAGTGAAGGATTGAATCTCGAGATGGTTAGAGCATCTTAGCCTAGGGGAACCAGGGAAGGACTTCTGTATGTATAAGGTGGGCTACTATATCTTTCTAAATTGTATCTTTCGAGTTATTAAGCTCTGCTTTGCTAAAATTGCATATGTGACTATCTGTGTTAAATATTTACGTGCTACTGTATGTTGTCGGAGTCTCATATACCAGCGCTGTGTCAATGTGAGTAGCTACAGTATGCATGCATTGTTTGTCCTGCCCTACTCCTTGTCGGTGAGACTAAAATGAAACACTTATTGATTATACTCTTTGGGTATATTATGGCCATACTCAACTTTATGCGCCGGTGATGTAATTCGGGTTGCGGGCAGTGACGGGTTATACTCTTAAGCGCTTCACGATAAAATGTTTTGGTGAACTTAGGTTGCTTCCAACTTTTAAACCTCCTAAGTTTCACTACCTGCATGAACACAGATAGATTACTTTAATAAAATGATTTGCATAACTTGAATTATAAAACTTGCCCACTGAGTGCATTAGTACTCAGCCCAAATCTTTTCAAACATTTTCAGGTCAGTAGGCTGGAGCGTGGAGGTGACGAGGCTGAGATATGGGCTATTATGATTTACATATTTTTTTTCCGTTGTCTCTTTTATTTAGTATTCTATTAAGAATTGAGTTTCCGCACTTGTGATATTCTTTTTGCTAAATGCTAAGAACTCTGATCTTGGTATTTTGTTGATATGATTCTGTTTCTCTGATTCTGAACATCTATTGACTTCCTAATTAACATGTCTCATATGTTTAACCATATAATTATTCTAAGGGAAGGAAGCCCCGTCTTTTGCTATGCCTATATGATCATTCATGTTGGTCTATGGAAGGGCTTCATTTGTTCAGCATATTGGTGTCTGTTTCTCTTGTCGGCCTATGAATGGGTCTATTGATTGTTGGTATCTGTTTATTTGTTTTCGTTTGGCCTATGAAAGGGCTTATTGAATTGTTACAGCTTCCATTCTTCTCTTATAAGCCGTTATAAACGGGGATTCGCTCTAGTTACAGAGGTTATGCTGTCTAATTTTTCGGAAGCCATAACCTATCTTTGGCATACTCGATTGTTAAATTTTATTCCAAACATTAATCCTTTTGGATTAACACCCCGTCATTAATTTAATTACCCCATTTCTTTCCCGCTTCTTAATTCCCACCCCCGTGGCGTCCATTTCCACGGTCTTTCGGGATCGGGGCGCTACAAAAAGTGTTATTATATAAAAATAGACAAAACTATTGTGAAAAAGGGAAAAATAGACAAGTTTTAGTGTATAGGGGAAAAATAGACAATTTGTATAAAATTGACTTTTCAACCTTGATCCATTTTGCTAAAAAGGCACTTGTTAAAGTGTTCTAATTGGTGTTTGGATGGTATTTCTTTATTTTAATCCTATTTTGCCAGTTTACGTGAAAATGGTATCAGAGCCTAGGTAATTTTATTTTGGAATAATATTTTATTTATTATTAAAAGTAATATCCTAACGGAGGAGACACCCAGAAAATATGGATCCGAACATTTATTCGAGATGTTTTTATTTCAGAAGGTCCCTTCAAAATTTGAAGGAACTGGAGGAAAGTCACAAGGAGAGGCTATCCTACTAGGAAGCCCAATACGAAGAGAGATTCCTATCGGAGTCAAGTCTGGAGGAAATAGAGCAGTGTATTTCCCAAAGACAAGCTCAAATGAACTTGTTAATGGTGAATAATCTGCTACAATGCGATTTAATGAACCGTCAACAAATGGCACACCAAAACTACGGTTGATGGAAGAAAGAAACTACGAGATAACTCTCAGATTCAAAGAGATCGTGGCAAACACATCTAAAATATCGGAGGATTTACGAGAAATCCAGAAGACGGTACAAAATTACAGAAATCACACGTATGGAGTACCACAAGAAGTAAGGCGAATTTCAATAAAACAAGATGAAATTCTAACCATTTTGTTAGAAATTCAAAAGAAGATCCAGACACTAGAATTAAATTAGACATGTTCTAGTAGAAGGAAACCCATCAACTTTGGCAAAGTGAATTTCACACCAAAGTCCAAAGAAGAACCCAAGAAATCGAAGGACGAAAGGATTTGCCAATTGTTAAGACAAATCAAAGAATGACGTCCCTCGAAAGGATAGGATTGGAAGATCTACAAGAATTGGCAGAGTCATTTGCCAATATGAAGATGGTAGATCTGAAGATGAATACAGGAGAGGGAGCTTTAATCCCTCGTGGATACCATTAGGTACCCCCGAAACAACAAGTGCCGCAAGTGCCACCAGCCCAACAGCAACAGGAAGGAGGCCTAGTACAAGACGTTCTCATGAGAGTCCATGAGGACTTTCATGTTGGAGATCAACACAGGAGAGAGAGAGGCCCGATATGAACAATCTTACGGGAACTAGGGTGAGGAAACAGATCCCTAAGTTTCGAGATACGCCTCTCAGGAGAACGAGCCTTGATCCCATACATCTGTATGGACTCATGCTCAATATTGATGATATTGACTTCAAGGACATCGATATGATTGTTGATGATTGGTCATCATCGATGAGAATAGCAGCAGGAACGTTGGATCTAGCAAAGGAGGGATTCATCAAGCTGTTGGAGATGAGTTTGTTGGGTGTAGCCAAAACGTTATGGTCAAGAGTTGCACCAGCAGTCAAAGAAGAAACCTTGGAGCCAGCCTCATACACAGAGATCGTGGATATAATGGCTTTCTGGTTTAAGCTCACCTTTTTGGGAGCAAACAATTTCGGAAATGCAGATTCCGAAAAAAGGAAGAATTATTCTCAGGCTATTTTAAACCTGAGACTGAACAACATGGAGAAGGAGTCAATTGATCAATTTTTCAAGTTATACTACATCTACCAATGGAATTCAGATGTGGATGAAAATGTCTGTGTGGAGATTTTCTTCACAAAGTTCCCGAGTCCCTGGAAAGAAATGTTTATTAGAGAATACATTCCAGGAGATCCTGACAATGTTGGGAGGAGCATGTCTTTTGTTAAACAAAAGCTAGCTGAATGGTGAGGACAAGCCATTCTGCAAAAGACTTATAAGAGGTTAAATAGGATGAATAAATATTCCCCTCTTGACTGCACAACCAATGATCTGCCAACCATCATTGGAGAAGAATCACAAAGGCTATGGAAGAACAAGAAACATAGAGTTCATCCTTATGCTAAAGAAGGATTCTCAAGAAAAAGGACCTGGAAACCTAGGAGCAGATGGACCAGGCAAAAGGCCAGATTTTACAAATCGGGACAAAGAAGGGGTCCTTCCAGAGATAAGACATCACAGAATTCATCAAGTCGTACTCCCGCAAGAAAGACTTTCAGAAGAGCCCATACAAGGGCAAATGAAAGTTTTAAAGATTACAACTGCCGGACTTGCGGTGCAAGAGGACATATCTCGATAGATTGTCCGGAAAAAAGAGGAGTCAAAAGCTTCGAAGGTGCACCAGACATTGAAGAAGCGGTTTACTACCAAGGCTTGGTACAAGTCTACCAATTAGAGGATATACCCTCAGATGAGAGTATATACGAAGAAGAAGAAGTCTATAGTGACGAAAGTGTTAATGGGAGATCAGACTCTGAATCAGACTGGAGCTGAGGTCTTCCATCAAGAGCAAGTGGACGAAACTGGATATTCCAGTCAAACCACTATCTCACAAAACATTATTGACAAAATCATGAACAAGAGCCTTAATATCCAAAGATATCAAGGCTTTTCAGCCGGACAGATTGATCAATTGCTTCACAATTTTAGTCTGAAAAGTAGGAAGCACAATGTAATCTATAAGATTACAAGAAGAGAAATATCGCTTCCTATAGAGCTTACAGGGAATCAAGTTGAGCTACAACTGATTCCATATAATGAAGTTCAAGAAGAGCTGGGAAGGATGAGGCCAGAGGTAAAGGATACCATATCCTGGATCCACATCGGGGTTGTCCAGATAGTGCTCAAATCCGCACTACCCACAGGTGTTAATACGCCCGTTGATATTGCAATATGCGATAAGCGTATCAGAAATCACAGAGATTCCTTGTTAGGAACTATATCGGGAAATCTCTATGCCAATCAGATTATAGGGGTAATCTATCTAAAAATATCCTATAATCTGAAAGATAGAGATTTCAGTCGAGCCCTGACGTTGTACCAAGACTTCAAAAGAAAGGATATCAGCTACGAGGGAAATCTCCTGTTTTCTTTAACATATCAGGTATCTTATGCGCTTTCCAATTCACACCACACAGATTTATTTCTAGAAAAGCAGTTCATGAGATACCGGATGTGTTCTCAAAGGTGGCGTAGGCAATCCATCCACACAGATCAGAAATGCCGTTACCAAGAGAGATAAACATTCGAGTGGGAGACAAACCATTGTTAAAATACAATGAGAGTCTCAAGTTGGAAGGCAAAAGATTGTCATTCCAAGGAGATAGGATTATGACAGAGCCATGGACTCAGTCCTCAAGGGGAAGCTTCCAAGGAGATCTCAGGTGACCAAGGCAAGTTAAAATAAAAATCAAATGCCCAGAAGGTTGGAGAGAGGTCGACACAAGATTCGACAATACAAGATGGGAAAATAATTTCCCTTGTGATGTCCTGTACTGCTTACAACAACCAGAAGTTGGCCACTATAAGGGAACTCTCGATATAGAGGCTATGACAATGGAGGTACGAGGAAGAGCCGGAAGAGAATCAGGAGTCCTAATCTTAGGACTTGACTTCTTAGAGAGGTTCAAGCCGTGGGAGCTGAAGGAAGATGGGATGATGATCACCTTTAATGGAAAACAACTGGTGATTGTATGACCAGCCCATTCTCCATACACATCTTAGTAGGGATGTTATACGATAAATATAAGGCTGAATACTTTGCAGCCTATATCGAATCAGGAGTAGGAATTTGTACTGCAAAAAGAGGAATCTTCCCAGAAGAATTGGAAGAAGATTTAAATCCAATTGCTGGAAAAGATTTCTCGAAAAGAGTTTTGCTCCTATCTAAGGGAGTGAAGTAGTCGGAAATCTTGATTGAAGGAGCAGGAGATACACCATGGTATAAGGTGAAAACTCCACCAATCTATTTTCATGATACAGGGGCGGACATCTTGTTAGGAAACAATTTCCTACAAATGTTCAAGAAGTATACGCAGGACAACACCAACTGGAGACTGATCTTTACGACGATTTGTGATCATAAGATCATTGTTCAACGGCTGAAAGGGGCATTCAATCGACAAATGCCACTACAATTTCACAGCAAGCGTGGTGATGAAGGACATTTTCGACACCCAAAAATGCAGGACAAAAGAAAATTCGGAAAAGTAGTTTTGAGTTTTCGTAGGGAAAAGGATCTTGAAGAACAAGAGATCCAAATCCTCAATGCTTTTTTAATATCACATCAAGATATTAATGAAGAAGCAAAGATATCCCTCGAAGACGTCAGGCGGAAGATAGCCAGAAACTATAATGAAAATCCGCTAGCCTGGTGGGGAAAGAACCAACTCAAAGCAACCTTGAAGGTTAAGGCTGGAAAAAAGTTTGAGTTCATTAGATACAGGTCCATCCTGATGAACATCAAAGATCAAAAGGATATGCAAGCAATCATCAAAGAGCACCTTGATCTCAAGCTGATTGAACCAGGTAATTCGCCATACAGCAGCCCCAGATTCTTAGTAAGGAATCATGGTGAGATTAAAAGAGGTAAACCAAGGCTAGTCATTAATTACAAAGGGATTAATGACATTCTTGAGTTTGATGGATATTTTATCCCAAGTAGAGAACATCTTATTAACTGCATACGGAATGCTAGGATATTCTCTAAGTTTGATTGCAAGTCAGGTTTCTACCAGATTCGCATGGACGAGGAAAGCAAAAGGTTTACGGCCTTTTCCACACCACAAGGGCATTATGTTTGGAATGCAATGCCGATGGGGTTAGCCAATGCACCCCAAATATTTCAAAGAAAGATGGATAATCTTTTTAAAGATTATTTCTCTTTTATGTTTGTCTATATTGATTACATTCTAATTGCATCAAAGAGTATAGATGAACATCTCAAATATCTGGAGGTCTTTGCAGATGTTTGTCATAAAGAGGGCCTTGTGCTGTCAGAAAAGAAGGCAGTAATAGCTACCCGAAAGATGGAATTTCTGGGAATCGAGGTGGATGAATCAGGAATCATTCTGCAAAATCATATTGTAGAAAAGGTGCAGAAGTTCCCTGATGTTCTTAAAGAAAAGAAGCAACTGCAGAGTTTTCTGAGAGTTGTCAGTTTTGCAGGAATCTTTATAAAAAATCTTGCTAAACATAGGAAGGTTTTCTGTAACCTTCTAAAGAAGGATACCCCGTTTGTGTGGACAAACGAACATCAACAAGGAATCAGGCAGCTAAAGGAGATATGCGAAAATCTCCCAAAACTGGCTATACCACAAGATGAGGATGAATTGATCCTCTATACAGATGCAAGTGATCATTGGTGGGCAGCCGTGCTTACAAAGATAACACCTAACGGAGAGGAGCCCTGTAGATATTGCAGTGGTCTCTTTTCAGATAGCGAGGCCATTCGATGGCATATCAATGAAAAGGAGTTCTTTGCAGTTCGGAAGACATTTAAAAAATGGCCTCTGTTTCTCTTGGCAAAGAAGTTCACTCTAAAAGTTGATAACACGCAAGTTAAAGCTTTCTTGAAAAATAAAATTGAATCTAAACTTGAGAAAGCTAGACTAATAAGATGGCAAGCTGAATGTCAGTATTATTTATTTGACATTATTTTGATAAAATCTCATGAAAATCTTCTTGCAGATTTCCTAACGAGAGATGGAAGTGATTGAGGTCGATGCCATCATGATTGCGCAGAGGCATTTCACTGAAAATATGGAGTTGCTTCAGCGTGAATGGAACGAGCTGGTTCTTCATGCTGAACAAGCAGGAAGAATGCAAAAAGCAGACCAAAACAAGGTCAATGAGAGAATACGAGCATGTGTAAAGACTCAGGGGCAACTCTGGTCAGCTATGCATAAACCCCTCCTCCGGGCCATCAACTTACCATTGATGAAAGGAGAGTTAGCAGTACCGACCTCTAAAACGGAAGCAGGGGATTCAAATACCCCTAGCACGAGCTCTAAGCCAGTGATTTCTAAAGAAACACAGGCCCAAGCGAAAATTGAGGGTCAGGGATCACACTCTGAACCATCAAGTCAACCCAGCACCTCTGGGGTTAAAGAGGGAGAGATTAATCTTAAACCCATGACGGGTACCTCTAAGATTAATACTAACAAGTCTGAAGCTTCATCTTGGCAGGTTTATCAAGCTAACTGGGAGAAGCTCTATACTAGACAGGGAATTAATTCGTCTAAAACAACGGTTGATATCTCTGGAAAGTACCCAAGGGTGTGGATGTTACCAGGAACCAATCCACATAAAGTCAAGCAATGGTATGACTTTGGCGCATTAGCTTCAATTCAGACCATGTCACCAGGCTTCCCAAAAATCAAGTGTCTACCAAAGTGGATACAGGAAGTCGTGCAAGAGTCCTGGGCTAACAATGATATGCTCAGCCGAGGAGATGTTCTTGAGCTATACTTCATCAGTGCTACTCCGGAACCAGTAGAGAAAGGGAAATGAGGCCTTTCACTACATAAGGCTTCAAAGGCCAGATTCCAGAAAATGGGGTGATATCAGAACCTCATCTGAAGAAATCCTATTAACCGCCTCCATTACAGAAGATCAAATATCGACTAGGCGAGCATGGGGATTATGGGTATGTCTCACTGAGATGGACAAAGTCAAGTTCCCATTCAAGTTTTTCCACAATTCTGCGAATGAGTCATTCTTGTTAAATACCATGACAGGGAGAACAACGAGATTTGCTGAGGATCTGTTCGAGAAGAAAAGGTCCTTGATATGGGAGAGCAAGCTTTCTATGGGCAAAGAAACCCATCGCAAGTACTGCAACATGGCTCATTTTGGGCAATGGGACAATCGAGTATGCTTGGATTGCCAGAACCAGAAGGAGCCAGAGTTCGGAAAAGAGTTCCGTCCAAGGATGGAACGAAAGCGAGCTGGGGAGGATAAGCATTCAATGCCGAAAACAAGAATGCCAAGAGCCCCACCAAAAAGTAGCTGCCCGACAAGGAAAAATGGAGACATGTGATCATAGATCATGTAACCCAAACGAAGAGGCCACTAGTACCAAACGACAGAAGCTGAGTGGTCCAACTCAAGAGGCACATGGTGCCATTATTTGTGGGTACCTCCACCCACAACCACTTTTCACTTGAGGATAAAGGAACCGGGCTCGACCACTAATTCAAAAGGGAGTGTCGGCAGAAGGGGCCACTCACATGAATTGCAGAGCTAAATAATGGAGTTGGTAAAGTAGAAGGATCCCCCCCTTCTATAAAAGAAGAAATTGAAGGAAGAGAGAGGCATCGATCATTTTATGAGCTTTCTTCCAATAAATTGTAATAGTGATAATATTTTGAGTGTTGTATGAGAGTTGCGAGCCCAGCTACCATGAGTAGCTAAACAAGTTTGTCTCCTCCCAAAAAGAGATTTACTTAAAATAATAAATGTCTTATTATTCCTAAAGAAAATCAAGGCTTTTGCTCATCACTTGTGTTTACCATATATATATTTTTCTATAAATCAAAGGAGTACTCTACACCCCGTGTAGGAAACGAACGAGGGTTGTGTTGTGTATTGCTGAAGAAGTTGGTGTCTGGAAACCATAGGTTGCGATCGTGTGGTTTGGCAAGGCCTGTAAAAATCCGGCGGATTATCCGGCAACATTCCGGTCAAAAATGTATGAATTTGGTTTATAGTTCAATGTATTTGATTTACGGAAGCATGATGGGCCTGATATGGTCGTAATGGACTATTTCCATTTGATTATGAAAGTGGCATATTAGGATGAATAGTAAAGAAACTCACTTAAGGGCATACTAGTCATTTATCATTCAAATTGCCTACAAAACTACTATGTTTTAAATCTTGTCTCTTTTTCCCAATCCTTATTTACTTTTGTCTATATATAAGTTTGCCCCAAAGTAAAAACATTTGCAATTGAAATAGATTTTGATGGCAATATCATACGAAGGAAGACTTAAGAATGCACTGCATTTCAATTGAAATTGAACTACTCTTTGCTCCAAGCATTTTCTTTCTGATTTTCTATATTGATCGTACGAACTATCTGTAAAAGTAATTAAAGAGATCGAATATTAGTTCTCTATGTTTCTTTTGTAGATTTGATGATTGATAACCTTTCTCCATTGTTCACTTTTTTTGGTTCTCCAATCTACGCGTCATTACAAAAGAATGAACACATAAAGAAACTCAAATTGATCATTCTCTTCTCACTGGACAAAGCTTACAAATTGGATAGAATTTTATCTCTACTTCAAAGAGGAGGGGTGTTTTGTGGATTGGAAGACATGGATGGGTTTCCACTGTATACGATGCGAAATTCATTGATTGATTCTTTTGAGAGAATGCATTCTAATTCTGAATATTGTTTTACATACATAACATGATCAAATTCTGAATATTGTCGTAGATATTTAATACAATACCATATATTTGTACATATTATTACAAATCAAATCACTCAACATATTCTGGATTTAATGCTAGGCGGATATCATTGTGATTAATTAAGGAAATTGTGCCTAATTAAGGTAAATACAAACTAATTTAATTATGACAATATCTTTATTAGGCGGATTTGATTGGATTTTTATTATACATATGTATGTATATATGTATATATATTATAGAATTGTAATATGATAGACAAAATACACAAATTATGGAAAATATATAATGTGAGGTATCCACACTCACCAACAGTTAACATATATTAGTCATACACGGATTAGAGATTTCCATCTAATTATAATAATGCATAATAATTTTTTAATGATTATTTACGAAAAATATTTTTATGAACTATTTAATATACATGGATTTGTAGCCAATTAATATTAACATGCATTTCAATTCCTTAAAAAATACTAATGTGTATTAATTGTAATGACTATTTACCGAAACAATATTAATATATTAGTATATGCAATTTTGGTCTAAATATGACTATCAATTAATTATTATTATTATTATTATTATTATTATTAAATTTCTAATTTTAGAATTTTTTTAGGCCGGAAAATGTGAGGTTACTATAAAAGGCATAAATACTTATTTTTATATACATTAAAACTAAAATTAATGTTAACAAATAGATAGATGCGCGTACGCACACACATATATATATTAATATAATAATGTTTTAAAATATAATAATGTAGATAATATATGATGTAGAAACAGAAAATTGAAATATTAATTAAGTAGCCATCGAATATTTATTGTTGGTCCCGGGCGAGTCGATATCAGTTTAGAGGGGGGGTGAATAAACTGATTAAAACTTTTGCTTCAAATGCGGAATGACAGGGCCCTTTGACTCGCTTAATGAAACTTATCTATGCACACAGCACACAAGCAATAAAGACAATTTGGGTGCGGCTTGTGTGATATTGTGTGCAGTTCAAAGATATGCAATAATCAAAATGGTACAACACACAAGCAATTTATAGAGGTTCGAAGTCTCAAACTTCTATGTCCTCTCTTCCTTCCGCAGAAGGGCAACTTCACTATATAACTTGAGTTTCTTTACAAATTATACAATGAAGGACAGTTGGCTGAACCTGGTAACTGCTCGCTACCTCAGCGGGTCGACGGCTCACACTTGAAGTCCCAAACTGCTCGCTAGGAAGGTAGGTGCTATTGTCGTCTTTACAAGATTTTAGATCTCTTTCGACCTTCAAGAGGTTAGTCTTGAACAGGGGTTATCAACTGATGTGCTCCTTCAATTGAGCTGAGTAGTTGATCGTTGTATAGCTGAAACTGAGAAGACTGCCCTGGCTGGATTGTCAACAACTGGCTGATTATCTTGACTCTGTGAATTTCTTCTTCTCAGTTGAACTCTCGCAGTTTCTATCAAACGCTGTACTTGAGCTTGAGTGGGAGGGAGAAAGAAAAGCTCTTGCTTGTATATGCGAAAGTTGTGTAGGCGAAGGATTCTTCTTGGTTCTGCTCTTTTTTTTTTAAACTCTGATTCACTCGTCTTTTATAGAGGAGTGATTTTATAACCGTTGCATTCCATTGTCCATTGATCGGTGGCTATGTAGGCTCATTAATGGAGAATGATCGCTTGGAGCTGTTGGTTTGAAGTAGCCGTTACTCTGCCAATCGATCTTTATTGGATATTTAATTCCAAGTTCTTTGTTGAAGTATTTATTCCAAGATTCGGCGGAGCAATAAACTCCAGGGTTCTCTTGCTTCAGTTTTCTTGGCAGCTTTGAGTTCCAGTTGACAGTTCTGGACTTGTCAGCTGAGTTTGACTATTGCTCCAGTTGGCAGTTTTGAGCTCGTCAGCTGAGTTTGGCTATTGCTCCAGTTGGCAGTTTTGAGCTTGTCAGCTGAGTTTGGCTATTGCTCCAGTTGGCAGTTTTGAGCTCGTCAGCTGGCTTGTCAGCTGAGTTTGGCTATTGCTCTAGTTGGCAGTTTTGAGCTCGTTAGCTGAGTTTTGCTATTGCTCCAGTTGGTCATCAGTTGGATACTTCCAGTCTTCAGTCTAAACTGATCTCTTATCAGTTCCCTTAGTTGACTCTTTTCTCCCTCAGCTTAGCTGACTTAGTTGTCAGTTTGTTTCGACTGATTCAACTTCTTGACTTCTCAGTTCAGTTGACTTCTGACTGAATGACGTATCCATCAGTTTGCAGACCATACTCTTGATTGGTTGACTTTGACTTTGCTTGATTCCCTTTTTGATGATGCCATGGATTAATCAGCTCTGATCTGCAACTTGAATTTTAGTTTGTTTTTCACAAATAATTTTGACATATCATCAAAACCTAATCTAGGGGTTCCTTGATAGTTTTTCCTAACAATTTCCCTCTTTTTGATGATGTCAAAACTTTGTTGATGATGATGGAAAAAGCTGCAAATGTAGCAAGTTTGCTTAAGCAATTTCAGAGCAAATTCAGAGCAAGTTTGAGAGAAAATTTAATTTATGATTTTCATTTAAGTATCAGAGCATTTGTCATTATCATTTGTCATTCATGCTGTTATTCAGGTATTAAAGCATTTAAGATATGCATGAAATTCAAGTATTAGAGTAATTAGACTTCAAGTTTCAGAGCATTTTCTCATTCTTTTACTTTGGGCATGCTTTCATTCCAGTATTAGAGCATTTTTCATTCAAGCATTAGAGCATTCAACCATTTTTCATTCAAGTATCAGAGCATTATCAGAGCATTTAACTTAATGATACTTGAAGTAACAGAGCATGAGCATTATAAGCATGGTCGAAATATATATTATATATATTCACTTTAAAGCATATTATATTTTCAAGAGTAGTTAAAACTACTAATCTACTCTCTGAAAATTGCTTCTTTGCTCCTTTTCTTTTTGCTCGATTCTCTTTTTTCTTGAGCTCCTTGCATCCTCCATGCCTTCCCCTGAAGCTGATCTTCCCCCTCATGATGAATTTCTCTTTGAATTTGATCCCAAAGAGTTAAGCATCCATCATTTATTTGTTCTTCTTCCCCCTTTTTGGCATCATCCAAAAGGTGGAATGGGTCGCATGATGGTAGAGACAAGTTTGGCAGGAAGCTGAACGCAGTTGCCATATTGTCATCATGAATTGAGGGAACTGAAGGAATTTGCATGGGTGAGGAGAGCCATGCATATGCTTCTTCAGTTGTCATGAACTGACCTTGAGCAGAGGAGAGAGAGACTGCTTGCTCTCTGAAGTTCATCGAGGCCAAGTTGTTGAAGATCTCATCGGTTGAAGGGATGGGTGGATCATCAACGAAAGGTGTGCATGAGGAGTTGGCCGGTTCATTGTCGGGGAGAGGAGCATCAGCTGGTATGCTCAGCTGGATTCGCTTGATCATCAAATCCATTATCTCTGAAAGCGTAGGTGGCGAGGAGAGTGGATGATTCATCCAGTTTCTACTCCATGTTCCTTCATTGATCCAGAATGTGGAGCCACGGGTGCGGATGAGGTGGAACATTATTGAATCATCCAGTTGAAATCGCTATATGTGGTACTGCAGGTACCGCCGCAATTGGTCGGACAGAGAGGAGTCTGTGTCTTCAACGAGACCGAAATAGCTTCTCAGCTGATGATCGAGAACTGCTTCTAACTCAATCTCAATGGAGTCATGTTGGACTAATGGTAGAGGTTGGGAGCTGGCTGATATTGTAGGCCGATCACTCAGCCTTGAAAGATGTTCGCTCTCAATCATCAGCTCTCTTTCATCAGAGGAGCTGATGGTTGCCTCCAAAGGTGCCTTTTCATGACCTGAGTTGGAAGACCCTTGTCGACATGAACACTTCGGGATCAGATGGCCGTAGATAGTGGGGAGCATGTTCCTTCTTTTGAGCTGTTCACTAGTTAGGATGACCTCATCAAACTGGCTTTGAATGATATGGCTTATGCGACTCATAAACCCGATCTTTTCGTGAAATGAGCCAGTGAATGGGTCATAGGCCATTCGCTCTACATTAGCTCGCAGTTGAGCAAGGATGAAAGAGCCCCAGTTGGCTTTACATCCATAGTATGAAGCGGCTGTGAGATGGGCTTTGATGTCCGAGAAGTGGACTGTCTCAAAGTTGCCATGTAGGATATGGCCGGTGATATCTAAGAGTTGGAGGATATCATTTGGCATACTCTCCTTCAGCCTGTGTGAACAGTCATAGTGGTTGATGTGAGCAAGTTTCCAAGCATCCCATAGTGCATATTTATAGGGCAATTGCAGGGTCATAACGTCTGGACCGTCGCCTGGGAGGTGAAGGGTAGACATCATCGTCTCTTTCATCACTGTGATCGCCTTGCTCCATACGGTAGAAATGATGTTGTTGTCGGAGATGGTTGCGTTGTAGTAGAACTCCGCAACATGAGAATGTAAGTTCTTGAGTGGCACGATCGTCAAAAATGGTAGCAGCCCAGTTGTCTCCAATGGCCTATAAATCCTTTGAAGGTTTTCGGAGCCGAGACGTGTGTTAAGATACTCTAGACTTAGAGTTTTATCTTTCTTCAGCTTCTTAATAAGTAGATTTGCATCGACCGTCTGAAATGGGGGCTTCATATCCAGATTCAGTTGGGATACAGTCCAACTGATTGACTGCTTCGGCGGTTGAATGATCAGTTGAGTCTTGCTTCCCAGTTGTCGATGAAGAACTGGCTGAGGTTGAAGCTGTATTTGAACTGAATTGATCAATTGGCTTGATCAGTTGCTTAGCTCTCAGTAGACAGTTTCCGCTTCTTGAAGGGCCTCGCTGGACTAGCTGCACTGCTTCCTTGGGATGCAGTTGTGATCTTTGGCAATTCAGGCCTTGCAGTCCTTCTTGCTTGGTGAAGCTGGATGGCAACTGACGAGTGTTTCATCTTTTGACTAAGGGATTTTGAAGTTCTCTTTGGCGATGATCGAAGCTGATCATTCTTCATAGACAATTGCAAGCCTTTTGAGCTAGATATTAGTAGTGGAGTGACATAGCTCTTGGATAGGAGGCTTGGTGATGTGGCAGTGTCTTCATCATCACTATCGCTCTCGTCAGCACGCCTTGGATTCTTCTGGGTAGCCACAACTTTAGTATGTGATAGATGTGGTTCTATCCTTTCAACGACCAATGGAGTTTGTCGTGAGGGCTCAGCTGACTGACTTGATAGATTATCAAAGTTCAGTTTTCGACAAAGCGACCCAATTGGGCAGTTGACTGGTTGATTTGCAGTTCCAACTGCTTGAGGCGCGATGTTGGTCTTGATTTCTGCTAATAAGGCGGTTGCTTGAATCTTGTTGACAAGCCGGTGATTCATGATGTGCTGGACTTGCACAATGGTTGGAGAAAATGGATTTGATGAACCTATCCATTTGATGCTCCAAGTTTCTTCTCGTTGCCAATAGCTCATGCCATGAAAGGCAGTTATCAGAAAATGAGACTGGATGGACATAGAATGTCTCCAGTTATACTAATAGAAGTACCGGTGGAGTTTTTTGAACAACTCTTGGTCACGTTGTGCAACAAAGGCAAAGTGATTGAGAAGGAGATTGGTCACTTCCTTTTGTGCACCTTTGACTGCATATTCACCACTATAAAAAGTGCGAATATTTTCTTCAGTCAGCTGGAGAGGAGGGCATGTACTTCTGAAGTAGTCTGCTCCGTAGTTTGGATGAGGGATTCCAATGAATGGAATAAGCTCATCTGGATCAGAGCAAACCTGGAAATCAACTGGTGATCCATTCTTTGATTTTGGAGACTGAACGGCGTTGGCAGTTGAGTTGCTCGATGAGTGGTTGTCTATCTTGGCTTTAGCTTTTCTCTTTTTCTTTAGCGACTGAAGATGAGCAGTTCCTTTCTTGGGAATCCAGTCAGAGATAAGAACTGGCAGTGACTCATCATTTGGAAGCTTCAGCAGGTCTTCAAGCATTTTACTCATTCTTAGAACAAGTCCAACCTTGGACTCAAATTTACCAGAGTTCTTTGAGTCAGAGACCTTGATGACTTGATGCTTGAATTGTTGGAAGACAAATTCTGCCCAGTTCGTTTGTCGCCCTTCAGCAAGGTGAATCATAACCTTGTATCTCTCTTGGGTGAGTTGACTCAGGCTTCCAATGGCCCCGAACATCATCTTGTTCATTATGTCAAGTAGAACTCCATACTCGGGCTTCAGGTCAGTTTTAGCGGTTGTAAAACTGAATTGCTTGTCGTAGGTTGAAGCTTTCCATTTTCTCTAGTACAATTCTGCAGATTCTTTTAGATCTTGAATGGATGATCCTTCCAGTTGGAGTTGGAACACTTCTGCAATTGTTCTTTCAGTGATTTGAAGTGGTCATCCTTGAATCACTGATGACACTGTCTTTCCATCTGCAGATAATTTTGCTTGAAGCAAAAATTCACTTACCAAATATTGTCTAAAGGACTTTGGTGGTTTTCCAGGTAGTAAAGAATTTCTGTCTTGTGAAGATTGGACAGATGGAGTGGGTTGTTTGATTCATTTAGAATCAATTGAAATTTCTTCCTATCAAGAAATTTATCTCTCATAAGTTGTTCTTTGAATGAATTTGAAGATCTAGATAATTCGGCCATCTTTGAGGTTGGCTGAGATTTTGGGAATTTAAGATCTTTTGAGAAAGTTTTTGAGATTGTAGAAGGAGGGGGCTTTTTGAGAGGTTTGAAAGAGAATGGCTGTTTATGAGTGTTTGGACAGGCTTATAGATCTGATGGTTGGAATAGTACTAGCCTCTGGTCTCTTTTGGTCGTTGGCAATTAATGACTTTCACACGTGTCATTTTTTGCAATGGTCAAAATTTCAAAATAAATGTGAGGCTTAACATTTATTTGAAATAAAAAACTTTTATAAATATATCAAAAGATATAATTACAAACTGATTAACAAGAAGTACACTTAGGGCTTTTCTAATCAGTTTTAACTTGATCAGCCACTTAGTCCTTCTTGTGATCAGTTTTCCTTTTCTTAGCCAGCGGTTCAGTGAGATCCTCTTTTCCATCCTCCTCACTGCTTTCTGACTCCGTTTCAGCTGACTGGAGCCTTGGATGGGCTTGCAGCTGCTTGATCTGCTCAGTGTGCAGTTTAACCTGTTGCTATAGGGATTGGATCAGCTCTTCATAATACGGAGGCAGCTGGACTATTGAACTGCTTGGCTGAGCGATGAACTGTACTGCTCTAGAGTCCACTTCCTCTCCTGCTTCAGTTCCAACAAGTTCCTCGCAAGGAACTGTGTGGGATATTTCTTCTGCTTCCACACTTGTTTGGTAGACAAGTTGTTCATTTCTTTGACTTGTCTGATCAGCTGACTTGTCTGTAAGAACTGGCTCTGGATCAGCTAGAGGAATAGATGATGTGATTTCTCTCTCAGCAGTTGGATCTTGTGAGGTAGCGGTCTGGGTTTCAGCTACCTTTTCAAATTGATGAGTCTTCTCAGCTGATTCTTCAGACTCTTCAGGAATTATGTTAATTTCAACTTCAACTTCATGAGGAGGTTTCTCAGGGTGAAGTTCTCTCATCACCTCATCAATGATATCATCCTCTGAGTTGTATATTTGATCGCTGACGGCAGTTGATGGCCGTCCAGTTTGATGGCTTTGTGATTTCTTCATTAATTGATTGAATAGCCATTTGTGTTGAACGTGGGAGTGCGACCATCTTTTTCGTTCCATTTCTGTAGTGATGACTGGCAATGTTAAGCTTTGAATCTTGCACAGTTCATCAAACACGTTCTTCATCGATCCTTCAGCTGGTTTTGAGCACTCTTTCCTCAGTTGTAGATGCCTCATAAGGTGTTTGCCTTTAGTGATACTTGCGTTCTCACTGTCCGTCCACCATAGGCTCCATTCTTCCTCTCACCTCTAGAAGCTCATCCCATGGAATGCGAGCAATGAGAGGAAAGGCTCAGACTGATATACATGTCTCCATAAAAACCAGTATATGTACCTGGTCAAGATGTGATAGAGCTCCTCATGGCCAGTTAGTTCCTGGGCAAAGTGTTGAGCCATATGCTTTTGTGTGGTTTCATCAGCCCATTTCTTCACAGACTCTCCTTGTGAGTAGGCTTTTATATTTCCTTCAACTTGGGCCATTGGTGGGCACGTCATTTGGAAGTAATTAGCTTCATCCCCTTTGTGAGGAATCCCTCTTACAGGGATGATATGTTCTGGATTTTCACACGGAGCTGTATCTTCAACAGTTAAATTTGCTGGGATTGTTGGATCTTGTATAGGGCTTGATTCCCTTCTCCTTCTTGATTGAGAAAGCAAGATTCTTCTCCTTTTTGGTTGACCAACTTGTTTTTTCTTTGGAGCTGATCTGACAGCTGCTTGCCTAGGTGATTGCCTGATGATATCAGTTCTGGTGGCAACTGAGCTTTGTTGCCTGAATTTCTGAGCTATAGGTATGTCATCATCAGAGTCATCAGTAACTGGCTTCTTTCCCTTGCCTTCAGCTGCAGGCTTCTTTCTCCTTTGCTGATCAGTTTGTTCATGATCAATCTCCACAATTTTGAGAGGTTTCCAAATGAAGTCATTACTGACTATAGATTTAAACTCTGTTTCCTCAGCCATCTGAGGAAACGGCTTCTCCAAAATAATGCTGACCCGACTGATATATCCAATTCGTTGAGAGAATTTCTCACCATCCCAGCTTCTCTCAATGATATCAACATATCTCTTCAGTTGTTCAAAGAAATATTGTGCCCAATTGATCTCCATTCGGTTGTAGATGGCGGCGTAGATTTTGTACTTTGTTGCTGACATTTCAGACTGACTGCCAGTTGTTCCTACCATTATCTTTGAGACGATGGCAGCGAGCACCTGAAATTCATCTTGCAGTTTTGAGATGAGATGATTGCTCTTATATGGTTGAGTTTCGCCTTCCTTTTTCCAGAAATCATAAGCTTCCTGGAAATTGACTTGAACGTCTTCCAGCTTGAGTCCGTTGTTGGGTAGATCGAACATGTTACTTAGAGACTCAGTTGTCACGATAATGACTTGTCCTCTGACTTCCGATCTGATTTCCTTGGGATTTGAAGATCCATTTGAATTTAGGTAAAATTCAGCAACTGGTTCTGTGTAAATCCGTTCTGGAAATACCTCCAAGAACTTCTTCAGCTTGGCCTGAGAAAGCTTTTCGATGATCATTCTACTGAGAGGGGAAGCTTTACAGGCTTCAAGGAATCCGGCTGGATTGAAAAACTTGTCTCTGTCGAGTTTTTTGCAGAATACTGTAGAATCTTCTCCGGACTGACGGAAATTGAATCTTCTGCGAGTTGGGTTTTGAGCCATAGATCTTTGAGGAGAGAGTAATTTGAGTGACTGAGAAATTGATCTTTCAGGGCTGAAGAATTTTTGTTTTTGATGAGATAAAGATAGAAAAAGATAGATCTTCAGTAAAAATCGGGAAGCTTATCTCGAATATTCAACTGCCTTATTTATAGAGAGATTGGGCTCATCCAACGGTTGTGTCGCTTCATATGCCTAATTTTAATGGTCGGATTTGAATCAATCGACCCGTCGATTGGCCTATTGATTCTATCCATTGGGGATAAATGAGGAGAGAGAGAGAGAGGGTTCAACGGTAATATTGTGATGACACGTGTTTTTACCGTTTCTAATATTGAGATTTGAACTTATCTTTTCTCTCTAGCAGCTTCTCCTTGGCTTGAAACTGATTACGTAATCAGTTGGCTTTGACTATTACTGATGATCTTTCTGTTGATCAGCTTCAACTGAGATGTCTTTTCATCAGTTCAGAATTGGTCTTGACCGCTTAGACCTTTATTCAGCTGCTTCCCAATTCAGCTGTTCTACTTCAGCTGGTCTTTGAACTGACATCTCCTTTTGATTTGACTTCAGTTCCTAATACTCCTTCATCAGTTTGATCAATTTTGCAGCTTGTATGTTCTGCACAACTGACTGGATCATCAGTTTGAGCGACTGAACTGATGATTTAGTTGAACTGATGTAGTAAACTGATCATCTCCAGTTTACTTTTCTCTCAGCAGCTTCTTGCCTTTACTTCAAACTAATGGCTTATGTGGCGATCAATTTCTCGTCTTTTTTATTCAGTTTCTCTCTTCAGTTGGAGTGGTCCTTTGGCCTTTTTCCTCCAGTTTATCATCTTCATCCTGTGATGCTAGCTTCAGCAGTCCCAACTGTATGCATAGCTCCATAAACCTTGCTTCAGGCAATTGTTTGGTGAAGATGTCAGCTATCTGCTTCTCAGTGTTGACATATTTGATGCATATGTCTTTCTTCTCGATGTGATCTCTGATGAAGTGATGCCTTATGTCAATGTGCTTAGTTCTTGAATGCAGAACTGGATTTTGAGATATCGCAATTGCACTATTGTTGTCACAGTAGATAGACACTTCTTCAGTTTCAACTTTGTAGTCCTTCAACTGTTGCTTCATCCAGAGTATCTGAGCACAGCAACTTCCAACAGCTACATATTCTGCTTTAGTTGTTGACGTGGCAACTGAGTGCTGCTTCTTGCTAAACCAGGATATCAGTTTGCTTCCCAGAAACTGACATGTTCCACTGGTACTCTTTCTGTTGATTTTGCATCCACCAAAGTCTGAGTCTGAATAACCAATTAGGCTCAAACTATCATCTCTGGGATACTATAGTCCAAGATTTATGGTTCCTTTGAGGTATTTGATAATCCTCTTAGCTGCTTCGAGGTGGCTCTTCTTTGGATTAGCTTGAAACCGTGCGCATAGTCCAACTGAATAAGAGATATTTGGTCGGCTTGCTGTTAAGTAAAGTAGCGACCCAATGATTCCTCTGTAATATGTTTGGCTAACTGATTCTCCTTCTTCATCGAGAGTTAGCTGAACTGATGTGTTCATAGGAATCTTGAGAGTTTTTCCTTTGCTTACTCCAAACTTCTTGACTAGCTCCTTGGTGTACTTCGCCTAGCTGATAAAGATTCCATCTTTCAGCTGCTTCACTTGGAGTCCTAGGAAGAATGTCATTTCTCCCATCATGCTCATCTCAAATTCGCTTTGCATCAGTTGAGCGAATCGTGTGCATAGATCTTTGCCTTTTGATCCAAAAATTATGTCATCCATATAAATTTGAACCATTAAGATCTCAGTTGATCGTTATATTCGGAATAGAGTTCGATCAATGACTTCATTTTGAAACCTATTTTTCAACAAAAATGTTGTGAGAGTTTCATACCATGCTCTAGGAGCTTGTTTCAATCCATAGAGGGCTTTCTTTAGTTTGAAGACTTGATCACCAATTTCAAAGCCTGGCGGTTGCTCGACATACACATCCTCTTTGAGCATTCCTTGAAGAAAAGCACTCTTGACATCCATTTGGTAGACTGTGAAGTTGAAGTGAGCTGCATAGGCTAGGAACAATCTGATGGCTTCCAATCTTGCAACTGGTGCAAATGTCTCATCAAAGTCAATCCCTTTACTTTATGAGTATCCTTTGGCTATCAGTCTAGCCTTGTTCCTTGTGATCACTCCTTATTCATCTAGTTTGTTGCGAAAGACCCATTTTGTACCAATGACCTTTTGGGTTTTTGGCCTATCAACAAGAAACCATACTTCATTTCTTGTGAATTGGTTCAGTTCTTCTTACATAGCCATGATCCAGTCCGAGTTTTCTAAGGCTTCTTTGACGTTTGCTGGTTCAGTTTGAGATATGAAGTATGTGAATAGTGCATGCTCAGTTGAACTTCTGGTCTGGACTCTACTTCTTGGATCACCAACTATCTTGTCAGTTGGGTGGCTTCGGAGCCATTTGGGCAAGATAGCTTCAGCTGGCTCTTCTGTGGTGATGTCATCAGTCGTCCTCTCATCAGTTGGTTCAGCATTTTCATCAGTTCTTCCCCCTGTTTCAGTTGTGGAGTTTGTGGTCTCAGCACGATTTGTGTCTTCATTGACCAAATTGTTCTCAACTGGTTTAGTACCAGTTTCATTGCCTTCTTCTATTGAAACTTCAAGCCGCTCTGGAGCAATGTGATCCACATAGTCCTGCGAGTTCTCAGTTTCACTAGGTAGTTCTTGAACTGATGTGTCTTTTCTTTCTTTATTCATGTACTCATTAGCAAATTCATCAAATACCACATGACATGTTATTTCCACAATAAGAGTTCATTTATTGAACACTCTGTAAGCTTGTGCATGAGGTGAGTTATACCCAAGAAATATACCCTCATCAGCTTTAGCACTAAAAGCTTTCAATTGAGTCTTGCCATTGTTGTGAATATAACATTTACAGCCAAATATTTTAAAATATGAGATAGAAGGCTTACGACCCTTATACAGCTCATAGGGTGTTTTATCATGTGCAGCTACAATGGCACTTCGATTTTGAGTATTGCAAGTTGTGTTGACTACTTCAGCCCAGTAACCTTCAGCTATGTTGGCATCAGCTATCATTGCTCGAGTTGCTTCTTTGAGTGTCCAGTTACGTCGTTCAGCTACACCATTTTGTTGTGGAGTTCTTACAGCTGAGTGTTCATGTGTGATTCCAAGCTGACTAAGAAAGCTGATCATTTGTTGATTCACAAATTCAGTTCCATTATCGGAGCGAATCCTTTGAACTGATCTTTCCTTTTCAGTTTGTAGCCTTCTGATCATCGTTGTTAGCTTGTCATAAGTTTCATCTTTGCTCCTCAAGAATTCCACCCATGTATATCTTGAGAAATCATCAACTACTACGAGAGTGAATCTTTTGCCCTTTGGAGTTTGTGGTCTAACTGGACCAAACAAATCCATATGTAGCAGTTGAAGACAATCAGTTGTTCCTGGCGGGTGACTCTTATTCTTGAATGATGATTTCACCTACTTCCCTTTTTGATATGGCCCACATACGTCTTTTTTCTTGTATATTTCCTTGGGAAGCCCCTCAACTAGCTCTTTCTTGACTAGGTAGTTGATTGTTTTGAAGTTAAGGTGATTCAGTCGTCGATGCCATAGCCAGCTTGCTTCAGTTGATCCTTTTGAAAGGAAGCAAGCCTCTGAGTAGCCGGTTGACCAGTCAACAATGTACATGTTGCCTCTTCTTATGCCAGTGAGAAGAATTACTCCAGTTGACTTGTCTCTTATGCTGCAGGAGTCTTTAGTGAAGTCAACTGAGTATCCATTGTCGCACAGCTTGCTGATGCTAAGTAGTTTGTGTTTCAATCCATCCACATGGGAGACTCCATTTACTACTACTTTTCCCTTGACTACGAACCCTTCTCCAATGGTTCGACTTTTGGAGTTGTCTCCAAATGTGACAAGTGGACCCTTGACTTTTTCATAACCGTCGAGATCTTCTCTGTCTCCGGTCATGTGCTTAGAGCACCCGCTATCTAGATACCAAATGTCTTTGGCTTTCTTCCTAGATAGGATGCTCTTGTCCTGTAAAAACAAGGATTAGCATTTAGGGACCCATTTTATATCGGGTCCTTGTTGATTCATCAAGCTTTTTAGAATCCAAATTTGCCAAACTTTTGGTTTCTTATCATTCAGAGATCCAACTGACTTGGATCACCTGATCTGTTTATATTTTTTCTCAACTCTTCTATTCTGATTTGAATCAGTTGAGTGATACCTGTGTTGAGAGTTAGTTGGATAAAACAATTCAACTAAAATGCTTTGGTCTTGAGACCTTTGAGTTATGTGATCAGACCAGTGTTTTGTATATTTCCAGTTTATTGGAATGGATCTTTTTGGCTCATTTCTGGAATCTAGGTACTCATTATAATGATGGTAGGGTTCAAATGAATTTCTTTAATCTCTCCTATAGGTGTTCTGATTGAACTTCTTGGTAGGATAGGCTTGAGATCCAAACTGATTTTTCTTCCTAAAGAGGGCTGATCTATCAGTTTGTCTTGGGGACATTCTTTGTTGGTATGATGGTCTTTGTTGAACTGGAGGCTTTGAACGAGTAGATTGGCTTGAGTGAACTGATGGTCTTAGTTGGAAATTGGGCTTCAGTTGGCCTGGTGTTTTTGTTTGGTAAAACTGGCCAAATTGTCTAGGCTGAGTTTGAGGACTTTTCAATATTCCTTTTCCTTTGGTTGACTCAGCTAGCTGATCATGAGATCTAGTGAACCCTTTTAGGATTCCCTTATCACTGGGTTGGGCAACTGCTTTTCCCTTTTCTAAAGCAGTGAACTTGCTATATCCTAGCCCTGAGCTGCCAGTTCCAGTTCTTTGATGGCTCAATATTTCATCTAGAGTTTGAGATCCCTTTTTGAACTTTAGATTTAACTTTTCTTTTTCAAGGATCTCTTGCTTGAGTTTTTGGTTTTCAGCCTCTAGATCACAATTTCTCAGTTTCAATTTCTCAAATTCTATAAGTTGAGATTCAATATAATTTAATCTTTCATGATCAATGCTCAGTTTCCTAACCTTGTTTCTCAGTTCATCATTTTCATCTTTCAGTTCAACATGCAAACAGGAAATTGAAGCTAATTGGTCTTCTAGCATCATAAGTGTTTCATATCAAGTTCATTACTAGAGACATTTACTTCATTGATATGATAAAAAGAGGTTTGAGAATCAGTTGTACTAACCTCTTCATCATTGTCTGCCATGAGGCAGAATAGCGCTTCATCATCTGAGCTGTAGCCGTCAGAATCAATTCCAGAAGGATAGTCTGAATCATCTAGCACGACATTCTCAAGGTTTGCAACCATTGCTTTTCTTTTGAAGAAGCTTCTCCTCACATTGGCTTTCTTGTCTTCAGGGAGTTCTGGACATTCAAATCTATAATGTCCTTGTTTGTGGCAGTGAAAGCATTCTCCAAGATTTCGATTGCCTCCCCTGAATGGTTCAGTTGATCGTTCAGCTGGTTGATGAGTTTTCTCATCTTTTGGGATTTCATCAGTTTGAGGTGGAACTGACTGTTTATCCCGAACTCTCTTCAACTTTTCTAGCAACCTGGTAACTGATTGGATTTGATCATTGATGTCATCAGTTAGATTCTCCTTCTTTTCAGTTGCCTCTCTTTTTCGTTCAGTTGAAGATCCGCCTTGATGTTCCTTGGCTGGTGAGCTCCTTGGTCGAAAGTTGTTCCTTCCTCGAGTGTCTCTAAACCGGTTCCTTTCACCATAGAAGGCTGCATCTTGAGTTGATGATGTTGATGCTTCCTTCTTTCGGTTTAGACTATACTCATGAGCTTTGAGAGAATCAAATAGTTCCCTTGGAGTGATGCTATTTAGATTTCTTGATTCCTTTGTAGCTATCACTTTCATATCCCATTCTTCAGTAAGATTATCCAATATCTTAGAATTTATCTCAGAATTGGGATAAATCCTCCCGAGATTGTTCATCTCACTGATGATGCCCAGAAATCTGGTTTCAAGGCTTGAGATGGACTCCTCTGGCTGCATTTTGAAGGATTCATATCTGTCGACTGCCAGTTGGAGCTTGTTTCCTTTGATGGCTTCAGACTCTTTGCATAGATCTACTAGTAGGTCCCATATCTCCTTGGCAGTTGTGCAGTTCTTTGTGTCCTTCATCCTGTCTTCATCTAGAGTTTGGAATAATGCGGCTTGAGCAATGAACTCTAGATTTTTTAGCTTCTTTTCTTCGCTGGCGAGAAGATTAGTTGGCTTTGGAATCCTTGCCGGTTGATTGATATCAACTATGTGAGCATCATTGTCCATCATGATGTTGATTGGACCGTCTTCGATGACTTCCCACATATTCTTATGAATTGAGCAAAGATGAGCCTTCATTCTCCTGCTCCAGTTATCATAATTTTCAACTGAAAACAAAGGTAGCTTATGGTTTTCCATAGCTGAAATGTTAGCACAGATAAGTAGATCTGATTCAGTTGATCTGCAGAAACGGCTGATCCTTAAAATCAACCACTCTGATACCACTTGTTGGTCCCGGGCGAGTCGATATCAGTTTAGAGGGGGGTGAATAAACTGATTAAAACTTTTGCTTCAAATGCGGAATGACAGGGCCCTTTGACTCGCTTAATGAAACTTATCTATGCACAAACTTATTGAACAGTTAAGACAATTTGGGTGCGGCTTGTGTGATATTGTGTGCAGTTCAAAGATATGCAATAATCAAAATGGTACAGCACACAAGCAATTTATAGAGGTTCGAAGTCTCAAACTTCTACGTCCTCTCTTCCTTCCGCAGAAGGGAAACTTCACTATATAACTTGAGTTTCTTTACAAATTATACAATGAAGGACAGTTGGCTAAACCTAGTAACTGCTCGCTACCTCAGCGGGTCGACGACTCATATTTGAAGTCCCTAACTGCTCGCTAGGAAGGTAGTTGCTATTGTTGTCTTTACAAGGTTTTAGATCTCTTTCGATCTTCAAGAGGTTAGTCTTGAACAGGGGTTATCAACTGATGTGCTCCTTCAATTGAGCTGAGTAGTTGATCATTGTATAGCTGAAACTGAGAAGACTGCCCTGGCTGATTATCTTGACTCTGTGAATTTCTTCTTCTCAGTTGAACTCTCGCAGTTTCTATCAAACGCTGTACTTGAGCTTGAGTGGGAGGGAGAAAGAAAAGCTCTTTCTTGTATATGCGAAAGTTGTGTAGGCGAAGGATTTTTCTTTGTTCTGCTCTCTTTTTTTTAAACTCTGATTCACTCGTCTTTTATAGAGGAGTGATTTTATGACCGTTGCGTTCCATTATCCATTGATCGGTGGCTCTGTAGGCTCATCAATGGAGAATGATAGCTTGAAGCTTTTGGTTTGAAGTAGCCGTTACTCTGTCAATCGATCTTTATTGGATATTTAATTCCAGGATCTTTGTTGAAGCATTTATTCCAAGATTCGGCAGTTTGAGCAATAAACTCCAGGGTTCTCTTGCTTCAGTTTTCTTGGCAGCTTTGAGTTCCAGTTGACAGTTCTGGACTTGTCAGCTGAGTTTGACTATTGCTCCAGTTGGCAGTTTTGAGCTCGTTAGCTGAGTTTGGCTATTGCTCCAGTTGGCAGTTTTGAGCTTGTCAGCTGAGTTTGGCTATTGCTCCAGTTGGCAGTTTTGAGCTCGTCAGCTGGCTTGTCAGCTGAGTTTGGCTATTACTCCAGTTGGCAGTTTTGAGCTCGTTAAACTGATCTCTTATCAGTTCCCTTAGTTGACTCTTTTCTCCCTCAGCTTAGCTGACTTAGTTGTCAGTTTGTTTCGACTGATTCAACTTCTTGACTTCTTAGTTCAGTTGACTTCTGACTAAATGACGTATCCTTCAGTTTGCAGACCATACTCTTGATTGGTTGACTTTGACTTTGCTTGATTCCCTTTTTGATGATGCCATGGATTAATCAGCTCCGATCTGCAACTTGAATTTTAGTCAGTTTTTCACAAATAATTTTGACATATCATCAAAACCTAATCTAAGGGTTCCTTGATAGTTTTTCCTAACATTTATGTTATATAAAATAATATTTAATATTATTATTACACTATATATGTTATAGGACACAATAATTGACATATATTATAATCTATATAATATGGAAACAGAAAATACATACGTATATATACCATATATTTACCTTAAACATATATCTATTTAACAAATCAATCAATTAATATATCCCTCACTTAATGCAGTTTGTCGATATTAGTGCAACTAATTATAAGGAAAGTATGTCTAGTACTTATCAAATTGTGGATTAAATTTTATTCACATATATATTATACATTATACGTAACATATATATGATAATAAATTAATTAATGATTATTCACATATAATATTTAGAATTTATATAAACGAAAATGTAATTTAGGCCGGAAAATATAGACTCCTATTTATATCTACAGTCTTATATATTATATACAGATATAGATTGGATTTCTTATCGGTGATCATTGAAGAAGTCAAAAATTAATTGCGATGGCGTCCGTCAATTATCAAGCCACACATTAGCTAAAAAAAACTTAGATTGCAATGATTTAGATGATAATGAATTTAAATTTTATGTATTTTTTTTAATATATAAAATCAACAATAGTGGAATTTTAAGAATGGATTGATTTAATGTTTTCCTATATCGCACGAAAATTTACAAAAAAATCAATATGATATACAATGTGTTTGGTAAAATTACTCCACCAGATGTATTACTTGGTTTAGGATTTCTTAAGACTTAGAATATATAAGATTGCCATTATAAATAATGCATATAATTTATAATCAGTATATAAATAATAATATACGTACATTACTACAAATCTTTAGCAGACATAATGATAGATAAAATAAAAAATATTTTTTATAAATTAAACTATTTATAATTTTTTAAATTATGTCTAGACAATTATTTCTGAATAATCACTTTTAGTAGATCTAAATCAATTGAATTCTACAAAAATATTTATCTGAAAACATCGACAATGGTTTGAATACTTAAGATAATTATTGTAATAAAATGTTTTTATAATTAACATAGTACTAATTATTTCACAATGGTGTGAAATATTTGTAATCAACATAATGATATATAGTGTAGAAGGAATAACCAATTCTCCTTCAATCAATTAATAAAAAATACATCTATATAGCCGCATTGTATATATACAAATCATGTATCTTATATAAGAATAACTAAACATAATTTAGAAATTGCATCAGTGATCCATCTCAATCTCATTTTCGAGCTCGCATTCAACTTACGCTGAAAATTGAACCTATGATGATTTTTCTTACTTCTCCAATGGGTTGTTCATCATTAATGCATAAAAGAGAAAGGAAAAAAAATGAATAAATAATCAGTAACAACTAACAACAATGAATGTTATATGTAATGCGAAAAAGCACGGTGATGCAAAAGAAGAATACAATACCAAAATGACAATCATAATCTTATTTATAGATGAAATTAAATGACTCCTCTAAAATAATAATAAAAAAGTTCAATTAAATGAAATCCATGTAATATTTCATAGAGAGAAGACATCAATGTAATATTTCATAGAACTAAAAAACATATAAATAATTTAGGTTTTAAAAAAAATTTATCTAAAATGAACAAATAAAATATGAGAGAATAAATATTTTAAGTAGCTAGGTACCTTTTTAGAATCCTTTACAAACTGAAACGAATTAATCTCATGTTACGCTTGCTACTGTTAAACAAAATAAAAATTCTAGAAGCGCCATCTCAAGCCTCTAGTGGACCAAATGGATCATGCCTTCAAACTTCAAAGTGATTGTAGCATTAGTGGATGGATTATTGATGCATGGCTATTGGATGTTAATAGCGAGCTGAAAACCTGCAAAGTCAAAATTTCAATGTAAATACACACATGCAATGAAATTAAATAACTGCAAATATAAAATAAGTGTTTCAGTAAATAGATATATACATACAATGAAATAATTGCAAAGACAAAATTTTAACGTGAAGCATATAATATCTAATATGTAGATGATTAATAATTGTTTCAGTAAATACATACATACATATAATGATACAGCTGCAAAGATTAGTCAATATATATATATATATATATAGTTCTTTTTTTGAAATTTCAATCTGAAAAACGACGATTAAAAACTATTACCTCCGCAGAGAGGAGAGAGAGCGAAGGATTCCAGTAGGCTAGTTGAGAAAGAATAATGGCTACAAAAAAATATACTTTGCGGATGAAATTTAACTTCTAAAGACTTTATTATGCTAATATTCACTTTAATCAATGACAATAAATTTATACTTAATTCATACTTTAAATATAGAAACATAATCAATCTATATAATAGATATATTATAACTATATCGTAAATATAGGTATTAAATATACACTAATATATAAGGTTTTTTTAAGCCTAATATATAAGGTAATTAATTGTATATGAATTTACGCAACTATGTTTGTACTATATCTACCTAAATTCTAGAATATATATAAGGGGTGCTATATATATACCATAATTAATAGAGTAACAAAATTTCATTGTATAGGAATCCATTTATATATGTGATGAATATATTATGGATTCGGACATATAAAATTTGTATATTTATGGAAATATATTAATATTAAAGTATAATCTACAATATAGTATGTAGGCGGACATTTGATATACAATACAGTATAAAGTGGAGATTTATTTCCATAAAATATAAATTTTCAACTCATGTATATATTCAATTGTGGTTTGGAGACTTTTTAATTAAGTAAGTAATTATAATTAAGTAAGTAATTAATATTAATACTATAATTCCAAATGCGGTGATGTCTTTTAGGCGGGAAACATAGGTTTTTCTATTTTGAGATGCGGAGTCGTTATTATATATTATATAGATTTTAAATAGTTAAAACTTGTATTTTTTTAATTTTTAAAATAAAATATAATATTATTGTACATGAACAAATTATAAATTATGAGATTCGACATTCGACAATGGTCTTCCCACCTTTCGTGATCTTTCAGTTGAGATCAAGTGTATCATATTGATATTCGATTTTATTAATTTAATAGTAAATATATTTTAAAATTAAAATGTTGTATTAAATATATTAAAAAGTTGGAATAAAATAATTTAAATATATTAAGTTAACCGAAGAAGGGGGTTCGAAGAATGTTTTTCAAACCTAAAAAGGGATTCGAATTGTAAAATTTCAATGAGGGTCAAAGTCTTCAGAATTTTTGAGGGATGGTAGCTTAGCTAGGTCACCATAGTCTACAGACCAACCATTTTTTTCTTTTTTTCGTTTTTTGCTTTTTGTGAATGGTTAATGATTGTGTTTAGCTTTCTTCATTTTTATGTTGGATTCCTAGTTGTGGACGCGCATAAATGGAGGAAGAGGGGAGAGACAGTGACACCACTGCAGGATGGAGAAGAAGAGGGTGGGCGAGTGGTGGAGAAGAAGACGTGCATTTATTCCTTTTTTTTTTTTTGTTTCTCTATAGTTGGGTATGAAGTTACATGTAATGACATATAACAATCTATTTCAAAAGTGAAAAATATAATTACAATCCATTTTATATGAGTTGATGGTTTTTTATTAATTTTATAAAGTTTGAAGAGATTATTGATGCATATTCTATATAAAAAAAAATACACAAGTAATTTATAATTCAGTCGATATAATTCATATTTTTATTATTATATATAAATATTTTTTAATAATATTCACTGTGCATCGCACAGGGTGCTATGCTAGTTTAGCCTCAAATTACACCGCCAAAATTTGCATGTTTAATTAATTTTAGTTAGTAACGGAAAATTAATATTTTTTACGGAAGGGGACGATTGGGCGATCGGCTATATCTTCATTCTTCATACACCTGCTAGGAAATTTGGGATTTCCTAATTATCTAAATATGGGCAACATATTCATTTTGCCATTATATTGGATATTTAATTATTTTTGAACTTAATTAATTGATCTAAATAAGGTAAAAATCAATCATAATTGATATAGAGTTAATAAATTGATATCTAATGCTACACTAATTATATTAGGTGTTTATATAGCTTAATTAAATAGTATATATAATCAAGCCTCGTTATACACTAGATAAAACACAATTTTTACTTCTCTCCATCCAGAAGAAAAATGAAGATCCGGCCATAATACCAAGATTTTCAATGATCTAGCAGGTATTCCTATAGTCTTTTAACAATTATTTAATGATTCAGGATAATAAATTTATATATTATGGGCTATAAATTCTTATAAATGGTATCAAATGAATAATGGACTGCTGTATTGATGGAATATATGAAATTAGTTTTTCATGTCTCGTTCAAACCTTCAGTAATTGGTTAATGCCATGTTTTAAAAAAATCAAGCCTTGATGGATTATATCATATGATGAAATCGTTGGTTGCATGTAATTGGTTTACAGAATAATCGATCAAAGCATTAATATGATTAAGTTTGATTATGTTTATATCAATACAGACTATGCGATATAGTTCAAATAAATTGCTGTTTTGTAGTCTACCATAGTTGATATGGTGATATAATCATATGGTTTTTTTGTTTATCATCCTATTTCATGTCACACTTGCGAAACATATGCATGTTAATATATTATTCTATTATGCAGAATAATTAATTAAGTTTAATTTGTTGCTTTATTGCTTATGGTATTACATTATTTGGATTTGTTTTGATTATTTTTTGAATTATTTGTGATTGTTAAATTCAAAATTTTGAAAAATATCATTTTATATTATAAAATTATTTATTTTCCGTGTAAATAATTAAATAGTAATATATTTTCACAAATATAAAAAAATTTATACGCTGCAAATTCATAATATTGCATCAAATATATGATACAATTATGTTACACTATTAATACACACACACACACCCACTCAATCAATTGTTATTGTTTTAGCAAAACCCTATCAATTAATTATGGAAACAATAATTAAGCACGATAAATCTATTAGTATTTTTATGTAGAATATAATACCCCAAATATACTGTAGACTTTTGGAAACATTAATAAACACAAGTTATCAGTTATAATTCAAAAAAGTGTGAAATAAATGATCAATATCTATAATAAATTTAATTACCTATTTTTTATTAGAGATATTTAGTTTTATGGTTTTGTATAAAACACTTTAGTTTTTTTCCATAATAAAAAACCTTCCGTCTAACCCTAACATATGATATCGGTATAATATATACATAGATATGAAACATTTATTACGCTATATTTTCTTATTGATCTTCAAATCATTCTTTCTCGTGTTTTTCTTAGTGATATTCAAAATAATTTTTTTTTTCTCATAGCTATCGTTTTTAGTTTGATCAATCATATCCAAGAGATTGACTCATCCGAGTCAAATTTGATTTAGAAATTACTGGTTATTCGTGCATATGAACAACACAAATATGAAAAAGTCAAGGAGAATAATTCACCTTATGTGTTAGGTTTTCATGATTGCAAAGGTGACCACATCCACGGGAGCATTCACGAATAAGACCTTTCACGCTTCAATACGAAGTTGATCAAACAAGGAGGACTATATGTTTTTATGTATTTCGAAGAAGAACACAATACGATGGGCTACAAAGCAACACTATGCATGTTTAAGATATCTTCTTCATTCGATAACTGAGTAGTCCATATTCCCGATGATGCAACTTTTTCATCCTATATGTTTGATCTGTATGTGCTTTCTCCAATCTAATGATCCATGCACAATTGGATGAAAACACGTTATAAATGGTAAATGTTGTTTAAAGTTTTTTCAATTCATGCAATTTCATTTGATTATATTCAATTGTCGATGCTTTTTAAAATGTTTTGTTTTAACAGATTGGATATTATAGTCGATAGAATATTTGATGAGTGAGAAATAATGGTAAATGGTTGTGGTGCAAAGTTGGTGGCCGATATCTATGTTCAAAGCACTCAGTAAATTTAGTATTTATTTTAATATTTTGTTTCTTATATCATTGTTTTATAACACGTTATTTTTCCATTTTAAGAGACCAACATATAACTTGCAATGGCTTTATTCATATTTGATAAATCATTCTGATTGTTATCTATATATTATGAGTTATATGATGGTCTCTTAAAATGGAAGAACAAAGCGCTATAAAATCAAAATATAACATAACAAACAAACAAAATATTTTAAAAATGCTCAATTTATTCGGTGTCTTGAACATAGACACCCACCAACGTTGCAGGACGACCATATTTATCATTATTTTTCGCTCATCGAAAACTCTATCGACATTGTCTATAATATCGTTAAAACAAAATATGTTAATAGGCATTGACAGTTGTTGAACATAATCAATTTAAATTGTATGAATATTTACCAGATTACGTGTTTTCATTCAATTGTGCATAGTTCATTAGCGTGGAGAAAGGACATAAATCAAACAGGCTAGAAAAGTCGAATCATTAGGAATATGGACTACTCGGGTATCGGATGAAGAAGATAAATTAACACGTTGGGTGTTGTTTTGTAGCGCATCGTATTGTTTTCCACTTTGAACTACAGAAAAATATATACTTCTACTTGTTTTAACTTCGAATTGAAGCGTGGAAAGTCTTCTTTGCGAATGCTCCCATAGATGCGGTCACCTTAATAATCATGAAAAACTAATTAACTCATAAGATGAATTATTTACCTCGACTCTTCCATGTCTAGGTTGTTCATTTGCATGAATAATTTGCAACTTCAAAATCAGATCTTACTTGGAGAGCCAATTAATCTCTCGGATATGATTGCTTAAACTAAAAATGGAAATCATAAAAATAAAAATGGTTTTGAATAGATCTCCATAAGAAAACACGAAAAATAATTATTTGAAGGTAGATAAGAAAATACGATGTATATATCCATATAATAAAGTATTAGGGTTAGAAAGAAAGCTTTTAATTATGAAATAAATTGAATTGAAGTGTTTAATTGAAAATCATAAAAAATAATACCTATAAAAGAAGGTAAGTTTATTATAGATATTGATGATTGATTTCACACTTTCTTGAATTACGTTGGATAATTAACCTGTTGTTTTTATTGTTTCCTAAATTCTAAAATATCTAAGGAGTATTTTATATAATATATGATCTACATAAGAAAAAAAAAAAGATTTGTTGTACTTATTGTTTCCATATTTGATTGGCACGGTTTTCCTAAAAGAATAATAATTGATTAATATTGTAACATAATTGTATTGTATAGGAATACATATATTTCATGCAATATTATGGATTTGTAACATAATTTTTGTTCTTTTACGGAAGGTGCGATCAGACAGAAAAATCATTTTTTGCTTATTTCCAGATAGGGTGCTGTTATTATATGTTATATAGATTGTGTCATTATACTAGTATATGTAAATTCACAATATTCAACAAACTTTATGAAATAATTAAACTGCCTTATTTTGTAATAAACTAGTATATATCCCGTGCGATGCACGAATAACATATGTATACTTATATTTTATTGAAGTATCACTATTGAAATTATTTATCTAATTATCAAAATAATTAATAATCACGCCAAAAGTGAGGAAAAAATATTAAATCAAATATGATATCTCACTCATAAAATTAAATCCCAATAATCTAAAAAATTATCACTCATGAGTCATGAGCCACATAACCCATACCCAAACTATTTAACAATAGAAACAACACAACTAACATGCATGTGCAATTTCCAAACACAATCTCCATTAAAATTATTTTTATATCATGAGCTTTATAATTTTGTAGTATCAATGGTGAGACACCATGTTCAATACCAAAATCTCTCACCCCTAAAACCCTAAAAAATTATTTTCATTCAAAAATACATTTCACAATTTTTTTCACAATTTATTTGTAATGCATAGTAGATTATATTTTAAAATCATTGACAAATATATTCATATTTTGTGGATATAAAGTATTTCCACCGATTGACACAATCTTTGAAGTACAGATCCTAAAGATTAGTTTATTGTTCATTATTTAGGTTATGATCTTAATTTTTTTATGTTAGAAGCAAACATGAGATATATTTTTCAAACTTTACAATCCACATAAACATAAATTAGTTTTTTTTTTTTCTAAATTTTGAATGAGTGATTTAAAACTTGGTTTTACTATGTAATAATAATAAGAGATAATTTCACATTTAGTCCAATAAAAATAAGGTCCAAACATGCGGTCCCAAATTTTAATTTTTGACTTTTTTTATCCCAACTTTCTAAAAACTACATTCTTAATCCCAAAAATAGAGTATTATGACTAAAAATGTACTTTTTTCTTGAAATTAGGACCAAAAAGTGAAAAGTAAAAATTTAGACAAAAAATATAAGATTTGAGACCACATTTATTTGGACCATATTATAATTACGGGATCAAAAATGAAATTATTCCTAATAATAATAATAATAATAATAATAATAATAATAATAATAAAACTACGCGTTAAAATGCTTGGCATATTAGATCAAGATCATCAACAACTCCATTAAAGATTTATTTACCGAATCAAATCAAATATATTTCTATGATTATCTGATGAGTAAATTATATTTAAGCCAACTAATTAAATCTGTTTCTATAATAAATGCTATACAATCATATACTGTACAAAAACACCTTTTCTAAATCTTAGGGGAAATAAAAATACATACATTTAACATAAAAATCTGACATAAAAAACTGCATCGTCTAAAAAACATCGTATCTTTTAGATAATTAACATTGTGAATCCAAAATGAATGGTGAAATATTTTTTAAAATTAAGAAATATGAACAATTTCACGAACCATAAGGTTTGGTTGCTAGCATTAAGAACTGTTATTGATACAATATTTGTGCAATAAATTTACATTTTCGGACAAATGGACTGATTATATTAATATATATATATATATCAAAATATAATTAATTAAAAGTCCATTTAAAATTTAGTGCAAATAACATTGAGAGCACGTACTAAAGAAAGATATAAATACAAGAGCCCAAATAAATAACCTATTAACCAAATTCATGACTCATTAATAACATACGTATAATAATTCCAATATATATACAAAAATATTATAATTTAAAATTAAAAAAACAATATTGGCCTTCTTCTAGAAGTACCATCCCATATCTCTCTTCTTCCCATCTCTTCAAAGGTTTTTCGAAAGTCCTCGGCTATAAGGGTTAGAAAAAAATTCTTCTCTTCACCTTTCGTCTTCTCCATGGTTAGCATATAGTAATTTTTTGTCATATTTCTTCATCCTACAAAGTGTGAGAATTATGTTTCGGTAGACTGAAAACAAAATAAAAAAGTTGTATGATAATGCATAAGATCGATAAATTCAAATCACATATAATTTTATGTTTTTTTTTACTCACACACCCGACCTGTGGTATTGAGGAGGTTCAAAGACATATAATTTTATGTTAATATATGTTTTACCTGTAAAAAAAAAAAGAGTATGAGAAAGCAAAATAACCACTGATTTGTGCTCAATGCAAAATTTGCAAGTGTGCACAAACTACAAATAATCCATAAATACTCGAGAAGTCAAGATGTTCGATGCATATATCTCTTCTTTTTTATTGGCTCCTCGTATTTCTTCTTGGGGATCAGCCATTTTAGCAAGAATAAATCAAGAGAGAGTAATTCTGCGACATTTCTAGTGAGAGTATGATCCAACCAAATTTTGAACACCTTACATTTATAACTCCACGAGAATATCGATTAAATATGTAAAATTATACATATCAATTATCAATTATGGGATTTGGTATATATAATAATGGTGCAAAATATTCGAGAAAATATTGAACAACTTTATTACATTAAATAATCGAAAATCAATCTTACATTTTAAATTTTTTACGTGATTGAATTTATTTTTTATAGAAAATCGATTGTTTTATGTTTGAAAATATATTTATAATTGATTGCAAGTTAGACAAATTAATAATGATTAGACTAAAAAAATAAACCAATATATATGATAAATACGTTATTTATTTTGTATATATGGTAATATATGGACTAACATAATTATATAGTGATTTTTCATTATTGTCCATTGATTTCATTGATAAATTTCCTTATAACTATTTATATTATAGAAATTATATATATATATATATATATATATATAAGATATTTTAGACACGTTATCATAAATTTTATCAATATATTTTTATGTATGTATTTTAGTAAAATTTTGATTTTTGGATATGCATTTTACCAAAATTAGGTGTCTTGGCGTACCCAAATTATTCGAGTGAAATTCATTAAGGTAAATATCTAGATTACATACCTGCTAGGGAAAGAGAATGTATATTCTATCATTTATATAATATAATTAATTGATTTCATAATTTTTATTACTTGATTTATAATTATTTACATGTATAATTATATCTCTATTATTAGAAAATTAATTTAGGCGGGAAAAGTTATTTTTTCTATTTGCAATGACTATCTTACTTTTAGATATAATATAGATTATTGCCCAAACCATACATCACTGGAAATCTATACATATATTAAGATAATTATGTGATAAACAACGGTTCTGGTATAAATCATTGTCTATTACATGATTTAACAATTATATTTTAAATAATAATTTTTGTGTAATATACAACAGTTTTGAGTTAATAGACAACATTTGTAACATTTATTGTTGTAAATTTTCTTCCTTTATTTTTTTTTTTTCATTTTCCACAACGGTTTATGTTATAACCATTGTATTTTAATAAATTTTTACAATCTTATTTATTGCTCTATTTTTTTTACTTGGAAATTAAATTTGAGAGTTGTAATATTTTTTATTTTATTTTTTATGTATAGGTGGGGAATTTGTAATACTTTACATTTATCGCCTAAAAATTAATTTTTATTTGTGTTTCACTATAATAATAATAATAATAATAATAATAATAATAATAATAATAATAATAATAATAATAATAATAATAATTTGTTATTTTTCTATTTCAATTTCAATTTCATCATTTAAAATAATTGAATAATTATATTTTTTGTACCTGTCATATATTCAAATAAATCAAATATTATATAATCGTGGATTATCATGCATTGCTACTTATTAAATCATGTCGTTTGAAATATTCCAATTCAATCTTTCTAATATGTATTTTCATTTAGTTTCTAAACTTTAATTTTTTTTTTGTTTGTCGTAACTACACAAAATTGATATTTTATCTAATTAATTAACGCATGTACATATCATTTTATTAATTTTAAAAAATTGAACACAACATATATATAATTAAAAAGAATAATCATAATATCACAAATCTTAAAAAATAATTAATTATTTGTGCATCGCACGTGATGAATACGTACTAGTTTACATGAATTTAGCTTCCAACAAAAAAAATGAAGTTAAAAATAACAGTTTTACATTAAGTCATGGTTTTTTGCACTAAAGCATGTCGATATATTACGTATTTTTATAGGGGAACGGGGCTATGAGAATGAAAATATCTAATAAAATTATATTTGTATTTAATATTTTGTTTTTACTCACACATCGCCGATCTAGTGGTATTAAAAAGATTCGATCTGGTACCTTTCATCTCCAAATCAATCGATTCATCAATTGAAGTGCTGAAATGTAATGGACTGAATCATTGGTCCTTGTCTTAAAGTCGAACTTTGACTAGATGACGCTGGTTCAGAATTTATAATCCATCGTGAAATTTTAATTAATTGGTTCAGAATATATAGCCGATATGTGATGGCCCCCTCAACCCACGTTCAGAACGTGATTTTTATCTCAAAAAAGGCTAGTGGAATGGGTCAAAATAAACTAGGGTTAAACAAAAAATAAAGTGGAAGCAAAAAAGAGGCTCAAACCCGCGGCCCGCTCACCCCCTCCACACCAGACCGGGCCGGGACAGACAGACGGCGCGTGCGGGGGCTTCGCCATCACCCACTCACTATAAAAGCCCACAAGCTATTTGAACCCAAGAGAAGGAAAAGCTATTATAAGGACCTCCAAACATCATTTCTCAAGGAATATGGGATAAGGAAAAACAAGGAAACTTGCTTTCCATTTCCAACAATCCCCCACAAATGGAAAGCAACGGGATGAACGAACAACTTTGAGCAAATGAAGGATAAATGCATAAGTGACAATAACCTTTCGATTTTGAATTGACACTTATTCGAAAATAAAGGACAACACGTGAATCCAAAAAGTGTGTTAGACACTTGAACTTTAAAAGATTCAAGTGAAATTCCTCAGATCATGGCACAAATCCTTAAATCGAGTAGACTCAGCGATATCAAACAATGGCCATCACAACCTTGGATTCTCATGAGTGTCGTAGCAAGACAAAATCTTGCATAGGAGACGGCCAGTTCTCCACACTCACTTAGGTGATTCCAGATTGTGCGTCTCAAAAGCACAAAAAACAACAACAGTGCGTCTTAAAAGCACAAATGTATTGAATCATTAAGAGCTAATAGCTCAACCTCAAACTGTCAAATACCATCAAGTCCACTACTTAGGACCACCCTTAGAAGGGCTATGGCACAATATTAACAAATGTAAATCCATCAAGTTCGTCTCAATAGGACCACCCAAAAATGGGCTATGGATTGAAGCACTTCATAAAGATCCAACAACGCTCACATGTAAACAACAAGTCAAATAAGATAGACTTTACAACTTCGTTTGACCTTAGAAAGGTATCCACTAAAAGTTACCTTACTGACGAGTCCTTACGCCCATTCCGATGGAAGAATCCAACACTTGATTTCCATTGAGACCTTTGGTGAGAGGATCAGCTAGATTTCTTTCGGACCTTATGAAATCTTCAACTACTGCTTCACAACAGCATGCCTCACTCCGATATGCCTTCTTTTACCATTGTAGACGCTGTTCTTGGCAACTCCAATAGCGGTCTGCGAATCACAATGCAAAGAAATGGGAGCAACCGAATCCCTCACAAGAGGTATATCAGCCAGCAAGCTCCTCAACAAGTCAGCTTCTCGACCTACTAACTCAAGAGCAATAAATTCAGATTCCATGGTGGAATTAACAATACACGATTGTTTAGCAGATTTCCATGAAACAACACCACCACCCAAAGTAAACACAAAACCACTAATGGAACTCACTTCATCATTATCAGACACCCAATTTGCATCACAATAACCTTCTAAAACAGCAGGAAATTTTTCAAAATGCAAACACCAATCAGAAGTGCCTTTCAAATATTTCAATAAGCGATAAAGTGCAGTCCAGTGCTCACTACTAGGATTATGTGTATACCGACTCAAATGACTCACAACATATGCAATATCAGGTCTAGTGCAGTTCATAAGGTACATCACGCTACCTATGATCTTAGCATATTCAGTTTGAGACACGGGATCATTCACATTTTTCTTCAGATGCATGCTACTATCATAAGGTGTTTTAACAGAAGATAAGGAATCACAGTTAAAGCGCGCTAACACCTTTTCCACATAATGTGATTGACTCAACAAAAACCCATGCTCAGTTTTTTCCAGTTTGATACCAAGTATAATATCAGCCTCACCCAAGTCTTTCATATCAAATGCGGAAGACAGAAATGACTTGGTTTCCATAATCACATCAATACTGGCACCAAAAATAAGCATGTCATCAACATATAAACACACAATCACACAACCAGAATCATGCATCTTAGAGTATAAGCAAGAATCAGAACTATTAACCTCAAAACCATTTGTAATAATAGTGCTGTGAAATTTTTCATACCACTGAATTGGTGTAACACCCTAAAAATTTACACTCATAAATTAAAGAAACGTTACTAAACTTTATTCATTAATTACTCCCATAAAATCGGGATCCCAATAATGTCAACGAAATAAATAAAACATCATAGTTTTAATGCTAAAAGCGGAAAATACGGAAAATAACAAATGATAATAATGTCTTAAGATTTATTCTCAAATTTGTTTAATATAAACTAAGCGACCATCGTCATCGCATCTTGCCCGTCACATATCGTTCGAGCCATTTCCTGAAAAGGGGTAAAAGATTGGGGTGAGCTCTTCTAAACTCAGTGGGGAAAATGACCGTTATCCAAGCTATAAATTTAAAAGTAAATATGTGAAGCAATAAAAAGTCTTTGGTTCGTAAACCAAAATCTATGATCTGTATATCTGATTCAGCCCTTAGGCTCGGTACTTTATAGTCCCAAGGACTCCGTACTTTATAGTCTCGAAGACTCGGTACTTTATAGTCCGGAGGACTCTGTATTTCATATAATACATCTATAAATATATAGAGAGGATAACATCATAATCTTCAACATAAACCCCACCTTAACCTTGACTTGCAAAAAGAATTATTTAATTCCACGCGCGCCGCCTAGCATATTAATGATTTAATTAATGTGATATTCTAGAATATTACAATGTAATAACTTTAATGGAAAAATAAAGTAAGCATGCATCTTTATTCGTACAGTATATCATGATTAAATCTTTGCACATAAGTGAGAAATAATGCATAAACATGCTTTATATATATATAGAGAGAGAGATACAGATATATATATATATATATATGTGTGTGTGTGTGTGTGTGCGCGCATGCGCGCGCGCGCGCGCGTGAGAAACCTGTATATATATATATATATATGTATGTATGTGAATGCATGTGTCCATAAATATATTTACATATATATATATATATATGAATGTTAATGGCTATACATATAATATTATATAAATATTTGAGTGGATTTGTGGGTGCCTATTATATTATATATATGTGTGTGTCATAATGATTTATCTATATATATATAACTAGATAATATGCAATATATGTATATTCACGTGGGGGGTGTGTTGTGTTTGGAAATGCGCGTGTCAGAAAAAAAAGTAAAAGTTGCATACAACTTCAGGGCAATTAATGCAGTGCTGTGTGTTGTAAATATAAATCATGAAAAAGAACGTGATACAATTCCTCCCATTTTACTCTCTTCTACACTGCTGCGAGCACTTATAGGCATGGCAAGAAAATATTTACAGTATAGAAAAAAAAAATGGCAGAAAGATGAGGTACCTTTGGAATACGAAAATGAGAAGGAGAAAGAGAGAGAGACTCAAAGATGATTTTTTTCTGAATGTTTTGGTGTGAGTAAGAAATGAGAAGGTATTCCTTTATTTATACTAAAGAGATTTAAGGTTCAAGGCTTCAACAAGAGGGTGAAAGAAATCTCCATGATAATTCTTTCTAATTTCTGAGATCATGGCCGAAAATATTGAGGAGTAAAGTGGGTAATAAAATCTCCAAGTCAAACTCTTCCTCTTGCCATGGATGAGGAACACGAGAGGAACCCTAAATCTGCTAGGCTTTTGAGTTGGGCTGGAACAAAATAGACGTTGGGCCAAAAATTAAGATGTTAGGGACTTTTTATAGACCATTATAAATAATTGAAATACCATACCAAAATTTTTACATCATGCATGAAGAAATATTATGTTTCACGTATGTTAATTATTATTCTAGGCGCGACTTATAGGACTAAACAATTAATATCATGATCCAAAATAATAATTTTGAATAATACCAATAAATACAGAAATAAATAAATTTACGGGGCACTACAATTGGGGCTTGCTTAAGTCCATATAAAGATTTTTTCAACTTACAAACTTTGCTTTCGTGACCAGCTGCCACACAGCCTTCAGGTTGTTCAATATAAATCTCTTCATTTAGATCACCATTCAAGAAAGTTGTTTTAACATCCATCTGATGAATTATAAAATTATGAATAGCATCTAGAGCATCTAGAGCACGAATAGTAGAGATTCTGGCAACATGAGAGTACGTGTCAAAGTAGTCAACATCTTTCTTTTGAGAATACCTCACTACCACCAATCTACCTTTAAACCTATCGATTGAACCATCTAGTTTAAGCTTCTTCCTAAAAATCCACTTAGTTCTGATAGGTCTACAGTTTTCAGGCAAATCAACCAATTCTCAAGTATGATTTTCAATTATGGATTCCAATTCACTATAAATGGCTTCTTTTCAGAAAGTGGCATCTATACTAGTTATAGCCTCAGAATACGTGACGGGATCTTCATTTATAAGAAATGCAAACACATCATAATCATTAATCATATCAGGATTATCTACCAGAAAAGCAGTAATAAAATCATGACCAAAAGAGGATTCAGTTCTCTGCCTTTTATTTCTTCTAGGTTCAACATGATCATTAGGCACATTCACAGACAAACTCGGCACATCAACATGATCATTGACGGAAGAACTAGAAGCATTCACATCATTACGAGATTTAAGAGGAAAGACATTCTCAAAGAATTCTGCATCACGTGACTCAGAAATAGAATAGTCACTCAAAGACATAAATCTATAAGAAGCAGAATTAACAGCATAGCCAATAAACACAGAATCATATGGCTTTCATCCAATGTTTCACCTCTTAGGATCAGGCAGACGAACTTTAGCTAGACACCCCCACACTTTCAGATATTTCAAGTTAGGAGCAAACCCTTTCCACAGTTCATAGGGAGTCTTATCTAGCCTTTTATGAGGTACCCGGTTCAAAATATAGCACGCGGAAAGTACATCATCCCCCCACAAAATATTAGGCAACCCAGAACTAATCAGCATAGCATTCATCATGTCCTTTAGGTTCCTATTCTTCCTTTCAGCTATTCCGTTTTGTTGGGGGGAATAAGGAGTGGTAAATTCATGAATTATGTCATTTTGTTCACAGAAATTCTTAAGAAACAGAGTGTTATATTCACCGCCTCTATCAGACCTTAACCTTTTTATTTTCCTGTTAAGCTGATTTTCTACTTCCAATTTATATTTCATAAACATGTATGCAGCTTCATCTTTAGTTCTGAGAAGGTAGATTCTAGTATATCTAGAATAATCATCAACAAACGAAATGTAATACATTTTCCCTCCTTTACTCACAGTATTTCTAAAGTCAGCTAAATCCGTGTGAACCAGTTCTAAGAGTTCAGACTGTCTAGGTTCGACTGATTTGAACTGTTTCTTAGCATATTTAGCCTCTACACATATTTGACATTTAGACAAATTATGCATGTTCAAAGCTGGGATTAAATCCAGTTTTCTTAGTCTCTTAATCGAAGTTGCATTAATGTGCCCAAGTCTTGTATGCCAAACATCATAAGACTCAACCAAATAAGCAGAAGTAGAAGCATTCTCATTAATGACAGCAGAATCAACATTGAGTACAAATAGACCCTCATTCAGATACCCTTTCCCCACAAATTCACCATTTTTAGTCAACACGGCTCTATTAGCCTCCACCACAATTTTCAGACCAGCTTTATTCAACAAAGCACTAGAAACTAAATTCCTACGCATGGAAGGAACATACAACGCATTGTTCAAGCTCAATATTTTCCCATAAGTCAATTTAAGCAGAATTTTTCCTTTACCGAGGACTCCAGCGACACTAGAGTTGCCCATGTAGACGCATTCGCCTTCTCCAGTTTCCTCAAAGTCGTGGAAGAGTTCCTTGTTACTGCAGAAGTGTCTTGAGGCTCCAGTGTCCAGTACCCAATCAGTTTTATTCTCCACCAGGTTCGCCTCAACTACAACAACAGCAGCAATGTCATCAGTTTCAGTCAGATAGGCTTGATTAGATTTCTGCGGCTGGCCTTGGCGTTCGGACACTGGTAGGCCTTGTGGCCAGTACTGCCACACACCCAATATGTAAGTTTAGACAGTGGCTTCTTGGCAATCTTTTTGTCGGTGGGCAGATTATTTTTCTTCCAATCTGGTTTGTCTCTTTTTGGAACAAAAGGACCTTTGCCTTTTCCTACATCAGATTCAACAAGATTAGCATTAACAGAATTAGAAGACAAAGACAGTGATTTATCCTTCATCCGGGTTGCCTACTCTGTTCGCATGTGGCTTATTAGTTCTTGCAAGGTGAGATCACGTTTCTTGTGCTTCAACTGATTTCGATAATCTGTCCAGGAGGGAGGAAACTTCTCGAGCAACACATTAGCTTGCAGAATCTCGCACATCTTCATTCCTTCATTAAGAACGGCAGTGGTCAGATTTTCATACTCATGAAGCTACTCCATGACAGGTTTGTCGTCACTCATTCGAAACTGCAGCCACTTGCCGATGACGTACTTTCTTATACCGACGTCATCTCCACCATATTTTTTCTAGAGAGTATCCCAGATAAGCCCTGTAGACTACGTGTTGACAAGGAGATCGAACAAACTGTTCATCATATGATTTAGCATGTGGCCCCGAATAGTTTTGTTATCTTTCTCATATTTCTGGACGAGAACAGACATATCAGTCGATGGTGTTTTCACAGCAGAGGCTTTGGCCTTTTCAGAAGCAACAACCAGCGAGGGGTTATTTTCCACCGGCACAGTACTGTCCCCACCGTTGTCTAGGGCGATAACATTGGGTGGCGACTGAACAGGAGGATCGGAGAAGAGCACGTAGTCGACCTCCAATTGTTCGAAGAAGATCAACAGTTTCTGCGACCATCTCTTGTAGTTTGATCCGTCAAGGGGTTCCAATTTTGACAGGTCGGACAATGCACGAGAGGAAGAGACCATTACATTTCACTTTTAAATTGAAGTCGAAAACTGGAACAAAATACAGAAAAAGAAGATCAAATTCGCTGCGCCGTGGAGATGAATTCCACTGCCTTAAAAGTGAAATTCCGGCAGCCCGAGGTGTACAACAAAGATGCGGAATCACTCTCAATGTTAACACAACATTCGGATTTCGAGGACACTTGTGAGACCCGAATTGGAGAAAACTCGAACACTTGCTCAGAGCATAAAAGTAGATTAATTTTCAGAGGAAGAAAGAAGCCATATTTTCGTCTCTATATCTCTGCGAAGCCGAAGAAGAAAATATATAGCGGAGATGTGAAGGCCCCCTCAACCCACGTTCAGAACGTGATTTTTATCTCAAAAAACGGCTAGTGGAATGGGTCAAAATAAACTAGGGCTAGACAAAAAATAAAGTGGAAGCAAAAAAGAGGCCCAAACCCCCGCGCACCCCCTCCACACGCGCGCGACAACGACCGGACCGGACCGGGCCAGGACAGACGGATGGCGCGCGCGGAGGCTTCGCCATCACCCACTCACTATAAAAGCCCACAAGCTATTTGAACCCAAGAGAAGGAAAAGCTATTATAAGGACCTCCAAACATCATTTCTTAATCAATATGGGACAAGGAAAAATAAGGAAACTTGTTTTCCATTTCCAACACATAGTGCCAAATTTGAACACTACTTAATCCAAGTCAACATGGGATAAATACTATTTCTTTCGTTTTTGAATAAATATTATTTTAATATTTTAATTTGTTTAAAAAAATATCATTCTATAAATTTGAGACATAAAATTCACATTTTTTTACATATTTATCCTTATTTAATGCATTTAAATATCTATATTTAATTTATTTAATATATTCATGGAAGGGTGCATTAGGTAATTTAATTAATTTATTAATTTGTATACATTCATCCAAAATGACATTTACATAGAAATAGAGGAAATAAGAAACGAATTAAATAATTAGGCGGAAAAAAGATTCTTATATTAATACATTTTGTTTCATTGAGTTCCTACCTCTACCTTTGTACAATTTTCTCGTTTTAATAGGTACTTGTATTTTTTAATTTGATTTTATTAAATCCTTATTTTAGAGTTCTCACGGATTGGTTAACTTTTTCGTTAATTAAATACCACGCGACCCACCATGTCATATCCTAATTGTAAATTGAATAAACAAAAACTTTCAATCAAATGGCGATGAAACAAAATCCATAAATAAAATGTTAATTACACATCAGTATCCAACATTTGTCCATTTTTATATTTTTATCCTGAAATTTAAAAAGTAACACATTAGTACTCAACGTTCTAATAATTAACACTATTAGCACTAATGTAATTTTTTTGGAACTAAATGACGTGGACTATCGGAAAATCACGTGAAAAATAAATATATTATCTAATAAACAAAAACGAACTCATTTCAAGCAGTCCACGTCATTATTTGGTATGTCGGAAAATTACAGTAGTATTAAAAATGTTAATTATGCAAACGTTGACTATTAATGTATTACTTTTTAAACTTTAGAATAAAAGTCTAAAAATGGGCGAATGTTGAGCACTAATGTATATTTAACTTAAATAAAATAGAAAAGATTGAATATGCCCGTTGAAAAAAATAGAAAGAAGGCCGCGCGCCGCCACTCCAGCAGCGGCACTGCAACCAATGGAGCACATGGGCGGCGGTGGCTTTCCGTTAATGTCGTGGTGTTTCAACTTGGCGGACAAGGCTCTCCTCCCATCCTCGTTCATGATCTCACACGATAAATCAATCAGTCATCAAAATCTCCGTTTTAATTATATTTAAAAAAACAAAAAAATGAATTCCAAATTTTAGAAATTAAAAACGTGGGTTTTGGGGTGAGGATCCGATTTGATGGCAACTGATAGTTGTGGGTCAAGAAATTCGTTTTCATTTCATGTGTTATTAATTTATTTACCTTTTGTGTTTAATGGTTCTTCATCGTACTTTGGGACATGGATGGAGTGAAATTGAGTTAATTTTATATTTTCTATTTTATTCATGACTTTTACTTTATCATGATTTGATTGTGTAGCGTTCCGGTCCTGAAAAACTGTGAAAATGGATGTTATAGAAGTTGGAATTAAGAAAAAGAGAAAGAAATGGGGTAATTTGATTAACAAAACTCCAACAGAAGACTCAAAACAACCAAACATGTTTTATAATGCATATACTTGTCCATAATACTAAGATCGAAGTTCTTAGCATATAACAAAATAATATCATAAATGTGGAAGCTCAATTTTTATGTTGTGATCCCGGGAAATTTAGACATTTTTTGATATTTTTGAAGGTATTTAGGTAGTAGAAATGGGAGAAGTTGAGAAGAATTTTAGAGAGAGAGAGAGTGAACGAGAAGAAATGGGAGAATTTTGAGTAATTTTCTTCTTACCTTTTTCCATGAAATTACAAGGTATTTATACCTTACATCAAAAAATAAAAATAAACCCTAACATATAAATGGGCCTCACTAATGAGTTATTGGACCACTTTTGGAAATAGAAAATAACTTAATTAAATAAAGGCCCGAACCACTGGCCTGACCTGATTCAGATCTATCTACTTTGACAAACTAACAATTAATTTCCCCAAATTGAGTGCTGAGCGGTTCACCTAAAAACTCCAGTCTTTCACAATTCTTCTCCACCAACATTCTTTAGCTTCTCCTCTATCTCCTCCTAACCCCCAACTGCTTCCCAAACTTCTCACCCCTTATCATATTGATAAATGCCAGGTTCACAACATTTTAATAAAAGAAAAACAAAAGGAGACAACGGGAAAACGTGTAAATAACAAAAGTTCATATCTCAGCATTGTCACGTCCAGTGGTGGATCCAGAAATAAATATTTGGGGGGGCGAAATTGTATTGTAAAAAAAAAACCCACACAATCAAAGTAAATATATATATTAACACATATATAATCAAATAAAAGTCACAAATTTAAATAAGATGGAATTGTATAAATATTTGATACATTAAAAATGTGCTAAAAATTGACACTGGGTGAGGTTGTAGTTGTATAAGATTTTTTTTTTTTTTTATTCTAATACTAAGTTATTATAGCTAGCCCAGCCCACTTGCCCAGAAGCCCAATCTAATATAATATATCTACTAATCTACATATTGAGCCCAACAAACACACACACATGACACACACACACACACACACATATATATATATATATAACAGTGAAAGCAGCGAAACTAAATAAATTTATAAGACATATAATTTTTTTTTTTAAATGTTGGTGGGGTCAGTTGCCCCCCCCCCCCCATGATCCCGCTCAAATCCGCCACTGGTCACGTTCACGTTTTAACCTACTGACCTAAAAATATTTGAAAAGATTTGAGTTGAATACTAATGCACTCAGGGGATAAGTTTTCACAATTTAAGTTATGCAAATCATTTTCTAAAAGTGATCTATCTGTGTATAAGCTTAGGAGGTTTTAAAATTGAAAGCAATCTAGGTTCACCAAAATATTTTAACATGAAGCGCTAAGAGTATAATCAGTCACTGCCCGCAACCCCTACTACATCACCAATGCGTAAAGTTTATGAGTATAACCAATGAGTATAACTGTTCATTTTAGTCTTTTGACAAGGAATATAGAATGACAAATAATGCATGCAATACTGTAGCTATTCATATTGACACATCGCTAGTTTATGAGACTTCGACAATATACAACATCACGTAAATATTTAACACAAATAATCACATATACAATTTTAACAAAGTAGAGCTTAATAGCTAGAAAGATACAATTTGCAAAGATAGAATAGTCCACCTGAATAATAGTTGAAGCTTTAGATATTCTTTTAGAAGTCCCCTAAGTCCGGTGTTACAGGTTTTGTCCTACACATAAAGACTAAATCTTAGAAGCTTATTGATATCATTAACCTATTCTATAAAGTAAACAAGAGTATAATGGTAAGTTTATAGAATAAGAACGTGAAAAGACGATGCTTGAAGGTCAAATGGGTAATCTTAACTTAAGCTATACCTAAGATCTTGATCGATAGAAATATATTTTAATCACATAGACTAAAATCGTATGACTAAAATAAATAGTTTAAAAGATAATAATATCCGAATAAAGTATCACTTATAATATAATACACTTAATTTTAAATAAAATAAATTAAGTAAATACATAAATAAAATTATAGTCAAAAGGATTTGAACCAATGACTTAATTATAAAGAAATTAAACCTTAACCACTATACTGAATGAGTTTATGTAACATAAAATCAACTATTTTAATTTAATGGTTTCATAGATGTTTTGAATTAAATACATAAAATAAGAATTAAAAACTGCATCAAATGATTTCAAACCCTAGACCCCTAATCACAATTAAAACATTAACCACTAGGCTAAACCTCATTTATGAAATTTATCCCTCATCATTAATAATATATGTAGTCTAGAAAGGTCTCAGGATAAAAAGATTAAGAAACATAAATATACTTCAACGAAATTCGAATCATACACCTCTCAAATAATAATCTAGACACTAAACATTTAACTTAGTGCCATTTTCGAAAATGATTAGGTGATATTAGTTATATAAGGTCCAAAATAATCATAAAAAAATGCTTAAAACTATAGTCATAATTACACCTATTAATTAAACATGGTCATAATTACACCCATTAATTAAAATAATAAACTATTCCCAAATAAATTTGAACCTTAGACCTTTGTGTGTGTATAAAACTAAAGATTTAATTCTAAAATATAAGCTAAACTTTTTAATTAAATGCCTTATCAATATCTTTTATTTAAAAAAAAAAATATAAACTAAAACATACACACACAAATACACGCCAGAAAACACACACACACATCAATTATCACATGCACACACTCATGACAACATACATACATACATAACAAATTCCATTTTTTTTCCTTTTCTTTTCATTTCAACAATCAACTATTTAACCTTTATTTAATGTGTTCAAGAACACTATAAATAAACTTAAGAACATATTTTAAGGAAATAATTCAAAACACTCCGCAAATCACAAAATACACACTAAAATCGAAGATAAAGTCCAAAAATAAAGAAAGAAATAAGGTATTGAAAGACTAGGGCTCTTAAAGCCAAAAATGGGAAGTCTAAACATTAAAATCTCTTAAGAATATTTAAAGAATAAGAAATAGGAGAGAAAGGGAAGTTCCGTCCACGGCATGTGCCGTAACCGACGCCGTCGGAATTTCTGTTTTGTTTAACTTGTTTGCTCTCATCATGTTGATCGATACATAAGGTTTGATTCTGATCGAAGCACACTAAATAGATGAAAACGGTGTATAATTCGAAGCGGCATTTGTTTTTTTTTTTCGGAAATCGAAGCGGCGTGCGTTTATCGATCAGGTAGGCGCTGTTTGGTTGTACATCTCCCAATTACGTTTTTTTTTTTTTTTTTTTTTTTTTTTTTTTTGTAATTGAATTAAATTAGACATCTACTTTATTTCTAATTGAATTAAAGCTGTGCAGCTTATACGTGCAACGACGAGTTGCATCAAAATCACAACTTTACATCTACAACACAAATACACAATCTCTATTCTCTAAAAGAAACCCCACTGCAATAGTTTTTCACTCGTGTATAAATTCTTGCATGAGGCAATCTCTCTCTCTCTCTCTCTCTCTCTCACACACACACACACACACTGTTGATGTTCTAAAGTTGGAAATTAGATATATAGCGGCATCATATATTTTACCCTATTGTGAAGAAAGTCGCTACAGATAGGAAATGGCGATAAGGCCGAGAGGTGGCGGCGCCTCTGGTTCCAAACGGACGACGAAGTCAGGCCTCGTTCGCCAAGTCTTAATCAATGAAGTTTAAATTGGAGAGTCCTGTTACCTAATTATGATCTATAGAAGAATTCAAACATTGATATGTGTGTGTGTTAATGAATAATAAGTGCGGTCGGAGGGGGCTAACGTCTAGGACTCTAGGTTGCCTAGGCGGAATATAGGTGGAGCCTTGATGATTTTCTAATGTGTTATAATATATTATTACATATTGGTATTTATATATTAAATTTTTTAATTACTCTACATTCCACGTTGATTATATAACAAAAATTGAGATTTATATTGTTGATATAAAAGCTCCAACTATGTTTTCAACCTTTTACAATATTTCCTACATCCCACATCAATTTTCAGAAAATTGGGTTGTGGGTCGTTGTATAAAAGAGTGCACTATCTTAAATGGAAACCTCAAATTAATTTTTCAACTTTTTTCTCATTTGTCTACATACCATATTGGTTGTAGATTGAAAAAAAAGATGTAGGTTGATGTATAAAAGATCATATTTTGCACTAAAAAATTTAAAATAAATAATAATTAACTAGTCGGCGCCTAATTGACGGATTAATCGCTGTCGAGGTCCCCTAGGTGCTGAGGATTCGGTTTGCCTGATTTCTTAGCCAACTTTGGTGTTTTCTGCACGGTTAGAGACCGCCTAGCGCCTAGTCAGTTCCTAGGTAGCCGCCTAGATCGATTTCTACAACCATGATTTTTGACCGATACAACACTGTGTACATTTGTAATGCATATTGTATTATGTAACATTTTACTGTCCTACTATCTCTAAAAGTAGGATAAAGTATGATAGTTTAGGATAGAATATTAAAATTATTTTCCCGCCAAAAGTATCCTGCCTACCAATTATTATGAAATTCATTAAAATTATATAGTTAATATATTATAATTTATCCAATAATAATTCACAATTATATCATATCATCATTTTAGAATAAATGTGCATTTATATTTAGAATAAAACCTTTAGAAAAGATGCGAAATGAATTAATAAAAGAATATTTGATGGAAATTGAATGAAATTAAAGGTTGGATTTTGAATCAGTTGTAATGTAGAATGAACCCGGAATCAAAAGGTTAAAAACTGAACTGAACCGATTAAAATTCATCGATTTGGTATTGTTTATTCAATTCGGCCGGATATTTCTTATCCTTACATCCAAGTGTTCATGAGATGTAGTGTCTAGAATTGCTTATTAACATCCTATATACCTCATAAATGTTGGAATTATTTGTTTGATTATTTTAGTTACACAAAACAAATTGTTTCATCATCCATGTATATTATATTTATTGCAAAAGTATTATTATTTTTGTGTCAAATAAAGGTCTGATGCGTTCTTTGTGTTTTTTAAAAATAAAAGAGATGATTGTGAAACAATCAAGTTGTGACAACTCTCCATCGATATTGTCCTATTCATTTCTCCAAAAGTGACGTTGAAGATGTATAATCCCTTTTCTTAAATGTGGTTTATTATTGTGCTTTTGTATTTATTTTTTTGATATGGTTGGATGCCATGAAATAATTTTATTCAACAAACTTGAATATAATATTATATTAATTTACACATTTTCTCATTATTTTTATTAATTATTTAATTATAATTTACTTATTTTATTTTATTTGTACAAACTATTTATCATAAATCAATGTTTGTATATGGTAATACTGGTTTATTCAAAAGTGGTGATTTTTTTAGCAATTAATCCATCTAAATTTTATTCTGGACCAAACTAAAGTAAAATTTATTGATAATATTATTCAACAAAAGGAAATTACATAAACCAAGGTGGATATATGCTCCACATTATATTAGGTCACTGCCTTCTCTAGATATTTCATCCTACCAACAATAAAAAAGAAAAAAAAAAGAGGAGTTAAAGAATATCAATTATTTCTAGATTTCACAGAAAATAAGTATAATCACCATTTATTTATTTAATGCTAGCTTTCTGCCTAATCATGCATAGTTTTCTTATTTTTTGCCAGATTTATTATATTTAGGCACGGGCACATTGCCGCACTCTATTTGTTGGATGTCATAGACAAGCTTCTCGAAGTGGCACTTCACGTCCTCCACCGTCTTCCCGCCGCCGACGGCCTTCGCCAGATTCCGCCACCTATCCGGCGTTTCTTTGTCGTACACGGCCAAGGCATTTTCGAACAACTTGTTTTCCTCCACGCTCCAACTCGAGTCGTCAGACCCCATTTCTAATTTTTAATTATCTCACAAATATTGAAACTCTATGAATGATAATAATTATTTTTTTTCTTGTGATGAAATGTAACATGGTGTTGCTTCTATTTATAACATGGGATTGCGAAAATCGTGTATATACTTTTAGTAATAATATATACACTATCTAATAATAATAATAATAATAATAATAATAATAATAATTCATAGAATTTGATATATATATATATATATATATGAAGGCTAATAATACATTTCGAATAAAATACTTTAAATACATTTCTTAACATATTTTTAAGTTCATAATAATAATTCATCATAGAATTTGAAATATATATATGAGAAACACTTGTGTGCACTAGGTGCAACATCAGGTGCATTGACGGAGTCAACTGTTGACCGGTCAATGCCGGAAAACGCTCGTTGACCCGGTCAACTCCAATAAAAAAAACTTTCAAAATTAGTATCAACCGTAACTAGGGATGTCAATCTAGCCCGAAACCGATGGGCCGACCCGAATTGCCCGAAAAAAAGTGGGTTAGGATCTTTTTTTAGGACCGAATTGAATTTTAACCGAACGGGCTAGCTCGATCGGCCCGTGGGCTGGCCCGTTGGGCTAGGGTTTCTTTGAAAAAAAATATATTTACTTAAAACTCAATCTCAATTCAACCATAAATGCTAGAGATAACTGAGAAGCAATCGCCGCCTATTTCAATCATTGTCTTATGCTAGAATTGAGGTTGAATAATTTGTAAAGTTGTGGTTTAATGGTTACTTTGATGCTTCTTTACAAAGGGGTTGAAAATTTTGGGTTTGCTGATTTCTATTTATTTATTTATTTTTTCTAAGATAAGGATTGAATAAATAAAATAATGATTTCAGTTCAACAAACTACTAGGATGTAAAATTGGTTTGAAAAATAACCATAAACATGTACTTGAAATTTGTAGTTTGATGAGTTGTTTTCAATTTCGTTATGTAAAAAGTGTGAAGACTTATATTTTATTTGACAATTTACCTTTTTGGATTCGTTCTTGCTTGATTTGGATATAGTCATAATTTTTTGGTTCATTTTTTTCGATAATGCAGCTTTAATTGAGCTTTGGAGTTGTATTAATAACTACTGAGTATTTTTTCATGGGACTAGAAAAGAATTTAATTTTTATTGAAAATATGTCAGCCCGAAAATCGAAATGTTAGGGTTAGGGCCAAGAATTTTTAGCCCGAAAAAATTTCAGCCTGAAATAGCCCGATAACCCGATAGGGTTGGTCCGAAACCGACGAGTTGGCCCATTTAACATCCCTAACCGTAACACTATAAAGTATCACTCAAAATTCCAAAAGTATCAATTGTATCCTTAAAAAGTATCAACCAAAATAAATAAATAAATAAATAAATAAAAAACCGTCAAAATCAGTATCAACTGTAATATTAAAAAGTATCGCTCAAAATTCAAAAAGTATCATTTGTATCATTAAAAAGTATCACATATTTTATCATTTTTCTTTTTTGCGGGTTGACCGGGTCAACCGCGTTGACCCGAGTTTGACTCGGTCAAAAACATTGACCGTCTTATATAAGCTTATATACATCTAGTACATGCAAGTTTTCGCCTATATGTATATATATGAAGGCTACTAATACACATATGATGTAGCCCTTCATTGGATCTAAGTAGATAAGATGTGGATCTAAGTAGATCAGATGTTTTACTTTCACGGTCTGATCTGGATCTAAGTAGATCAAATCTGGAAGCCCTCATATCAGATTTTCAGGCAAAGGATCCAGTGAAAAAAGATGAGTTTTACTCCTTCTAACTATATGTATACCACTGAGTACCACACACACACAGACATCGTGAAAGTAAGACTTCATATATAAGCAGATATGAAGTGTTGAGGTCATATTTATGTTATATTTTTAAACTTAATTCTCTGTCCGGCTATGTTAGTCTTTATATCTCATGTTTTTGTATGTTAATTTGTAGGACGTCTACTAAATCATCTACGTGTAGTAGCAGCTCCCACAAACTGGCCGATAAGCCGCAAAAAAGATGAGTATCAATCTGTTAAATATATCTATATGACTCAGTATGACACACAAAATAAGCAGCACTTAAGGTACAAATTCTTGCATCTGTCTTTCACAAAAGCATGAATGTATGTTCACATTTCTGTTTGCTGATATTCCAAATTTTGAAAAATTGATATCTTTTTATCATAGAATTAAAACATAATTGTGCCAGGTATACCTGGACATGATTGTGACATGAATCTTCTTTTTTTTTTGTTCATGTGTTGCATCTGAAAATGGATGATGCTTCTCTCTGTTTTTCATTTTCGTTTTTGTTTAAAATTTGTGGTAATCTGAAATTTGAATGTTTAAATTTGTTTGAAAATTGCTGGCGGTTTTAAATTTTTTTACACTACCCACTAACATTTTTTTTTTTTGAAAATTTTTATTGCTAGTTTATTTTATTATCTGTTTTTATGCATATTTATAAATAATTAATTTTTTAAATTGTCCAGTAACATGGATTTGTGTATATTTTCAGCTATTTCTTCTACGCATTATATTTTTTTATGCTTAAGTAGTTGTATTATTTAATCTTTATGGTATCATTTAATTTTTTTTAAATAAAAAATAACCGCAGTAATAATTTTTTAAAAAAATTTCAAATAAAAAATATCTGCAGTATATTTATATATAGTATAGATTATCGGTTTTATTATTTAATTGGACTTCTTTTTATGTAATACTCTTTTGTGTTATATATATAGTTGAATTGTTTTTTTTTAAAAACATGTATTTAAATCAGTCTGAGTCTCTCTCTAAATAAGTATCCTTAAATAATTAATAATATATTTTAGAGTATTACAATTGCATATATGTATCCTTAAATAAGTAGTTGTATGTAAATTATTAAATTAATTTATTAGTTATGTCAGATCTGTGTGATCTGTGACTGTTCTGTTTGAGAACAGTCTCTGCGAAACCTATTGGTGAGAGGTTTTTGTCTGAGTCATAGTATTTAACCCGATTTGGCCTTGGACTTTGTGTGACCCCCTGCGCCCCCGTTCAAACGAGTGATTGTGAACTGGGCAATCCAATTACTCCTGAAGGGTTCTTAAACGGTTAATGATCTGTGATCCAGATCTTTTACAGTTATTGAGTTTCCTGTTTGCAGTATTACTTGTTTTTGTTCTTTTTTTTTTAAATTGTTCCTGTATTTTATTAAAGTCTGGCATATTTAAATTGCATGATTAATTATTCCTGTTTGTAGTATTGCTTGTTTGCCGTATTACTTTTTTAATTATGGTTAACATAAATGTTTTAATCCTAATTGATTATTTAACATAAATGTCAACCGAATACAAAGTTGGAATTTTCTCTTAAGATTAAATTAAGAACATTTTCAAGTTCCAAATTGACATTAATTTTGGTAATTAGATTTCAAGAAACCAAAAACCTCCTTTCTGCCCCGCTCTCTCTCTACTCTATATATACACATGTGGTTGAGTAATTAAGTTTCAAGAAACCAAAGAATAATTGTGTTGAGAGCACTTTCTTGATTATCTTCCATGCGTAGCATTACCAAGAGATACTAGTTTAACCAACCTCTTTCTCCATGTCCACTATCACAATGAAGATGATCAATGGCCGTTGCCTAGAGCAACCATATCAACTCAAGATGACATCCAAAATTGCAGATTAATTTTGGCCGCCTACTTTCAAAGAAGAAATGAAGATCATCTTGATGTGGAAACTGCCCTTCTTGAAGCAGTAGAGAGGGAGAGAGAAATCTTCACTGAGGATCAAAGAACTTGTTCAAGAAAAAAGCCAAATAGTTCAAGAAATTCAGACTGAAAAAAGCCAAATAATGGGCAGAGAAAGAGGAGATGATCTGCAGGAGAAATCTGCCAAGAAACAACGCAAGACGCTTTACCCAACTCAATCAATGATGGAGCGACGCTGGAAATAGCTCAAGAAATTCAGACCGAGAAAAATCACATAATGGGTAGAGAAAGAGGAGATGACCTGCAGGGAGAAATGTGACAAGAAACAACGCAAGAACCTACTCAATCGATATGACAGAAGAATATTCAACTGAAGTGGGTGAAGGAAGTACAAGCAGAGGAGTTAAGAAGAAATTAAGAAGGCAGCAAAAAGAAAGGGAAGAGCGGGAGAAAGAAAGGGAAGAGCGAGCCGAGAGGAAAAAAAACAACAGGAAGAAGAGAAAATCAAAACTGGAGGAGAAAAAAAAAGGTGAAAAAGCACTTTCAACAGACGATCATCTAGAGAGAGAAACTCAAGTAGTTGCTGCTCAACCAACTCCAACTCTAAGCAGGTCGGCAAGAATTCTTTGCTACATTTTGATGGCCATTCTTATTACATCCCTCCTAATGTTTCTGAAACCCTAAATCTCTTACTTTCTTGCACATAAAAATGGGGGAAATTTGTAAAATTTTACTCTTTGTTTAGTATAGCAACTGATGAAGATCTTGTAAAAAAAATGTTTCTTGGATGTTTTCTTGAAAAATTTAGAGTCTTTAATGCTAGCTTTTCGAGTGATTTGGTATGGTATGGTATGGTATGGTATGCTAGCTTTCTAATTTGATGGTTTAATAATTAGACATTGGCAAATTGTTTAAGTTTTATGAATTAGTATATTAAATTGCGTATATATAATTGACTAACCATTTAAGTATATATGCATGTATATTTTCACAAGCTAAGACAGATGGAGGAAATTAAATTTCGACGTAAATTAACAATGATTTTTTTAAAAAAAAAAAAATTGCTTATGTTTTTAGGGCTTTTTCTTGTAGTTTTTAATTAGACAAAAACTTATATGAGACCGTCTAACGGATCTCCTTATGTTAGACGGGTCAAAAACGTTAGACGGATCAAAACCTATCCAAACCTGCCCCAAGAACCGCTTTGTTCAGTTTTTTTTTTCCTTTTTTTCTCTCTCTCTCTTCTTTTTTTTTTCTTGTCCTGCTGGGCACAGCACTCTCCCTCTCTCCTTTTTTTTTCCTTCTTCTTTTTTCCTTGCTTGGTGCGGCAATCTCTTTCTTCTTTTTTTTTCCCCTTTCTTCTCCTTTTTTGTCCGTTTCATTTTTTTCTTCTTTCTTCTTCTTGTTTTCTTTTTTCTTCTCATTTTTTTTGTTTCTTTTTTTTTCTTTTTTTTAATAATTATAATATAATCTTCTCAGGATATACATTTATTTTTTAATATATATATATATATATATATTTTCGTGACGGTTGACTAATTATTAAGCAAAAAAAAAGTATCATTAATTATAAGGTAAAATATCATTAACTATAACTTGAGCATATCATTAACTCAAAGTATCATTATTTATGAGGTGAAGTATTATTAACTCACATATGAGTATCATTATTTATGGGGTGAAGTGGAGTCTCATTATTATGGAAAAAAGTATCACTAATTGCAGAATAAAGTATCACTAATTGAAGAAAAGTATCACTAATTAGAAAGAAAAGTATCACTAATTGCAGAAGAAAGTATCACTAATTCAAAAGAAAAGTATCACTAATTGTAGAAGAAAGTATCACTAATTAGAAAGAAAAGTATAACTAATTACAGAAGAAAGTATCACTAATTATAGAAGAAAGTATCACAAAAGTATCACTAATTGTAGAAGAAAGTATCACTAATTGCAGAAGAACGTATCACTAATTAGAAGAAAATTAAGTATCACTAATTGTAGAAGAAAGTATTACAAAAGTATCACTAATTGCAGAAGAAAGTGTCATTAATTAGAAAGAAAAGTAACACTAATTATAGAAGAAAGTATCCCTATTAGTGATGCTTCATTTTTTATTACTAGTGATACTTACTTCATAATTAATGATACTTCTTTGTTGTTAATTTAATCATCAGTAATTTTCATTTTAATGAAAATATAACTTTTATCTGGTGAAATATCATTAACATTGATGTGAAGTATCATTAATTATGGATAAAGTATCATTAATAAAATCATTACAAAAAAACACACAACTTCTAACTCTTCGTAGTGAAGCGTAAATTGGAGCCGGAAAAAAAAAACTGATGAAAAAAGAAAAAAAAACTAGATGAAAGTTAGAGAGAGGGCGGGGGTAGGGTGGGGGAAGAAAACATCGACAAAAAATAAGGAAAAAAAGAAAAAAGAAAAAGAAAAAATTAGAAAAAAAAACTGACAAAAAAAGAAAAAAAAGAAGAAAAAAACTGGACGAAAGTTAGAGAGAGGGTGGGGGGTAGGGTGGAGTGGGGGTGGATGAGAAAAAACCGACAAAAAAAGAAGAAGAAAAAAAGAAAAAAGAAAAAAGAAAAAGAAAAAGAAAAAGAAAAAATTAGATGTAAAAAAAATTAAAAATTGAATATCAAATAAAAGAGGGGAAGGGGAGAATATTAAAAAAAATCAAAAAGCAAAGGGAAAAGGAGGGGGACCACTTTGTGGGTCAAATAATATCCGTCTAACGTAAGGAGATCCGTTAGACGGTCTCACACAAGTCCCTCCCTTTTAATTATATTTTCACTTTTGTTGGATTTTTTTTAAAATGGTTGGAGATTTTTTTTTCTTTAAAAGTATTAATTATATATGGAGAAAATTTCAATTTTGGTCTCATAAGACATGGGTTAGTCCGATTTTGGTCCCAATTCTATCACTTTTGGTCCCAAATCAGAATTTATTATTAAATCTGGTCCCATAGGACAGTGAAGTATCAAATTTGGTCCCACAATTTAGATGGAAAAAAAACGGGCTGGCGGCAAAGTACAATCACGCGACTAACATGTGCGATTTATCCCTAAATTGAACAAAAAACCCCAAATCAAAACATATATAGAACCCTAATTTCTCCCCGATTCCAAAAAGACCCAAAACAGTGAACCCTAATTTCTCCCCCAATTTCGATCAAGCCCGTCGATTGTTCAAACGCATGATGATTCGAACGAAGTTATTCCTACCAATGTCACACCCTAACTACAGTAAGTCTTCTCCCTCAGTTTCATTCTCAATTTCATTCACATTTTTCAGTTTAAGAATTGTGATGGCTTTTGATTTTGATGGTTCCTCATTTTTTCTTGTTAGGTGGGTGTGATTACTGGTACACGTTGAAGCTCGTGCATGGAGGAATGGCCTTGAATGATTCGGGTAAGATGCTTTATTTAGAGGGTAATACTTCTGCGTTTGATTTTATAGACACACGTAAGTGGTGTAGGAAATATCTAGAAGGCCTTTGTGAACAACTAGGGTACATGGGGAGTAAAATTTTTTACGGGGATGATGAGAAGGGTGGTCTGAAGTTGATGGAGTGTGAGGCAGACTTGTGGTGCTTAATTAGAAGAGCTGAAGTTAGTAGGGAATTTACTCTATATTTAGATGGGAAGAAAGAGAATGTTGATGTTGATGGTGGGGAAATTGTTGATGGAGAGGTTGAGTACATAGATGATGAACCTACAGAGCCTGTTGAGCAACAAATTGAGATTGTGAAGAGGTTAAAAACTAGATATATGCAGTCATACTTAGTTGCTGAGGCTGAGATTGCTGAGGCTGATGAGAATGTGAGGGTTGCAGAGGCTGATCTAGGTGAGAATGTGAGAGATGAATTGGTGCATGGGGAGTTGTTTGATAATGTCATAGTTTTAGATGAAGGCAGGGTTGGTGGTGATCTAGGTAAAAAGGTGAGGGTTACAGGGGCAAAATTGGGTAAGAATGTGGGGGCTGTAGAGCCAGAATTAGGTTTAAATGTTGAGGTTGAACTAGTTGATGGAGAGTTATTTGATAATGTCATAGTTGTAGATGATGCAGTGCAAGAAGGGTTCATTGAGGAGGTGTTAGTTGTGGAACAATCTGTCTTGGAAGAGAAAGGGAAAAGGAAATCTATATTGGAAGAGGAGTTTGGGAGTGACAGTGAAGATATAGATTTTAGTTGTGATGAAGACAGTTGTGATGAGCTGATGGATGAAATTATATTCACTGAGAATGTGGACAGAGATGTTGAGTGGATGAGTACAAAAGCTAATGATGAGGATGTTGAAGACTCATCATCACCCTCTGATGAGACAGTTGATAGGGATTCTGAGCTAGAGAGTCTTGAATCAGCAGATGAAGGTAAAGGAGCTGTGATTGTGAGTGGTGATGGAGGATCAAGCTCACAGAACCCTCACTTTGAGCTTGGTCAAGTATTCAACACCAAGCTGCAGTTTAAAGATGCTGTGAACACCAACTCAGTTCAGATGGGAAGGGCTACCAAGTTTGTAAAAAATGATGCTAGGAGGATCTATGCTAGGTGTAAGAAGGAAGGTGAGGGTTGTGGCTGGCATATTAATGCACTGAAGGTGAAGAATGAAGAAGCATGACAGATTAGAGAGCTTGACTTGGGACATTCATGTGCCAGACAGTTTCATGGCACTAATGCCAAGTCAAGTTGGCTAGCAAAAAGATTTGAGAGGAGTTTTAGAGTTGATCCCAAAAGAAGTATAAAGAGCTTCAAGAAGGATGCTATTTCAGAGCTTGGAGTGTATGTATCCACTCAGCAAGCTATCAGGGCAAGACAGAAGTTGCTCAAGCTGATTGAGGGGTCTAATGCTGAGCAATACAACAAACTATGGGACTATGCAGACACATTGAAGGAGAAGAATCCAGGGTCTACCGTGATTCTAGACTTGGATGCAGCTGATGATGGCAACACTTTCAGAAGGTTTTATATGTGTTTGGGTACTGTGAAAAAAGGTTTCAAGGCAGGTTGTAGGCCTTGGATAGGTGTGGATGGGTGCCATCTCAGTGGCCAGAATACTGGAGTCTTGTTAACTGTTGTGGGTATGGATCCAAATAATGATCCATATCCTTTGTCATATGCTGTGGTGTCTTCTGAAAACAAAGAAGCATGGGAGTGGTTTCTGCAACTTGTCAAGGATGACCTCATGAGTGAAAGGTAGGATGTATATACATTCATGTATGATAGGCAAAAGGGATTAATAGGGGCATTTGAGACTGTCCTGTCTGGGGTAGAAAATAGATTTTGTGTGAGGCATCTTTATGGAAACATGAAGAGAGCTGAGTTCAGAGGGGCTAACTTCAAGAAGCTATTGTGGAAGGCAGCTAACTCAACAACTGTTGGAGCATTTAACTCAGTGATGGTTGAGATTGAGCAGCTAGATAAGAAGTGTAAGGAATGGCTGCAAGCAAAGCCCCCCTCTGAATGGTCCAAGTCACACTTCTCTACATTTGGTAAGTGTGACACCTTAGTCAACAACATGTGTGAACAGTTTAATGGGTGTTTGGTGGATGCTAGGGACAAACCCATTTTGACCATGCTGGAATGGATAAGGGAATACATGATGTCAAGGCTGCAAAAAAGGAGAGATAGGGCTGAGAGAAAGTGGGAAGAGAGAAAGCTGTATGAGAGAATCAGACTGATTGTTGGGAAGAACATGATGAAGTCTGGAGATTGTATTCCAGTCAAGTCAAGTGCAGAGAAATATGAGGTTTCCAATTTTGATGGATCAAGGTATATAGTGAATTTGCAGACCCATACTTGTGATTGTAGAAGGTGGGACTTGTCAGGCATACCTTGCAAACATGCCACTAGTACAATCTGTGCAGAGGGGCTTGATCCAGAAGACTTTGTGCACAAGTGCTACTCTATAGAGACTTATGAGTCAGTTTACAGACATGCCATAAGTCCTATGAGTGGAGAAGATTTATGGGAGAAGACTGGCTACATACCACCCTTACCACCTGCCTTTCATAAGAAGAAGAAGGGAAGGCCTCAAAAGGAAAGAAGGAGTGGGGCCTGTGAAAGCCCAGTCAAGAGGCAGAAGAGAGGGGGCACAAGTTTGCAGAGGCTTGGGAAGCAAAACTTCCATGTAGTCTGTGGTTTTTGTGGTGAAGAGGGTCACAATCGACTTGGGTGTGAATGAGAAAGGTACATTACATGACTGCCACTTAAGTTTATTCTTATCATTAAATTTTGGTGGTGATCTAATTGTATGCATTATACCATCTTAGGCAATTGAAGCTCAACCTGACTACCCTATGAATGAAGGTGATGAAGATGCAGCCATGTTTGACTTCATAGACAGTTTCCCAAAAACCAACACCCAAACCAAACCATCAACAGTCCAGGGGAGAAAAGAGCTTGTAAGTTACTTTCAATATCTTTAATTTTTCTGTTATTGTTCATTCTACTAATCTGATTGACTTCATAATTTTTAGGCAAAAAGAAGAGTGCATTTTGCTACCAATGTTCAAGAAAGAGAGGCTGCTGTGAGTGGAGAGCAATATAGCATATCTAATGAAGTCCAAGCCATACTGCAACCCAAATAGAAGGGCATTCAAATCAGAGAGCCCCCACCTATGAGTTTCCATCCAAATAAGTTTGTTGGTGGTGCTTCAAAGGGTAAGGAAAGCATGGATGTGTTCACTGCAGGGGGTAAGAAGTATGTGACATTGTCTGTCTTGAAGAAGAAGAAGAAGAAGAAGAAGAAGAAGAAAAAGAAGGGTGCAAAGGGTTGATTGCCCTTGGTATTGCTTTTGACTGTATGCAGCTTGTAATTGAAGCTTTTTTGACTGTTGTGCTTTCAATTTTTTGTCCAGCTGCTGTTTTTGCCTATAAGCATGCTCTTGGTTGTAGTCTGGGTTAAAACTCATTTCATTTTTTGCCCAGTAGCTGTTTTTGTCTATAAGCATGCTCTTACTTATAGTTTGGGTTAAACATGGATTTTTGGTATATAATTCATCACACTTAATTGTCTAATGTTTGGGATTTTATGCTTTCTTTTAATTTAGTAATTTTAATTTGATGAATTGGTGCGCATATATATTCAGATGCATGTTTCTGGGAAAATTGGAACCAAATCAGGTTAATTTTCTAGCAAATTAGTTCAATTTTGCC